>VFFE01005928.1:2056-117435 GCA_008921705.1 Burhinus oedicnemus | reverse complement strand
TTTTTTTTTTTTTTTTTTTTAAATAATCATCATGTTTTGGTGATTCACATTTCACACCAGCACAGGAACAAGTCATGTAAATACAACACAACAAAATGACCCAGTTTGTTAATAGACATGCCAAACAGCTAAGAACATCCTTCCCTCCGCCCTTACCAACCATCACCTTCCCACACATCTCATTTCTATCCAAAAAAGCCTCTGCCCCAGTGAGGCCACAGCATTGAAATTTAGGGAGAAAACCCTATGAATAGAAACTTGACTAAACCTTTGGAGAAAATGTTTTCGGTCTTGTTTTATAAAGTAAAATGTAATGAGGCCGCTAAGGGATTTTCTGTGAAAACAGAAGACTTCTCTACAGTCAAATACAGCCTGGGCAGCACTACAGACAGCCACTGCTCCCTCCCAGCACAAAGCTCCATCAAAGTGCCTCAACCTTAACTCAGGCAGGCCACCACAAAAGGTGAGAGGACACTGTACGCTTCACACCCTTCATTACACGTTCTCTCTCTTGAAACAAGAAATACCTCAAAATTATAAAAATTGTATGCAGAGAGGCACTTTGGTCTTTCAGACTATGATGGATTTTAGCTGCAATGCACTCTATTAAAGTGCAGTTTCTTAAGGATTCTCAACAAACTGAAGATAATGCAACTTAATGCAACCCAGTAAATGGACATACCAAACTACAGAGAACAAACATGAATGCATCTGGATGTATGGGTACACATACTCTTGAGATTTTTTTAGGCTCGCTGTTTTAATTGGCAAAAAAGTTTGGTGAAATCTTTTCATGTAACTATGGTAAAAAAGGAATAGCAAAACTAAATTTTTCAGAACCACTAACATTTTGCTTACTCTTGGTCTAATGCTATCTATTGAGTTGGCAACGGCCAGTAACTCAAGCTCACTGTCAGATACGTTACCTTTGCCCATGCCCAACCTGCAAGATGAATGAATGAAACATGAGGTATTTTTTCACTCCCACATTCTTAAAAAATCAAGCTCAGCACCAAAGAAGCCGAGAGGATGACAAACTCTATGGGTTTCTCTTTACATAAGCTACATTCCCAGGTCTTTGTTCTCTAAAGCTACAAAGGTTCATGAAGAACATTAGACGTAGACAATGGTCTTAACTATGCAAGAATAGCACATACCCACACACAGAGTTCCTCACCACTAAAAAGAACTCTGATTATTCAGGCAAGAAAATTAAATTTCTATTCACTCTGCTTATATTTTTGCCCCCAGAAGTACTAGAATTATGTTAAGATTAGTAAGAGAGAAACAAATATGTAGTAATAAGACGTACAACCACACAGAAAAATTAGCACTAAGGTAACATTTTATGATATATTTAGATCAAATAGCATGCAGACACCCACATCCTAGGAAAAAAACAAAACACAATGAATACAGTGTATATGAACTTGAGAAAACACAAAAGCAGAAGTACATAGTAAAACAAAATAAAATAGAAGTATTATAGTTCTCAAAGAGCAGTTGCCGATACAAATTTACATACTTGATCTTTCAAAAAAAAAAAGTATAAAAAGGAAATCTGGAATACTAAACATAGATTTTAAAAATAGCAAATATAATTACAAATTGAGAAATGTTACCTGATTAATCCCACAATACTTTTAAGGGAAACAAGGTCAAAGCCATTTCAAACTTTCAAAGCCAGCCCCAAGCTTTTTCTCATTTTCACTTCAACTCTCAGAATTCTACAAGTCAAAAATAATACTACCATGTTGGATTTCTTTTTTTTTTAACAAGGTGACAAAAGGAAAAGTTGAAGAGAAGTGCCATGCCAGATCAGAAATAAGGGTGAGGAAGATGTTTGCAAATTTATTTTAAAACAAACAAATGCACACCCTCCCCCAATACCATGGGCAGTACATCTAACGCTCCTGAACTTCATATTAACATCTGATGACTCCAGCAACCACAATTCAACTCACGTTTTTCCTTTTCTTTCTTTTTGTTTAATAAATAAATTTTGCACCTATCCTACAAAAAAGATAGGCAGCTTCTCTGAATTACCACTGCACATCTCACAATTTCCATTTACTCCTTACATTCTTTCCAAGTACCATGGCCCCTGCAAGCAGCGCTCACCAAAATTCTTCCAAAATCTTGGCTAAATTTGCTCTCTCCCAACAACTACCGCACATAGAACTTCACACTGTCACAAGGACATGTGGGCTCAGGAACAACTTTTAGAGACTTCTGGCTTCTCAGGCTGGCAAAGGCTGGGCTCGGGGCGGAGGTGACAAACGGCGTCTCTCGACGGAGGCTGTGGTGGCGTGCAGGGCTTCCCACCGCCCCTCTGGCAGCCACTGGCCACAGGCAGAGCCTGGCCCCAGGCAAGGCACAAGCCACTTGGACCAAGTCAGCCCCTCGGTAGGGTGTGGGAGAGGTGGACGCATGGCAGACCGCAGGCTAGCATCATAACCCTCAGCGAAGGCGTGGGTGAAAACTTTATGGCCGCTGACAGCAGCGGGGTTTCGCCAGGGGGTCTGCAGGAGGAGATGCAGAAGGTACAAACGCCGTAAATCCCCGTCAGGTACAGCATGCACAATTGCTCGCCCTTGCCCGCTGCCGAAAGCCAAAAGCTCAAGAGAAAAACAAAACCCGTTTCAAAAGTTCTAGAAGTAAGTTCTGGTTTAGGTAATACAATAATGTGAACAGGATTTGCTTAATTTGCAGCATAGCTTTTAACATACTCAAATACAACATAATTTTACCTTTCGTAGGAAGTACAGGAGACTTCACACATTTTCCAAGTTAGATAAAAATCCACAGATACTTTAAAAGGGAAAAGTGCTTTGCTTCTAAGGATGCTATTTGTTAAACAAACTCCTTGCCGTCAGCAGAGATGTACTACAGCTATTGATTAATTGCTGTGAGCGCTTCTCTTCTCTTGGCTACAGTAGCAGAATTCATAGGCATTGAATACTTCCAATGCGTACAGGTACAACATGACAACATGTTTTTCCCCCTCTGCTTACGAGTCAATTATGCTATAACCAGGCCTGAGCAAGAAATTAATGAGAAAAAAAAAAAAAAGAAAAAAAAGAGGGAAAAGAAAAAAAAAAAGAGAAATCCAAAAGGATGTCAAAGTGACTTCTGCAAGAGCTGTGAAGGCAGAGGTATCTGACATGCACATACGCAGGTATTCTATTCAACATTAATTGATTTTTTTAAAGTATAGTATGAAAAGCATGCAAAGAAACTATAAATCTACCTCGGGAGCAGATACTCTTTTTCCTGTATAAATATTGTGAAAGTGTATTTTATACAGCTACAGATATATCACATTACACAGCCACGTATGCCTATCCTATCAGGCAGCTTCATATCTAAGTAACTCAATCAGATACTATATGCCTCCTAAATGATAGAGCCATAAATGCTCGTTAAAAGCTCCCTGAGAAGTAGTAAATATTTTGTAAACTAGTTATATATTTAAGATCTCTGGACAGCAAGAGAAGGAAAAACAATTCCTCTCCTATCTAAAGGTACCAATCAAACACACTATGCACATAAACATCGCAAGATGCTTGGTGGGAGAGTGTGTGTATGTGTTTGTGTGTGTTTTAATTAACTCCTTGAATGCATATGATGAGCCAGCCACCCAGAATTAGTAATGCCAAACTCCCGATTTGATTCAAATGCAATGAATACAACAGTCGAATTGTGCGGGCTGGTGTGTCACTCATCAGCTCTATCATTTGGACTTTTGCCTTCCAAGTCTAGTTTGCAATTTCAGCAACTGGTAAATTATTGAGATGTTCATTAAAATCCATAATCTGTAACAGTCAACTCGCTAAGCATAAGCACAACAAATGAAATCGGCGCACGCGTAGTAGTCTGCAAATGCATTAATTCCTTCAGCCTTATCCCAGAGAAATAAAGTCGTGTTAATTTTTGTCACTGCGAAAAAACAGTATTTGAAACTTTTAACCAGCACTGTATTTATTCTTCAGATCCCAGACCCCTAGACCCACAAACATAAGCAATAAAGTCCTTCTCTCCAAATGTCTCGGCGGAAGGTAAAACCTGTTCAGTCCGATATTAAAGAAATCTCATTGTTTGCTTTTAAATGAAGGAATAATCACTCTTACTTCTACAGGTAGATTTTAGGAGAGCGGGATGTCATTCTGAGCAAGTTGGTTAATAGAAAGGTATTATTCTTTCTGCAAAATTCTCAGCAAACGCAGCAGAAGAAGAAAGCTTTTAGGGTAACTTTAACTAAGAAAAGCACTTACGAATACGCAAAGTTTCCTTTTAGGAAAATGATTTCTCCATTTGACAGTGTTGGTACAACCCCAAAATAAATTCAGTGGGAGTCTGAAATGACTCGTGCAGCGCAGCAGTGAAGCAGCTAAGTATATTTTTTTCCTCCCAGCAGAGGCTTGCTTTACATCCTTGAGCCTTTCCTTTCCACAAGCTAGTCACCAGCACCGACAACATTTCGAGTGCACAGAACTGGTGACTGCCAATGTTAAACTTGTTCTACTGTCCCCATCGTCATGCTCCCATCCACGCCTTTTGTCTTTTCTAGCTCTTCCTTTTTTCCTATGGAAGCACTAACCCATCCTTCTTTCTTCCACAAACACTGCATACCTATTTACCTTAAACTGGCACGTTAAAAACAAAAATTTAAATTAAAAAAAAAAACAAGGAAGAATGAAAAAGAGAAAGATAAAGGATGTTACTCTGTCCGGATGCCTAGCGTAGCCTCTCTCTCAGTCTACAGAGAAATGTAAATATGCAGTAATTAATTTGGGTTTAAGAACATTCCATACACTAGGGACATTGTTAAGCAGTCACTTTCTCCATTTTTCATTTACCAGATTTTATTAAGACATTAAAACTTTATATTGGACATTTCTGTGATTTTATCATTCTGTAAATTTCACAGCTGTCTGTGATGGTTCTGGCCACATTATCTCTACCTTTTTACTCAGTGAAGTAAACTTTCTTTCTATTGTGGCCATACTTGTTATATTTAAGTATAATGACCTGTCTTTTTAAAAAAAAAAAAAAAAAAAAAAAAAAAAAAAACACAACAAAAAAACCAAACACAAAAAACCCCCACAAAACCCCCTCATACCCGGGTATGTTTAGCCTCATAGGCAAAAACCGTCATGCACATTACCATGTTCATTAAAAACCCTAGATGGTGTTTGTAGCATAGCCTTCAGAGATGAGTACTGCTTTCTCCTGTTCTGAGATTGCACTACAGTGTGATACCTGGGCAGCAGAGACTGGGTTCTGGCTACTGGTTATTACACTGGTGGAAGCAGCTGGAGAAATAGTTATGTACGCAGAATTTTCCATTAATCAGAGGAAAAAGTCCTACACAGATGGTATATAGGATAGATTACGGGTGGTAATCCTTTTGTGTCCTAGAAGATTAAGGATATCCTGGTGTAGCTGCAGTCAGCTGACCTTTTTTTATTTAAATGACTGAAAATTCTTGATGCAGTTCTGCAGAGGACCAAGGCTCTTCCAGAAGCCATGAAAGGTGCACTCTGAATGTTTGTTAAAGGAACGGTCTGTTTAAGTCCAGCTCGGGTTATAAATTTACAGGAACTTAACTTTGTGCTATGTAAACAGCAGCAGCTACAAGATGGCTAAGAGATTACCTGCTAGACAGCTCTATCAAATCTAACAGAGGCGTAAAAGAGCTGAATTTTGTGAGGAGGTATAGTGAGTGTCATGTGAAGAAACGGAGGGTTTCTGAATCCCACTGTCTGGGTCACCCCAGAAAGTGAAGATGAATGCTTTGGTGGAAGAAGAGGACAGCTGCGTGCTCTGAATTTTCTGGCATGGATCTGTACGAAGATTACAAATCGCCCTTTGATTTCAATACTGGAGTGAACAGAAACTATCTTTACCTGTCGCCTAGCATAAACCTTTCTCCACCTGGATCACCTACATTGGCGAAGTCTGGTAACTTCCTTCTCTTTTTTTCGAAACCTCTACATGGAAAGCTTAGTGATTAGTATCTGTAAAAAGGAACTTCTTAATTTAAGAATCTATACAATTTGGCTGAAATGCAGGTGTAAATGAAGGTAACAGTTGACCTGCTGTTAACTCTGGTAGTTTATTAGCTATGGTGTGCCGTGTAGGTAATACCTCATATGCTATGCATTCACCAGCTTTACCTTATTTGTTATGTCTTAATTCAGTAGAAAGGCAGTTTGAGGGAAAAATGAAGTGAGCAAAAAAGTGAACAAAAGGGCAACTTCTGCAAGATTGGAGTAATTGGCCTAGTTTGACTATTAGCTTTTTGGGGGGGCCGAGGTAGGAATTGTATACTTAGTATGACTTCAGAGCTCTGGGTAGTCTAATATCTGCTCTTGCCTTAGTACTGAAAACATTAATGAAAATGCTAAAACCTTTACTCTGTCCCACCTAGCATTAAAGTGCTGTAAATCTCATGCCTGCAGATACTAACTGTACTTGCAGTCCCCTGAAGAGGTTGTTGCGTGCTGTGCTGCAGCGGCATCCGTCTAGTGCATAACCCTACTAGTTTCTAGCCGGTAACCTGTTGTACAGAACACCTACAGCTGTGCCTCCCAACACATCCTAGTCTGCTTTTACCACCTTTCCGTTCCATTCTGTGCTGCTGGATGTGATCTTCCAGAGTAATTAAAAATATGGAAAGCTTAGCCCTACTTCAGGTGTGACAAAGCAGAGCTACAAAGGTGTTGACTTTTTTTTTTGATGGGCTCATTTTTTAAGATCTTAAAGAAACGTGCATCCCTTGGGGAGCCTCTGTGTGAACTTAAACAAACCCCTCCATCAACTTGATGAGCTATGGGCCTCTGGGGAACAGTGGTCAGCTTTCACTTCTGCACTTACTGCATCTGCCACCTCTCTGAAAGGGGAGAGAGCAGTCCTTTGTATCTGGTGGTGATGCATTGCCATAAATGCCAACCTTTGCTGGGCTTTTTTTTTTTTTTTTCTTTTTCATTCCCTTTGAATGAATATATGATTAGTGTTTCGGAGAAGCCAAAGAATTTTCTTCCCCGAGTTGAAGAAATGTGTCTCATTTTGGCTTTTTTGCTGAGATAAATGGGAAGTGCTTAAATTTGATCTTTCTTATATACTGCAAAATAAGTATCCTTGGTAGCACTGTACATAACTCTGTTGGAGTGATCTTATAATCGTGTAACAGCTTGTTCTCCTAAACTCTAACAAGTGCCTGTTTTCTTCAGCTTTGCCGACTGTATAGTGATAGCCAAAATCCTCATTTTGAGTGTCTGACACAGAATGTGTCTGTCTAAAGATAAATAGCTTTGTGAAAGCTAACCCTTCCCCACCCCAAAGGCTGCTCATCTGAAATGACCGGTGCTTCCTTAAACTGCTAATGTTTACTGCTAATCTCTGAATTCAGGCCAGAAAGAGGTAGGAACTTCTGGTCAAAATAAGAGCACAAACTTGGGCTGAAACCAACCAAAGCAAACCTCAAACCAGAAAACCTGAGTCTTAGTTGAATTACTCTAATGTTTTGCCTTCTCTGGCAGAATAATAGGGACTTAAGTGCTATTCCCCTGAACGTGACCTGTGGAATCCCAGTCAACTAACTTCTTCATGTCTTTATTTGGTTCATTTAAGTAGATCTAATAAACTGGTGGGATAATATGTTAATCTTAGAAATACAGACACCTAAAAACTGACCTTAAAACTAAGTAAGTTTTCCCAATACTAGACAAGTCTTCCCATTTTTTTTCCCCAGCAGAATTTTTAAGAGTTTAAGAGATGTAAAATGCTTAGCTAAACTTAGTTATAGCAATCAGAGAACCAAACCACTGAATTTTAAGTCCTTTGCAACTCTAAAGGTGCAAGAGATCAAACGTAATGAAAGGTAACAAGTTGGAAGCCAGTAGCAACAGTCTGCTGGTGAACAGAGAAGACCACAAGTTAGAAATGCTCTCTTAGTAACAGATTGAGCAGAAGTATTTCCATCTGTTGGCTGGCTGCTATTTCCCTGGTTTCTTGCCCCACACTCCACAAAAATACCGAAGGTGGGCTGTGCATCTTTCCTCATGAAGCTTGCTCAAGGCCAGGATCTTACAGTTCGTCAGCCCTGGTTTATGGGGTATATTTGGGTTGTAGCCATGGCATTGTGGAGGTCTGCGGGTTGCTATCTGTGTAGACAGCTGCTTCTTGGTCAGGCTGCCTAGCACGGCTTTCCCATAGCACAGATGACCCCTGTGTCCTACAAGTATTGAAGTGAACTGAGGAACGGGAGCAAAGCGAGCAGAGAGGTGAACAGTAACAGGGGATGAGAGGGGAGGCGCCAGAATAGAGACTGATGGGAAGGCGTCTGCATACTTCAAATGGAGCTAAAGAAAAAGCAAGAAATGGGAGGGGAGCAGAAGGTGAGGAGAGGAAGGCATGGTTAGATGTACAGGGTGAGGTATGGATGACTGAGTAGCAGCAATTGCCTGTCTTACTGAAAGATCTAGGAATGGGAAGGGGAGGAGAGATCATTCCCTCGCTTCTGAGCATTATGTCCTAAGTTCAGTGTAGACAACAAGCAGCAGAAACTCCCTTAAAACACCAGTTTTCCAAAGAGAAGGTATTTCCAAAACAGAAGCAATTGTTGCTGGAGACAATCCAGCATGTTTTCCTACTGCTGGATTCACTTGATCTATTTTTGGTGAGATAATCCAGATGACTTTTCGTAACCAGATTGAACAGACTTTCAGCTGGATGTGCTAATGCTGTTGGAGTCAGTGTGGTCTTTGGTACTTGTGAACTTGCTGAAATGGCTTTAGCAATGGCAAGCTCTGTAGTCCCTGAAGGGGCTGCAGGTGGAGAACAAGGTCAGGAGTTGGAGGTTAATGTACTGGGGGTCGTAGAGTGTCAGGGGAAAATGCAGTTTAAATTGTTAGTTTTCTTTCACTATAGGACTATGTAATTAATAGGATAAATGGCAATTTGACAAAAAGGTACGGCATTCTTAACTGTTTGATGTTAAGGAAATATGATGTATGTATAAAACAATTATCTGATTGTGAGACATGAGCTGTAATCTTTTTTTTTTTTTTTTTGGGTGCTGTAGTGCTATGCTTTGGCTTGGGCGTTAGACTTGAACTTTTTTTCTGCCCTAGATTCCTGCCAGAAAATAGTGTATTGGGAAACCTGTAGGAACTACATAATGTTTGTGTAGAAGACAGACATATATCTCTGGGAAAACGTGGTATGGATTTCATAAATAAATGCAGAACGGGGTTTCAGTTGCTTTCTGTATGCTTCCTTCTCAGTGTACTCCGTTGTAACTTAACATTTACAAATGTTCTGTCCATGTAGCAGCATGCTTCTAGAGGACAAGCATTCCGGACACAAATACAGGCAGAAAACGTACTGTTTTGGAAAGAATTTGTGGAATTGAGCTTTACCGGAGTTCAGTAACTTGATCAAGGACAATGTCTCATCTTTTCTTAGGCTTGACATCTGCTTAGGAGCATGTTTCATAGAATACTTACAACTAATTACAGACTCGCAAAATCTTTTTTTCCCTGACTTTTCAGTTGATTGTGATGTAGCTATTTGATATCAAGCCTCACAACAAAATTGTAGTGGTGGTCTCATTGCACATTAATGAGTTTTTGGATTCCCAGGCCAAATGATATTGTGCAGTGGCATTAGAGGCTGCTGAAATGAGGAATTTTATCTGATTAATTACTATAGTGACTAGTAAGGGAACATTACTTAATATGATCTGAACTTACCTGAACTATATATTTATATACACACTCACCCTCTCTCCTTATGAACAGTCAATCCTCCTGTTGTTTTTTTCTTCTATTTTAAGATTTTTATTTCATTTAGTTTTTACTATTTATAAAGCTATTTTATCTCTTGAATAGAGAATTAGTTCTGGGAATCCACCACCATTCCAGCATGCAGTCTTTCTTCAAAGTGGTCTCTCTGCAAATTAGAACAGGATTCCTTAATTCTGGCAAACTGTATGTTTAAGTGTCAGCTACAAAGATTCAAAATGGGAAATCTTTTGCTGGAAAATGTTTGACGCATTAAAAAGTGTTTAAAGTGATCTTACTGCAAGCACGAAGAACTAAGAATAAATGAGTCTTTAAAGTGAGTGCATCATAATGATACAAATCATATTATTCTCCTTCCTTTCTCTGAAGATGTGAAGGTGAAAGTTGAGGAAGACCATAAGGATGTTTGGTATTCATACAGAGGAGTTTGGCAGAGTTTTTGGTTTCTGGATTTGGAAGGGGAAGAGGCAGCAGTGTGAGTGGGTTTACATCCTCATCAGTCCCTTCTCAGCACTCCACCACTTTATCTGAAGTGATGGCTTTTTGTTCCCAAGCTCCTTCTCTAGGCTTCTTATCTGCCTTAATGTCCAGGTGCAAAACAGCAGCTTACTTCTATTTCCATAATACCTGTGACTTTCTTGCCACAGCGGTCTCAGTAGGAACAGAGAGGTTGAGCCAGGGTAGAGGGAAAGAGTTCGTACTTGCTGTGCAACCCTTTTCTCTGCTGTTGCAGAGCTTGCTTGTCACCATGACTGCTCCCAGTATGCTGAGAATGGGCATTTTTTCAATCTGATCCAGAGAGCAGTGAGGGAGGGAGCCTCTGCACTGATCTTGAGCACCTCCAGCGCTGCCAGAGTTTCTGTGCCATGTGAGCGAGAGAGAACGGAGAGCGCATCAACTCCTGGGCAGAGGTTGTATAGGAATCACTGGTTGGGATGTACCGTTCTGTGCCTTGGTTTCTGTCGGAGTAGTGGGATGCGTTGTTCTCAGAAAGTTCCCAGTCTCCTCTTATAGCAGCAGTTGCAATTATATTGAGCTTTAGTACAACTCGATAGAAAAAAACAGCCAGTAAAATGCCTCTGGCTTCCTGTACGCTGTAGTTCTCGGCGAGCATGATTTTGGTGTCCTCTCATCAGTCGTCTTTGTGCAGTGGCACAAAAGGGCTGTATATTAACGTTAGCTGTTATCTGGCAGACTTGTGATGATCTGACTTTCAATGGTTTATTCACCTCAAGGGCTGCTGAGAAGTGACTCTATACCTGAGGTTGGAGAGGATGCTGCTGCTACAGTTGGTATGGCAGAAACACTCTCAGAAGAAGAACAGGATGAGCTGAGAAAAGAGCTTGCTAAGGTAAATCTCTTGCAAATAGCTCTTAAACTGGTTTTGAGAATGAAAATCTGGGATAATGCTGTCTCTGAACATACAGTTAATGCTTTGCATATTTATTCTGAGTGTCTAAAGCCGGGTATGGCACTCCTGTGTATTGTGGGGAGGGAAAGGGAAGGTGTCAAGGAGGAAAAAACTAGCCAGTTCTAGACATGGGGAATTAAGTTAGAAGTGCTGAGTGTACAGATCTTAAACCAAAATGTGTCAGTGCCTAACCCTTCCCCCCCCCCCCCCCCCAAGTGAGAAGGAGGTAAATAAGCTGTCAATGAGAACATAGTTGGAAGGCAAAACCAAGTATTGTCTCAACTAGTGTGGATTAACTAAAGCTGTTGTTTTCATGAAGGATGCTTTGTAGTAATATCCATGTAGACACTGTTTTGCTAATGTCTAACCATGTAACTATTCTTGACCATAGTTCATACAGCAGAACTTTTTTTTAAGAGCGGGTTAAAGTAGCACTCTGTTGTAGTTTGTGCCCTTAAACCAGGACACAACCTTTGAAGGACAGTCAAATATTCAAACCTGATACATGCATTTCAAAAGTTGTCAAAGTCAAGCTTTATTGAATTGCCAGTCTTTTCTCTTTTGTAGCTCTTTGTGACTTTAGGACCCTAATAAAAGACACTTACTTAAGCCTAAGGCTGGCGAGCAAAGGTTAGCTGTGAAATAAGCACATTTCATGCAGTCTTGGTTTTGGTAGTCCTGAGTATTATTTCATGCCAAACCAATCAGCTGAAGATGGTGAAGGAAATCTGGTCCTGCTAGGGTACGTCATGCTGGACTTCGGACAGGTATCCAAAACAAAGGTACATTGAAGATACTGGTATTTCCTTAAAGGAGCTTAAATGAGTGGGCAGCCTGAATACTGTAAAGTAAGTCCAGTCCAGATGCGGAAATAGGGTTGGATGTGTGCCTTCACCTTGGTACATACAGCCTATAGTACCTCTATCACATGAATATAGCCCACTGAATGGCATCCTAAAACTGTTTTGACATTTCTGATCGTGATCTGGTCGTGCTTCTGTGAGAGGCTTAAGTAACCATCTGTGTAAAGAAGGAAGTCTACAAACAATAGTTTTCTAGTTGCTGAACAGGTGCTATGTTTTTGTTGTGTTTTTTTGTTTTTGTGTTGTGTCCTTTTTTTTTTTTTTTTTTTTTTTTTTTAAACTGCTCAGTCTGCCACCGTTTCCACCCCTGCTCTGGGGAAGGCACTCCTGTGGCTGGATCCAGCCTGCAGTTGCTGGCTTAAGCCACAAAAGAACATTTCTGTTCAAGCAAGGAGACAAAACTTGTGTGTGGATCAGACATGCTCTAGGCTTCCTGATACTGGTCATACATTGGTATCTCTTCTGACGTGGAAGGAGAATACAAGCTTGGCAGTTGTTCCAAGTTTGACTAATCTTCAAGCTTCACATAGGCTAATGTTGTCAAAAGGTAAAGATTTCTAACTATACAGTCTTTTAGCTACCAACTTCCTTGTGCATATTCCAGTAACAGAGCTAGCTGCAGGTAGATTACTTTCTCACTAGCTCTTGGTGTAGACTATGTTGGAATTCCCTTTTAGTATTTAGAAACAACTGTAAGGCAATGTTAAAAATGCATTAGCCCTCCCATTACTGATGCCTAGTAGTTGTTTTAATAAATATGTAGTTAAATGGCTGGGTATATCACTTGTTAACTTACCTCTCATCAACTCTGCTGCCACAGGTGGAGGAGGAAATCCAGACGCTCTCACAAGTGCTAGCTGCCAAAGAGAAGCATCTAGCAGAAATCAAGAGAAAGCTGGGAATTAACTCGTTACAGGAACTAAGGCAGAACATTACCAAAAGCTGGCAAGATGTTACGTCAACCACAGCGTATGTATCAGTTAGGGATGATTGTCTCAGCTGTTGAGGTGAAAACTACGTAGTTCTTGTCATGTTTAAACCCTCTGCTCTTGTGAAATGAGATGAGTGTAGCTAACACAAAGTTAAATTGCACTAAAACTTACCTGGATAAATCATCATAGATTTCTTACAAGAAGGCCACTATTAGCCATATCGTCTCATGCAAAATAAGATTGACCATAATATGGGCAATTCTAATACGCTTTTTGTCTGACAGATCTGAGATACCAAGGTGTCCTAAGAACAACAGAACACCCTTCTTTTCCAGCCTGAAAAACTTTTGTAAATTGAGCTCATGCAGAAAGAGTGCAAAGTCACAGTTAAGGTTCTTGCCAAACACAACTGCTAGCTTAAGGTCTAGAGTGAAATGCCTTCTGCAATTAATGACTACACAGAATGTAAGAGGTTGAACCTCAAACTTTTTATGGTGAAGTTTATTGACAAAACCATTTGGTGTAAGATTTTAGACACTTGGCACAAAAAATAGACCTCTGTTCTTTTTCAGTGTGTGTGTGTGGGGGGTTGTTTTGTGTCCTACAATAGCAGACAGCATCTGTTCTGGGGGTGGGGTAGTAGGTGCATGTTGGTGAACCTCATCCGAAGTCTGAGGTGGCCAGAAGGGACTGCAGTGGCTCAAAATAATCTCTCGAGTAGCTTGTCCATGTGACCCCAAAGTTGAATTGTACCTCTGGATTTGATACAAATTTATATACATTAAAAGGTTTCTTATGTGTTCTATTAAAGTAACTACAGACTTAATTTTGTTTGAACACAGGTACAAGAAAACATCAGAAACTCTTTCTCAGGCTGGTCAGAAGGCTTCTGCTGCTTTTTCATCTGTTGGTTCAGTCATAACCAAGAAATTTGAAGACGTCAGGTAGGTTTCTTTAGCTTTTCCCAAGTAGTTGCATTTTCTGTTTAAGCAGGAGATCACTGAAATAAATTGATGCTGTTAACATACCTAGCACTTCTAAAAGTTAATCTATCCAGAACCCTCAGCCTCTGTTTTAGGAGAGCTGAGTGACTTGCTGCAAAATCTGCTTGTATGTCCTCACTGATGCAGAAGAGTTCTGTGGTGTGTATTTTATATGTGCAAGAGAAGCAATGTATGCTATTACCTCCACTGCTACTCTTAGTTTTTTGTTAGGACTGCAGATGGCAGCATCTCTGCCTACCTCTGTGTGATGCACATAGCATTGTCATTTCTGTTCTCTGACTTTCTCAGCTTGTGGAACACTGCATTTAAACAACTAATGTCTAACTGTTTGTGGTTTGTTTTTTTTGTTGGCTTTTTTGGTTGGGGTTTTTTTTTTTGTCTTGTGTGTGGATTCCTTCAGGTGTGTTTTATTTCTTTGTAAGCTGTTCTACCTCATAGCAGTGGCTTGATTTTATTACCTTTTTAATAGACTATTGGCACTTTTTTAATTCTTAAATATTGGCATACAACACATCTTGACTTTGTGTCGAATGACACAGCCCTTCATGCAAATTAGTTAAGTTTGGTGGTCATTTTTAGCACTATTGTGAGCTGCATGCAGAACTCTTCCTGGATGCAGTCTAACCATATGCTTCGCTCACAATTCTTTGTTTCATTATATATCTATATATATATATTTATTTTTTTTTTACTACTGGAATATATAAACCCACTCATTTCTGCTTGTAACTTTTTGTGAATAGTGGCTCAAACTTATTTTTCAATTATTGGACAAATAAAGTGTCACACATTCTAACAGAATATTGCTGCAGTGTAATAAAATCAGCCTTCTGTTTTAAAGTGCTGCCATTAACCTCTTTTTTTGCTTTTTGAAGTCTAGTGAGAAAACACTTTGAGGTGAAGCTACACAGTTACATATTTTTGTTCAGATTTATCAGAACTTCCTTTCTCTCTTTAATGCTTACTCTGGCATTGTGCAGACTACAGGCATTTTCACATTCCTTTAGGTAAGGTGGGCACAAGAATTGTTTCTGAAACTAAGCATGTAGTCAGACTGTCTCCATTAAAATCTTTAAATAAGCTTTGTTTGTAAAAGGTAACTTCTTTTTTTCTCCAGTGTTAGTTAATGTAAAACTGAAGCACTTTTAATGTCAAGGAAGATGTTTCTTCATGTTCACCTGGTAACTATTCCAGAACATGAAATCTTGAGAATACGTAATAATCAATTAGTCTCTCTTCTTTTTAAGAAAGACATCTGTTAAAATGATTCTGCAAATCTTTTTTGTAAAGAGGCAGAATATGGTTTTGAGGTCAATGGCATGCAGAATTCCTCCTTCTCTTTGTACAGTGTTTTGCCTTGACAGAGTAGAAATTTTCCTTTTTTTTCTGTCTATTACAATGGTTGTTTAGCATTGTGACTAACCAAATCACTAGAGTCTAAATGTAAAATAGTTTATGCATTCTCTGTTCATAGTCTGTCCAGTGGAACAGCCCTTATCTTTGAGTTGATTACTTTAGCAGCTCCAGACACTTGAGTATTTTACTTTGTCTGTGTTGCCTTTTTATCTGCCTAGTCTAAGCAAATATTCAATGTGAAGTTTTCAGTAGTTAACATTCCTGTGTAGGAACTTGTGTCCATTGCCTCTCATGCCGTCTATGCACACCTCTGAGTCTGGGTTCATCTTTTCTGTACTCTCACACTAAATAGCTAAAGATGGCAGTCGGATCTATAGAAAAATGCGGGGATCTGGCTCCAAGAATACTAACTAGGAGCTATAGCCCCAGGGGCAGTGCATGGGGAGGAGATGGGCAGCGGCATGGGACACTATCAGAACTCAGACTCTTGAAGTGGGCTCAGTTTGCTCAAGTATAAGAATAGCAGCCTGTCTGAAATACCTCCCCTTTAGCATCAGTAAGACAAAGGGAGCCTGGAAGATGTCTCTACCTTTTGAATGCAGAGCTCAGCTGCTCACTTAACAGGGTTCACCTTTCTTACTTAAGGCTATGGTGTTTCCCTGCTAGTATTAGATTATTGCATTTGACAAGCACAGACTCATAGCTCTTTTCTGGCTTCAGGAATTTAATACCTCAAAATAAGTGTCCTAATCAAGTTAGTGGGTAGGTGAGTGCTGAGTACTCTCTATCAGACACTGGGCCACTGGGAGGGAATGTAACGGGGCCAGAGGAGTCAACACTGTTGGTGTGCTTCTTGGGGAGAATCATAGCAATGGAAATTCAAGGTATGGTTACAAATTCAGGAGCAGCTGGGTTAAAAAAAAAAAAAAAAAGTGGGAAGAATTAGTGCTGTTCAAGATCTTAGTTGCACTTAAACAGGAGATTAAAAACCTTTGAGTTTTTTGCTTTCATGAGGACCAAGTTCATCTGGGATTCAACCAGTGAATTCAGGTCCCAGGGTTATGTGACTACTCAAGCGGTGTCTACCTTTAAGACTGCACAAGTCTGAACTTTAGAAAGTTTTAGATACCCAAGTTCTTTCCTGAAAATGAGAATTGATGGGCCTGATACTTACTTGAACAAATACTGAACATGCAGGTGCATTTTTATTCTTAAACTCGTATGTGGCTTCTTCATCGTGGCTTCGCTCTTCTTGTACTGTTTTAGCTTAGGGCCTTCTCAGCTGTAATGGCATTATTTCTTCTGTGTTGGACTATTTCCACATGAAGCAAACATCACATGCAGGTCTTCATTCTTGCACTGCAAAGTGATTTTGGAGAGAGTTGTGAAAGGGAGTAAGGCAGCTGGTGGAGCTGTGAACTTGGGAAGTACTGAAATAGAGAGGAAGAGAGGAGTGGTAGTGCTACGTCAGTGCATTATTGCTTCCTTTTTGTGTTTGTTTCTGCTGCATTTTGTTATGCTGAAAATGAACCCTGCTCCTTCTTAGGTTTCTCTGAATGCCTTTATTCTCCTTTATAAGAATGTCTTGAACTTTTGATGAGCTAGCCATCCTTGTGTAGGCAACATCAGTATTATGTGCAAAACACTCACCCCAGCAGTAGTATCAAGATGTAGTGCTCTGCAAACTTCCTGAGCAATCATGACTTTGCATTTAGCTCCTCTTGCACTGCATCTGTATTATGGAGCAGAAGTTCTCACCTTTGTCCTGTTCTGAGATTGCAGAGTAACTTTCTTCGCTTGCTTTGGAAATCTGATATGATCATGGACTTCTAAACATCATCATTTAACAGCATATTAGCTGGAAACCTAACTATTAACAAAAGCAACTAACTAGTACTTACACACTTTTAAGTCCATGTTTTCCTCCCAAAAGAATCTCTTAAAATTTGTTCTGCAATGAGCGTTGAACCTTTTTGCTTCTGTGAATGTATCTTTCATTGTACTGAAATACTAATTGGAGTTTTGGAGGTGCATTGCATATGAGAGAGGGTTTTTTTTGGTTGTGTGTGTCTCCCCCTTCCCCCCCTGCCCCGCAATTGCCTGGGAAGTATTCCCTTGAAAGACATCATAAAGCCCAGTCAAAATTCAACATTCCAAATATAGTTACGAAAAAATGTGATCATCAGTTTTTTCTAACTCACTATTGTGGTATTTGACAAGAAATGTTTAACACGTAAGACTTAATTTGTATCAAGAGTAAACAGGGATTTTTCTAGAATATGGAACTAAATTAGATTCCAGATGGTCTTGAAGTTATTTGGGAGCTCCTTAGTCTATATCCAGTCACCTTCTAGGAGTAGCTGTGCGTTGTCACTAAACAAACAGCAAGTGTATAGCAACACTGGCAGGTTACAGAAATCTCCCATGAATTTCAGAACAGGGTTGAGACTAGGACTTTCTCCCTGCCCCCAGCATAAACCTGACCTTGAATATAGATTGAGGTGACTGCTTTTGCTAAATAATTTATATTGATGAGTAGATAACTTGTATTGATGAGGATGGAAATCTTACACTGAGTTGAAATGGAAGCCTTCTGAATGTAGGAATAATTCTTTCAGTAGGAAGATTAGTTGATTGATAAGACTTCTGAGTGTTCACTTTCTACTTCATATCGTCAAAACTAAATGCAGCATGTCTCACTGCTTGAGAAATTTAATGGGTAGACAGACTGTTGCAGCTAAGCAAAATATGTACTAACAAGCATGGCACTTAATCTTTCTAAAAAGGAAAATAAGCTGTTGCAGCTTTTGCTCTGTTGTATGTGTGCATGGCTAAGCAATTTAAAAAGGCAAAACGAAGCAGTTACTATATAAGATTGTTCAGCTGTTTACAAAAGATAGTATCCAGAAGTCGGGTCTCTAAGCCAATTTCTTCTCGGTCTGTCACTTAAACTAACTTCTTGCTTTCTTTTTTCTTAATGCTGGCATTTAGTATACGCTCCATACAACATTCAATTAGCATGCCTATTATGAGGTAATGTATGCATAATCCAGCTGTTGGGTTTGTTTATTTTCATGTGTGGAATCAAGTCAAATTGAACTTAAGTCAACTAACACAGATTTAAAACAAAACCAAAAAAACCCATACAACTTTGTAACGGGTATCTTGTACTAATGTGTAGGATAAAATTTGGTTTATTTCTGCTTAATGGTGGTGGTTATCGCACATCTGGAATGTGATCAAGTGCATTTTCCTGTTGTTTGGAGAACTATCACAACTTTCCCCTGCCTGTTAGAAATGTAATGCTATTAAATGATTCCAAGTTTAAAACGCAATAGCTTGGCATCTGGTTTAGAACAATGAAAGTGAGTAAAAAATACTGTGGTTTTACAAGAAGTCTCCTGCTAACTTGGAGTGCTTGCCTTTTCTCTCCCCTTGCTTGGCACTGTGTCCCTCCATCTCCTGAGAGAGTCTGGTTTGATATGTGTGTGTGTGTGTGTCACTGTGTGTGTGTCACTGTGTGCTTTCCCAAATGAAAGAGTGTGGTTCAGTGTGGGTGATCTACACCAACCAAGCAAAGGGGGATGGGAAGCTTAAGACCTCTTTTGAAAAAAACCCTCCTGTCTTTCATCTTTATAATTTGTTTTTGAGTCTGCTACGAATCCTTAGTCTGGGTCCACTGAAGGCAAGCGTTTTCCATCCTGCATAAAGGCAGAAGAGGCGTACAAGCTATTGCACAAATTTGCAAATGGCAGTGACAGCTAGTTGGACCATTAAGCCACTCTTCTCACCCTAATAAATAATACACTGGCCCTCAGCACTGAAAATCCCAAGCTGTCCTGCTCTTCATATGCAGAACTTACCATTTGTAATCACAGCTGTCTCCAGCACTTAAAAGGCAAGGGGGAGTCTCCCTTAAATTCAACATGTTAGCAGAAAATGCCACTGTGAACCATGTTTTTTTAATTGAACACATAGCCTATTAAACTAGATTTCCTATAAGAAGTGAAAAAAAAACCTCTGACAAGCTTTCTTCAGCAATAATGTACTAGGCTAACCAGAAGTGATGACTAAGCTTCTCTGAACAAATCCTTTAAGCCAGAAACCTGTTCAAAATCACTGGGAATAATAAGCTAAACCTAAAATACTTGCCAGTTCTCCCTTCCATGTTGTGATGAAAGATCCTATCGCTGAGCCTGGCAATGCTTAGTTGCCAAAGATACAAATGATCTGCAACTTGAGTGTGTTTGAACTTTAGTATTGTAGTACTTTGGGAGATCCAGATCTAAGCTATTTTTAGGCTACCCTTAAAACAAGGAAAGAGCCCCAAACAAACAAAACTCATATTGACATTGGAAAAAGCAACTGCCTGCTTGTTTTTTGATATTTATAGACTAATCAGATATGTTTTTAATTCTGTGGTTCCTTTTTTTAAATTTTCCTAGAAATTCTCCTACTTTCAAATCCTTTGAGGAAAAAGTTGAAAACTTAAAGGTAAGCGTTACCAAAATGCCTTGGTGATTGTAGAGCTGTGAATGTGAAGAGACTGAAGTGGACTCTTGGTAGCCTGTTTTCTAGTTATTGGTGAACTGCTGAAGGTGACATCTTTTTAAGTACTGTGGAAATGATTTCTCTGCCTAATGATTTCAGAATTAAAAATGGGCTTCCTGCACCTCTTTACAGGAGGATGCCTTTAACTAGAAGGACTAACAGCTAGCTAACTTGCACAAAGAGCTAGTATAACATATCTAGTACTATGTATCCAAAATGGTCTAGGCTTTTATTGCCATGCCTTCCTAAGGACTAGTATCCTACACAGGCCAATAGCTTGGGATGTTTCTCTTATTTCTGGCATAAAATACATAAGGCCTTTGTACCTTAATTTAAAATTTACTCACAGAAGATTCAAGCGCCAGAAACAACCATTAATAGCTTCCTCAGGTAAAAAAAATCACTTTAAAAATAACTAATACGCATAACTGGAACCAGGTTTGACTGTTCTTGGGGGCACACTGGGTTGGATGAAGAAGCATGCAAGCAATAGCACAGGGAGCTAGGCATTCCCTTGCCAACTAATTGGCATTAACTCTCCTGCCATCCCACAGGGTTTATACTGTAGAGGGAAGTGAAAAGGCAAACACGTTACCTGGAGAAAGTAATTGAGCAATACAAAAGCAAGTTTTAAGTCAGAATCTTTCAAAGCCTAAACGGCTTGAAAGGCTGCTTACCCACATCCATTTTTAACAGAGGGTGTGTCAACCTTCAGACTTCCTCGAATCAGGGCTGCTTCTTGCCTTGCGTACCTTAAAGTCAAAGGGAGACTGCTATGTTATTTTGCTGATGGTGATTGTTTTCTGCATGATACTTAAAGACTTGTCTTTCAAGTAGTGTGGAGGTAGCCCAGTCCTGGAAAAGCTGCTCTGCTGAACAGTTATTAAACTTACTTATGCAGAGGTACTGGTTTTATACAGTTAAGCATTTTTGATATGCCAAGTAACTGCATTTTTATGTTGAGGCGCTCTCTATGTTCTAGTCTAAAGTTGGAGGAAGCAAACCTGCCGGGGGAGACTTTGGAGACGTTCTCAACTCTGCTGCCAATGCCAGTGCCACAGAAACTATTGCAGAACAGACACAGGAGGAGACCCACTGAGATTCCTGCCTCTGTCCTGCTACCCACTGCCAGATGCTGCAAGCAAAAACTAAGCACACTTGTAACATTCTTTGCGCTCTTTCCACCAGATGTGCTTTTATTTAGCACGTAGCTATTTTACCAGATTAACTGATACCAAGCTTGTTTGTGGGTTCAAAATATTTTTGAAACTAAAATACATTGTTGGGGGTTTTGTGTGGGAAGGGGAATTTTTATGCCTTTCAAGCATTTAAAGGACTTATCTGTAATTTGAAGGCAACCTTTAAATATAGCAATGAAAAAACTCTTTTGAGAAGTTAATTATAATGTACATATACTGTGGATACATAATTTCTTTTGAATCTGTAACTACTGCTCAACTTAATCATTATGAATCTACTGCTGCTGCCAAACTGAAGCTTCTTACTTCACTCCCTTGTGATTATTTCAGTTAAGTGTTGCCTGCATGGGACACCAAACTAGGAGGATCACTCCCAGCTAAAGAAAGGGCTTCTGCTTCAGCAGGCTTTAAACAAATTATTCATAGTGGGATTACACATGGGTAGGAACATACTGTCTTAAGAGCATGTTCCTCATACAACAGATACGGATAGGGTAATATGTAACATCTAAAACTTACTGATTTGTCTGTGGATTATCTGCCTAGGAAACTTCTGACCATCGCAAATGGAAGCAAGATGCCTAGTAGTGGTGGTTTGGTTCAGTTACAGTAACATTTTCAGTCTTGGTATTTTTTGTACATGATGTTAATGTGGTAAGATACTCTTTTGAACTCTTGATCAGTTGTGAATAGGTTCATCTTAATTGACACATGGTAGTGTTGCATTTACACTAACAATGCGTGGACTGTAAAAATAAGCCTGAGCACAGAAGCGGTTCTTTTTTAAGCATCAAGAGAATTGCTCTCAAATGCTAACGTTGTTTCCCTTGTAGGCTGACCATTGAAAACATCTGCTACACCATCTTAATTTTTTTACTTGTGAAAAGCCTGTACCAGTAGTACGCCTGTACCAGTAGCACCCCTATTCCTGTTTAAGACCCCAGAAATCTGTTTTGAGAGGTGCACAGTGTCATACCACAGCATAGCACTCTTACAAGATCTGTTCTTCTACACGTTGCTTTATCTGTTGTACTCTTCAGCTATCTTGTGTTTTCTATGTTTCTGGCACACGGTGTCGGTAAGATTAGAACTTTTGGCAAGTGTTTATCACCATGCTTAGAACTGGAAGCAAGTTTTGAAATGTTTGTGTGAAATCCATGAAACTTCAACTGCCACAGATGTCTGGAGGAAAAAAAACTTGGGTCCTGACAACCTTGTTAGCATGTCAGATGTAGTATATATGCTTAATAAAAACCTGTATACGAGGAATGTATTGTCTTATGAATATGGAGGATTACATAAATAAGAAATGTTTATTTCTAACTGAAACAGTCCTTTAAGTTTGGTTTCAAAGTAGTGCTGATATATATACTACTCTACTAGGGCGGAGCTTGGCACTTCTAGAGAAGACTAGGCCTAGGTTACATTGGGAAGTGATCACGTGGGTTCAGATGTAGCCTCAGCCTCTGACAGCCGCTCCTTAACAAAGGAGCAGAGAGTGGAGCCCTTCCTCTGTAGGGTCAATACCATGTCAGGCAGGACCTTCAAGAACATCATCCTTGTTGTAAGAGTTCTTTTTTTATCTAACTGATGAACAGAAGGGTCATCTACTCCAGAGCTGGGCTTTGTGGGTTAGCAATTTTTTTTTTTTAATGCCAAGGGGCTGTACTGTTGGTTCTGTAACATATTACACAGACTTTGCAGCTGCAGCCTCACCTAAGCTTCAGCTGCATCTTTCTCTGCCTGCACCCTCCCCTGGAGGGGAGAGGGACTGCCCGTTACAATTTAAGTTTTCCTTTCACGGCTGTGCGCGTTAATGTCGCGGCGGCTTCTACTTCCCTTTCCCTGCAGCAAGACCGCCGCCGTCTCCAGTCTCGGCCGGCCATCCGGCTCCTCGGGCCGCTGGGCTCGCTCCTTTCCCTCACGCCTCCGCTGGGTGCACGGCCGTTACGAACCGCCCCGCCTCTCCGACCGCGCCCGGGACGGAGCGGGAGCGGGCGGCCGGGGGCGGCTTTCCCTGCGCCGTCCCCCTACCCCCGCAAAGCGCCTCAGCGGGAGACGCGCTGAGGAGAGCGGGCGCCGCCGCCGGCTGGGTCGGCTCCTCCAGCAAGAGCGCCGGGGCGGTGCCTGGCCCCCCAGGGCGGCGGGACGAGGCCTCCCGGGCCGTTCCTGGCTGCCCCGCCGTGCTCGGGGCGGCCGCCTGAGGGAGGCCGCCGCCCGCAGAGCGGAGCGCAGGGTAGCACAGCCAAGATGGCGGCCGCCTCGCCTCAGCCGAGCCCAGCGCGCCTGCGCCCGCAGCGTGCCGGTGACCTGGGGGCAGCGCGGGGTCAGAGTTCACGCTCCGCCCTCCACGCGGACAGTCATGGCGGCGCCGAGCTGGGGCCTTGCCGCCGCCCGGGCAGGGGTTCGGCCGTGGCGGCTGCGGTTGCCGGCGGTGAGGCGGTGTGGCGGTGCTCCGCCGGCGGGACCGCCGGATGCCGGGACCCTCCCGCAGCAGACGGAGGAGCGGCCGGGCACCGGTACCGCGGCCACCGGCCCGCGACAGGTGAGGGCGTGGCGGGGGGGGCCGGGCCGGGGCAGCGTCCGGGGGCGGTTCTGGCCTGGCTGCCCCGGCAGGGCCTCCTCGCGGGCCCGCTACCGCCTTCCTCTGCCACTTGGCCGGTGCAGGCGGTGTGCTGCCCCACCGCTTTAGCTTCTTGAAATGCCGACTCCGTGCACAGCCCTCTTGTCTGCCTGCCTGGCTGCTTTTGCGCGTTTGTCTCTCCTCACCGCTTCACTCGGCTTAGTAAATATTCTGCAGAAACACGGACAGTTCTTATGCTTTCTTTTTAACATACTCCTGCAAAAATCCAATATAGAAAGAATGCAAGTAGTTTTGGACGTGCAGAATGCTAGGTACAGCGCTGTGGCAAAACTGTGTTCTGGCTTTTGCAGGCAGGGAGGAGGTGGAAAATCTTTAACGCAATTTTAACAGGTCATATCAAAGATCTGTTATGTCAATACTCTAGAGATTTGTAGTGGAAATAGGAAGTCTGGTATGAGTGAAACACACGTGGAAATGCATGGGTGAAGGTGTTAAAAGAAACAGCGGGACAGAGTTTGCAAGAATGGTATATATTAATGTGGAAAACCAGAGCACAAGTCTTATGAGGAGTGGCTGAGGGAATTGGGGTTTTTTACCGTGGAGGAAAGGAGGCTGAGGGGAGACCTTATCGCTTTCTACAGGTTGTAGTGAGGTGGGGGTCGGTCTCTTTTCTCAAGTAACAAGTAATAGGACAAGAGGAAACAGCCTCAAGTTGCACTAGGGGAGATTCAGATTGGATATTACAAAAAATTTATTCACCAAAAGGTTTATCAAACGTTGGGAACAGACTGCCCAGGCAAATGGTTCGTCACCATCCCTGGAGGTATTTAAAAGATGCAGATGTGGTGCTGAGGGACATGGTTTAGTGGTGGACTTGGCAGCGCTAGGTTAACAGTTGAACTCAATGATCTTAGAGGTCTTTTCCAACCCAGACAAGTCTATGATTGTGTGACGCTGTTCTTGGGAGTAAAATTGAGGATCATGATGTTTTTGTCAAGGCCTGCACTCTGATAAGCCTGGAGCACAGATGATTCATCAAGAGCAGACTCTGCTTCTGAAAAACAGGAGGAGGACAACAGACTTGTCTCATATCTTATGTGCCATTTATTTTCCCATTACTCCACCATCACGGTAAATGTGAAGAGATAGGTAGTGAGCAGCAGTCTGCTATTGAGGGTGCAGTGAGATTCTGGAGTAAAGGACCACCCTGTAAACAACTGTTGACTCCTGAAGGGTGTGAAAGTTTTGTCCAAAACCTAATTCGTCACAGCCAGACAGGAAGAATGTGAGAGGTGTGGTGAGACCTTGATAGCTGGCATCCTTTGTCCTCAGTGTTGCACCCAAGTGGTCCTGCCCAGACCACTTTGTTATGTGCTTCTTGTGAGTCTGTGGGTATGAGAATGTGAGTGGATGAAATTTGTGAAAGAATGAGTGTGAGTGGGTAAAATGAATGTAGATATTTTGTGAATAACCATCACTTTCTCTGGCTGTTGTGTTGATTTTTGTCATGCTGATTTTGCCCCAGTGTCTGTTGTGACAGTGGCCATTAACAGATGTCTAGAGAAACAGAAAAAAGCAGTGTGTGTGTGTACTAACGTATCCCAGAATATCTCTTCCAGGCTGAAAAACCCTGACCTCTGATTTTGCCTCAGGTGGAAGTGAGTCTGTGCTGCTCTTCATCCTTGCCACTCTTCTTTTTCTAACTTTTCCAGTTCTGTTGGACCACATCAGGGGTTGGGATTACTTGGAGTGTGCCTGTTAGGATATGGAGATTAATGATGTGGATTAATATTGTGGGACTGGTTTAGTACTGGGAGCGTAGAACTAGAAATGCCTCTGTCACTGAATCCAGGACCTGAAATCCCAAATTACAGTGTAATCTGTACCACACTGTTTCTGTTGAATATCCACACTGACAAGGCTGGCTATGCTAGCATTGAAGGTCTGCCTAACTTAAGCTGCTGGCTTAGGTAGTGTGCAAGGGGGGTGTCCTCAGAAGGGTTTGGGAAGAGATCCAGGTGATCTAGCTGTAGAAGATACTGAATGCTACTTCAGAATTAGGGGGTTTGATTTTTTTATTTTTTCAACTTCTGTTGAAGTAAGAAGCTAGGAACATGTTCTTTTCTGTTTCTATCTGTAAAGAAGTTGTCATCAAGCCTTTAAAGGTTCTGAACTAACTCTAATGTTACATAGTATTCACAACATCGTGTCCAAATGGAATTACATGTACAAGTATAAATAACGCAATACAGAAACCAAACTAGGAATGTAAAATGAAGAGCTGCACTGCAACTCTGGATTTCTCTGTGCTCTGCTGAATTACTTTCTCACTTGAACAAGAGGAAAACCAGTAGCTTGGTTTGCGGTGACACGGTGATGTTAAAAGCACAACAATGAGATGAAGTAAGATTCTCACAAGTTTCCTTTCATGCTGTTCTTAGCCCAGTTAGCAAAGTGCTCGGTGAGCCCAAGTGTGATTGATGATTATTCACTGTTTGCTCTTAAAAGAGCGTGCAGAAGAGGGAGTGAGTTTTGGTGAGAATGAGTTAGCAGTGAGTGGAAGATGGGATATTGATACAAAAGGAAGATGAAAGGGATCTGACTTGCAGTGTAATCTATTGGTCCAATTTTAACTGATTTTTGATTGCTAGGAAGTGTGTTATTTGGTAAATAAACTTTCCACAGCTGGGAGCAACCTTGAGCTGCGTAATACTCATGGGAGAATGTACTGGATGCAGCTGGAAAAACTCAAAGCATTAGAAGACCTTTTGAGAAAATCCTTCTAAGGGGAGCAACATGCTCTACTCAGGAGAGGGTGCGGTGGCTGTAGCTGCAGTCCTTTTCTGGGGTGCGACGCCTCTTCAGGATCTGCTCTTTCAAGCAGGAGGAATGCAGAGGTCTTGCTCATAATCCCTTACCTGAGCCACAGCCAGAGGAAAGCTTGTGTTCCTTATCTCTGCTGGCAAACAGACACATACAAAGCACTTCTAGGCTTCTGGTGTACTTTATGCCCTGTGAGAGTAGAGAGGTGTTATTTGGGTCCTTAGTGTTTCTGTTTCTTTAGGGGGGAAAAAATACAGAGCTTTGATGACGTTTCTGCACTGGTTTTCTGTGTCAGCTGGTTTTCCCTCACTTTTGAAACTGCATGAATGCTGTGGTATTTGGTAGGCAGTGGCTTATTTTATACAAATGGCAGGAAACTTGATAAATGGGCGTGTTGACATGTGTTCGTCTAAGATAATTCGAAGAGCATGATGGTATTTTTCCTAGGTAGCTTTTTAAATTTTTTTGGGCACAGCAGCAAATGAATACTGCTGCCCTTACTTTGTAGTTGCCCAGTGTTATTCTCTGCTATGTTGGTAATTTTTTAGGAGCTTGTGTTTTATTTTTCACCTTTATTTCACAGTTCTGTTGTTACTCTTTTGCAAACAGTCGAAGTTACAGAGCAGACACTTAAATGTTGATTAAAATTGTTAAAACCATAGCAACATGGTAAGCAAAATGTTTTGAGAAACCCACATGATATTTAACCTTGTCTACAGGAGACAGCTTACTTCTGGCTGCTTTTTCGTCTGCATTTTTAGAATGTTTCAGTTTTGCCTTCTTAAACTCAGCAAAAAAAGACAAGTTTTAAGTTCTTTTCTTCTCTGTGAAATCACATAAAGAAATCTTTTAGAAGCATAAGAATTGCTTTAGCTGTTTCCTTTATTTTCAGATTGAAGCTGCCTGCCTAGCAAAATAGGAATCCTTGGTTTTTAGGTAGTACGTGATGATTTTTGTTGATATGGGTAGAGCAGTGGTTGTTGAGCTGTGTTTTTAGCTGGGTTACCAACTAAGAACTAGAATAAAATGTAAGAATGAAGTAACTAATTAAGAATAAATTGCATATTTTTGTGCGCTGTGAAATAAATAGCCTAAAAATGTTTTAAAAACAAAGAGTGGTGAAGTTTGTCAGATATGTTTTTAGGTAGAAATGGGCTATCACTATGATAGCTTTGCCACTGAGCTGCAATACATAGCACAGCATGTTAAAACTTATGTTAATACTTTTTTTTACTTTATAATAACAGGGTACAAGCCATCAGGTGTGTGTCAGAGATCAGTGACATGAGCAGAAACGTAGTCTTTGCTCCGAAGCAGAGATTTCCAGCTGCGAGTCCCACCGAGGCAGCCGGGAAGGGATGCTGCACTCGGATTTAGGTAAAGCTCCGCGCCCGGTACAGCAGAGGGCGTTGCTTGTTTCTAGATGTCGCAGGAAAAGTAGCACGTTTGAGGAATTTCCTATTTAGTTCCTTGAATAACGTGTTTTAAGGGAAATCATTTATTAAGAGGAAACGTAACTGACTTTCTCTAAAGCTCAGATGGAACGGACTGGGTTGGTATCAGTATAACAACTCATTTCTGAAACAGAGATTAGAAATTATTCTTCCAGAAGTGTAGGTATTTTAAATTTGCTTAGTCAGCCAGAGGTTCTTTTCTGAAAGAATTCAGAAATTTGAGGGTGTCCTGTGTATTTAAATTTCTTGTCCCTATTTAAAAAAAAATATTTATCAATATTCATAAAGAGCATAAAATAAAAACTGTTTAGTAGGTGATATAAATAGTTGCCTTATCTATTTATGTTTTAGGGGAGAGATTAAAATCTAAAGCATAGAAGTGATCATTTTAAAGGCATGTATTACACTTCTGTTCTGAAAGCTACGTGGATATTCTCTATAAAGAATGTATGTCTGTCTTGCTTATGCAGTATCTTGACAACCTCAGTTTCAAATAATGTGTAACACAATGTTTTGAAATCAGCATTAAAAAAAAATCAGAATTATTTTAAATGTAACTATTGATAGGAAATATTTCTCTCAATCTGTCTTCTCACCTAAGTTAACAGAAGACAATTTAACTGAAGTTGCAGTTATTTGAGAACAAAAAAACTTATTTATATTTAATGCAGTTTTCACTTGTAATTTTCAGTGTAATATTTCTTAGGACACCTATAATCTTTGTGTAGGTGGAGTGCTTTTCCAGTGTTAATAAATAACTTAAAAATAATTTTGGTTTGTTTACAAATGTAACAATATTTTAAAAAACCTACATGTCAAACACAGAGGTTACTCTTTTAGGTAGATTACCTTCTGGCCAGCATTCAAGTTCTGGAAACTGCTGACTAACTGGGAGCGGGACTTGCCAGTTGTAGGATTTGTGGGAGCTGGAGTGAATTTTCTTTACCTGGAAGTTTCTCTTGGCGTACTTTTTCAGCTTGTATGGCTGCATTTGAGAAACTTGGGTTATGTCTGTTCCTGCTGCATTGTGAACACATCCTGGTGCTTTCAGGTTTGTGCTGGATAAGGACTGTATCAGAGGCTTCTCAGCATCCTCTCAGCTGGATCCGCTCAAAGTGCTGGTTTGCATTGTAGTGGGAATGAGCTCAGTTGTCCTTGAGACCTCTGTAAAGGACAGTTCTAGCCTGTGAATGCTCTGGCTGAGCCATCAAAACTTGGCTCTTCTGACTTGGGCTTGTCCCAGCTGTGGGCCCAGCTGTGTCTGTCGAATGACCTGCTTTGCTGATGGCAGAAATCCTTGCATGATGGGATTTTGTAAAATTCGCGTGGTGTTGGAGCTGCAATCTCAGAAATAAAGTAGATGGGAGTTTGAATGTTGTTGGTGAACAGCAGACAAATCACAGAATCACCGGGGTTGGAAGGGACCTCTGGGGGTCATCTAGTCCAACCCTCCTGCCAGAGCAGGTTCACCTAGAGCAGGTTGCACAGGATGGTGTCCAGGTGGGTTTTGAATATCTCCAGAGTCAGAAACTCCACCACCTCTCTGGGCAGCCTGTTCCAGTGCTCTGCCACCCTCAAAGGAAAGAAGTTCCTCCTCATGTTTAGAAGGAATTTCCTACGTTCAAGTTTGTGCCCATTACCTCTTATCCTGTCACTGGGCACCACTGAAAAAAAGACTGGTCCCATCCTCCTGCCACCCTCCCTTTATATATTTATAGGCATTGATGAGATTCCCCCCTCAGTCTTCTCTTCTCCAGACTAAAAAAACCCAAGTCCCTCAGCCTTTCCTCATAAGGAAGATGTTCCAGCCCCCTAATCATCTTTGTAGCCCTTTGCTGTACCCTCTCCAGCAGTTCCCTGTCCTTCTGCATGCTGCCCCTTTAGAGGACATAATTATAGTTCAGTAAAATTCTGTGCAGTTGTGAAAAGCAGCGGTGCCTCAGGAACACAAATATGTGTGGAAAGGCCCTGAGCACCTTGCAGACCTCTGTCCTCAGTGTGAGGAAGACTGCAGTGCTCAAAGAGCAGCAGCTGCAGTTGTCTTCTGGAACTTGCTCCTTCAGATAGCTCTGGGTCAGCAAGTGATTGCTTTGGCATGTCTGGAGGTTCGTGAGTCGTAGGCGTGTGTGATACGCCTTGGATGACTGGCTGTCAGAGTGGAATCCCAAAATTCAAACTGTCTTGGGACTACCACTATCATGGAGAAAAGCAAGTGAATGCCAGCTGCCTGCTCTTGATCAAGTGCACGTGAGATATCTGCAAGAAGGTGCATGGAACCATAATGTAAAGGTTAAATAGGAATTGAAATTCTTCCTAGTGGTTATTATCAACAGGATATTTACAACCACTATTGCTGTGGGACATCCCAGTTACTCTCCTAACTATGACTATTGAAACAGCATCCTGTCCTCCAGGAGCTTGGAAAAAATTGCTTGGAAGGACAGGGCAGTGATAAGTGGGGAAACTGTCAGGCTGAAGATAAGACAGTGCTGTTGTGTGAGATTGTGAGCGTCCCATTTCAGCATGGCAACCTGGTACAGCAACCTAAAAACGCAAGATCACAGACATATAATTGCTCGGAGAAATGATGTAGGGTTCTGTCTAAGCAATCTAGCTGCATAGGCAGATGCTGGGCTCAAAACACCATGGGCTGTGCTTAGGACTGCGTGTGCTCGTCTGGTATGATTTTCTTTTTGATGTAACCCGCGCAGTAGGTTCACTCACTTTCCCTGATTTAGAGACCAGGTGATTTCTGTTCAGAATTGCACTGGCGAGTTAGACATTTTGGGTGTTCTGCAAGCTGTGAGTTTTGGTAAGCTCATGCTGGCTGGTGAGCTGGTGTTTGTGTGCTCCTCGGGGTGGCTGGTAGCATGCTGGGTGGGTGGGAATCTTGCTATTGAGGTAGCTGATCCCAGCTCATTTAGGAACTGGTACAGGCACAGGGGAAGAGTATGTATGAATTGGGGGTAGCTGGGAGGAACGTGAAAAGCCGTGGGCATACAGGTTTAGGGCACTGTAGGAATCACCTCTTGGTCCTGGTTTTTTTCATCTCTTTCCTTATGTCACATAAAGTAGTAAAAATAGTTAGATAACCCTAAGAGATCTGAATTTGTTTCCTTTCCTGTTACTGATTAAGAAATTGCAATAGGACTTGGCTCTCCTTTTGTTCCTTAAAGCAGGACATCAATGAACTTTCATCTGTACTGCTGTCCTCACCTCTTTGTTTTCATCTTTCTTTCCACCCCTCTGAGAGCTTCATGTTTTGTTAATCTTGTACTGATACCATTGCAATGTTCTAATTTTTTGCTATAAAATAATCCTTGAAAGAAAGATACATATATATAAATACTTCATGTTTTAAATTATATGTAGAAGTTATTTAAAGTCAAGAAAAATAAACAGCTTTATTGTAACCAAATTATGTACTATTTTGTGTTATGAAATAAATTCTTAGTTCAGTGTTTAGTAAATGATCCTTCTGGCTAGTCAACAGCGTATTTTCAAAGCTGCATTTGAAATTCTTTATGGAAGTCTTGTTTTGCAGTTTCTGCACTCTGTATGCAATCAAAATGTGAAGATAACTGGAAATCCTTCCTTTTATTACAAACAGAAAGAAGTTGGTATTGAGTCAGTCAGTGCAGCAGATTGTACATTTATAAGATTTGTTGGGTAAGCCTTGGTGGTTTGGGTAGCGTTATAGTGTGTTAGCAATATGACTTTGCTGCTTTCCAGTATTTTAAATGGGCAATTGATTGATGAAGAAGTTTCACAAAAGGGCGTAGAAGCAGCTGTAGGTGCTTAATTTTCTTGATACAGCTGTGATGTCCTTCCCCTCCTCAGATGTTCTCTATTGTTTTATGCTATTCTTCCTAAGCATGGTTGCATAAAGTCACAGTAGTTTTAAGTTTTAGTCACGTGTGTCATTATATATAATAACAAAAAATTCAAACAAAATAGACTATACCTTTGATTCTTCTGATAAGGGACAGGTATAGCCATAATTGACTAAAAAAATCACCTGTCTTTGGACTTACTATGATAGTGCAGTATTTGTTGTAGGACATAGGAGGCTAGCCTGTTAATTGAAAAAATTTACATTTGTTTTATGAACAGTATTGCTACATTTGATTTAGCAGCATGTAATAAGACATTGGTAACATGCCTCATTTTACAAAGTATTCTAAACAATTATGCTCTTTCATGAGTTTGAAGAAAAGTTCATGTACTGCATCTCGGTGATAAGTCTTAAGAAATATCCATCTTCAAATAGATAAAAGCAGCAGATAGCCTTAGCGACAACATGAAGAGATTTCTAGACAACAAAGGAGTTCTGATATTAAAAGTGCAATTCAGGGAAACCTGTTGAATATTATGCACAGTGTACAAATCCTATTCCTGTGATCTTTTTATTTTTTTTGAGATCTGCATGATCCTACTTGAAAAATGTAATTATGAGAGACAAAGATTGTTTTCACCATGATGTTTTAATGGTTAAGTGCTACATGTATTTGGTTAATTGTTATTTGCATCTCTCTTAAAAATGTGCTTAGTTCACAATATTACATTGTTCATTATTATGAGAACAATATATACACAAATATATACATACAAGTATATTGCGTGTTCTCTGCACAGCTGAGATACTTCTAATTAGAAGCTGTTCTGTATGCAAAAATAAAATTAGGTTTGGAATATACTATATTCATCAGTCGGCATTGCAATGAGTACCAAAATATGGAGCTTGATAGAAAGATGTTGATGAACATAAACTGATATCAAATAGCGTATGAGTTTTTCGTTGTTTTTAAAGTACAAGTGTAATTCTTTCCTATTCTCCAATCAAAACATAATTTTAAGCACTTTTTAAAAAAGTATAATTTCAATATGTGAAGTTGGCTTAAAAATTGTGTCTATAGCCAAGGAAAATTTTCCAGTGCTCTTTGCCAAGTATGACAACTATTACTCTTATAACTTTCTATAACCGTGTTTGTTTCCCTCTGGATGATGCTACAAAATATGAATAGTCCTATTCTTAGTAAAACTGAAGTTTAGTCCTTTTCGTGTTTTTTCTTTTTGGCATGAGAAAGATTGGTAAATAGGAACTGTAACTTGGACAAAATGAAGCTGCTGTTCAGTGAAAATCAGTTATTTCTGCATTATGTGCATTTCAAAATAACTTTGTAGATATTTTCGTGTAGTAGCCTCTTTCTCTTAATTAGTCACAATTCTTGAAGTCAATGAAGCAATACAGCTCTTGCAGATTTTCATTACGAGTTATGTGCCAGAATATTTTATTGCTTGCATAGGATGTTGGAAAAATGGTATCTGTGTTGAAAATATAACATGTACTTATGTAACTGAAGATTAAACAGTTGATTTTTGGGCTGGAAAGAATCACTGTGGCCATCTAGAGTGGCTTCGACTGACACAAGGCACTGAATTTCAGCCAGAGACTCTTGTGCTTACCCCAGCAAGTTTGTCTTTCAGATAAATTTGTGAACTTAAAAATAAGTAAATACCCTCTGCTCTTGTGAGACCCCACCTCTCCTATGAGGACAGGCTGAGAGAATTGGAGTTGTTCAACCTGGAGAAGAGAAGGCTCCAGCGGGACCTTACTGTGACGTTTCAATACTTAGAGGGTTTGTAAGAAAGGTGGAGAGAGACGTTTTACCAGGGCCTGTAGTTATGGGACAAGGGGCAGTGGTTTTAAACTGAAAGAAGATAGGTTTACGTTGGACAAAAGGAAGAATGATGAGGGTGGTCAGACACTGGAACAACTTGTTCGGAGAAGCTGTGGATGCCCCATCATTGGAAGTGTTCAAGGTCAGGTTGAACGGAGCTTTGAGCAATCTAACCTTGTGAAAGATGTCCCTGCCCATGGCAGCAGGGTTGGACTATAGGATCTTTGAAGGTCACTTCCAACCCAAACCATTCTGTGAAAAAACTGTCAATTGTAATACCTGCATGTAAGAAAGCAACATCAGAGTTTCTATTCCAGTATTACTTTTGGTGTTTTCTGCCTTATGAGGGCAGCTCAGATATCCTCTTCATGTAACTGTCTCAATGGGATTTCCTAGAGTCTTTTTTCAGTATTATTATAGTTTACTTAGGACTAAATTGAAAAATAAAGTAAGATAGTCTTCATTTTCCAGGGCTTATAGCTCAGCTAGCTTCAAATGTATTGGCAAGAGCAGCTTTAAGTTCTCTGGTTTACAAGTAAGGTTTAAAGTATTGTCAGATTATTTTGTCCAAGCTGCATAGAAGGCTTACGAAGAAGATCATGCTCTCTGAGATGTTCCACAGGGGAGAGTGTGCTCTTCTCCAGAGACTTCAGTTCAGGTGTGCTCCCAAGTCACACTGGGACACTGAGATTTATAGCACACTGTATGCAGCGAAGTCGCTGCCGGATTTTACCTTCAGGTTAGTGAGTATGGAGATAGTTTCTATGCCTACGCTTCTTAACGCCTAATCCTGCAGTATTTAAAAAAATAAGGAGTCAGGGTTTTAATCAAGAGGTCTTTACAAAATACTATTACACTTGCACAGTAAATTAGTCACCAAAAATTCTAATATCTACAGTCAAATTTAAGTGATGCTTTGCCAAAACACTTAGTCACCGCTTCTCAACAAGGGATGCTTAAATGCCTAATTTCAGCTTTTTACTTCCAGCCTTTTTGGCTGAAGAGTTTTGTTTGTTTTGCTTTCTAAAATAGAACCACATTTCTTCACTGTGCTGAGGAGAATATATGGACGTTCATCTTTTGGTTGAAACAGCAAAAGCTTGCTTTGCTTTGTTGCAGTTCTTTGGGGATGCTTGCAGTTTTAAGGCTGGGATGGGAAATAACCCTGGACTACTAAAACCCTAAGTATGCAAGGGTTTTGAAAATTAATAAAGATTTAATAAAGATAAGAATGAAAATATAGCAGTCAGTTTCACTCATCCTCTTCTAGGCAAAAAGAGCTGTTTTCCTTTGCTTTTTCTGATCACAAAATCTGAGTTCTTTTCCCTCCAAATTTTAAAGTTTTGAAGGAAAAGTTTTCAGTGCTCACTGTTCTCTTCTTGAATACCAGTTTTGTAGTACCATATTGTATTAAAAAGTGGTTCTGTTTTCTTCTGCCCTCCCCTGCTTTCTTCAAGACTTACCTTTAAAAAGATGTATACAGGCACTATGCTTATTCCAAAACTACATAATTTGGAGTTTGCTGCCATTGAGAGTGCAATTCAAATCATTACTCAGGTGTGGGCAGAAATTAATGAATATAGTATCTGCTGGAATTTTTAGTTATACTGATATTTCTTCTACTGGATTGTAGATATTAAATAATTAATACTAGAATATATTAGAAATCTTACAACTAAAATAATTCCCTTAAAGGATTCATGTCATCATAGTGTAAGCTGGTGTGCAAGTGCAGTCTTTACAGAAATTTGGCCTTGTAACTATCTTTGCATGGGAAGTTTTTAATAAATACCTTCTTTCTTACCAGCAGGGAAGCTTCCAGTTTTCTCCTTGACTGCTTTCAAAGCTCTCCTTTGTGACTTTGCAGTCATTAATCTTAGATTTTTCCCTAAATCACTGCTTTTATTTCTGCTTTGAATCACAGATCCTCCTTTTATGCTTTCTCTTTGGACTATTTTCCTTCTGTAGTTTTATTAAATAACACAAATCTTGCTTTCGTTTCAGCTTTATACAGTAGTTAATCTTCAAAACCCTTTGTTAGAAGTTTATATTAGTTCTTCACTTTTATCTGTTTGTATGGAATAAAATAGAGAAGTCTCTTGTTTAAAGGAAACCGAAGAGATCTTCCTTGTCTTTGTGGTTGCCTAATTTGGGTTGTAAGTTGAAGCTGTTGGGAAACAGTATGAACTTCAGGTGTTTCATATTTTTTTTAATAGGACAAAACCTCAGGCCACTAATCGGGGAGGAAAAAGAGCTGTATTATGGTGGGGAAACAATGTAAAAAAACAGTGGACTTTAAAAGAACAAACTCTGAGTTCATGCTGTCTAACTGTTGCTGTAAGTGGGATGATGATGTGCTGTTACTTAGAAGTCTTAGTAGGTGATTTTTGTGGCAGTTGTATTTAATTACTTGTATACTAGCTAAAACTTGTGTACTAGTTTGCATTATGCAGAGCTGTATAAGAATAATCTACGTATTTTCTACTATGTGCATAGTTTCACATATCTACTTTGTCCATAAACATTTGGGTTTTTTAAATAACAGTGTTTTAATATTTGCCTTGATACGTATTGCAGAATTAAACATCAGACTTTGAAAAAGGCTAAAATAGCCTTGTACGTCTTTTAGACACCAGTTTGATGCTCCAGTGACCATGGTATGTTTTCTCCATGTGTGAATAATGTATGTTAGCTAGCAATTTGAGTGATTACATTGTGAGACCAGAATAAGATATATTGAACTTCTCAATAAAGAGTCATCAGCATTAGACTAAATACTTTAATGTACAAAAAGAAGGCGGCACCCAGAGAAATTACTTTGAGCTGCAATTGCTTGTATGCTTGAATATTGAAACTTCAGTCACTGTAGTCATATATCGGTCCTCTCAGTGCTCTTTCTGAGTCTTCACCCTCATTTCTTGGAAGAAATTCAGTGTGCAGGGAAACCGTGGTGATAAAACCAAAGCTCAACGCTTGTTGTTTGATAAATTTAGGAGAACTCTCGAGTTGGCAGTGCTTGTTACGCTGCTTCTGGATGGAAGGCCAGTAACTGTTGGATGTCAGGTTTTGTGGTATATTGTCTGAGTTGGTCCTGTTGACTTTAAGGTGATATTCTTCTGCATAATGGAGTTTTGACTACAATAGAGCTTTTTGCATTCATCTGAGTAAAAAATAGTAAAGGTGCACTGGAGAGGAATTTGGTAAATGAACTGCATGAATTGTTATGACCTGTTACCCTAGTAATGCCTACAGCAATTTTAAAAAAAATCCTGGCATTTAGGTTTATATCTAAGCAACAGTGCACACTTAGTAGTTACAAGGTATGGAAAATTAAGGTCTGGTGGGCTAGTGTATAGTGAAATTTTTTTAGGTTGCTGGTTGAAATAAGTGCCTTATCAATATACACTTGGTCAGAGAATAGTTTAATGTATTGGGTTTTGGTTTAGTATTCTTTATAGGAAGCTCCCAGTCTTCTCTCTTTCCTAAATAAAATAATATGTGTTGAAAGTGATCTCAGGAGGTCATCTGTTCAGACCCCTCGCTCCGAAGAGGACAAACTTGCTTCAGGTTGCTCAGGACCTTTTCTAGTCAAGTTTTGAGTGTCTCTGAGCTGTTGGGCCTTTAGCCATCGTGGCATTGTACTAACTTGTTATTGCAAATAAGTTTTCCCGTTTTGTTGTTTTGTATAACTAACTTTTGACACAAAAATCTTTCTAGCTATGGATGACTACTGAGGAAGACAAATTTGATAGTTGCGGAGGGTTGCATTCTTTGCATGCTGCTTGATGTTAATATGTCATTCACCCCTTAATTGTAGCAGTCAGATTACCAATCTCCCATCTTGCTTCACCATGTTTCATCCATATCTCTCACATTCCAACATGCATGCTACTTGCCTTTGCAAGCAAACATAAAACACGTAGCTAGGGTTTTAAAGACATATTGCTCAGTGGGTGGGATAGGACCACCCTGCTTGTATAGTCATAGGCTTTGCTCCAGAACTAGTATGTTACATTCCTCCATTGGAGTTACTTCTTTCGTTTGGATCTTACTGGGGTTTAAAGCTATGATTTTTTTCCACTTTCTGGTTAATATATATCATCTTGCAGAGTATTCTGTTATTGAAAGAGCTACTGTTTTTTATTGAACTATGTGTATAGAAAGTGAAAGGTATCCAAATATTTGTGAAAAACTTTAAATCACAGAAGGAAAATGAAACAGGTTAGGCATTTAAGGAGAAGGGGGGAAAAAAACCTTTATACTTACAGGTTCTTGAAAAGAATGTGCCCTTTGTGCTTCTGAATTTCATAATATTCTCCAATTTTTGCAACTTGATGTGTTATCGATGCGTTATCTATCACAGCTGCGTGGCCAACACTCCTTGAAAATGAGAAAAGTAGAGTGCTTATTACAGTATGTGCCCTGTTGTCTTACTGCCTTACTGTTTTTCTTTAGTGTTACTGTGGGGAATCCCATTAAGGAGGTTCAGAAATTGTGGAGGAATGTACTCAAAATGTCATTAAATCTCTTTAAATGCTTGAGATAAATTACTGTTTAATGAGATCCGTTTAGGTTATGCAGAAAACTGGAGAAAATACTATATTTTAGCTCACTCTGTTTCTAGACTGTCCACAAAAGAGTCCTTGATGGCAGTAACCAATGGAGTCTCTTGAGGATTCCTGTATATGTAAATTAGGTATTTGTGCTCTCCAGAAAGCAGAATGGAGAATGCTACAGACCTGTAGACCTGTGATAGAATTCAAACAGATTCCCGGTCGCTTCTTGGAAAACGGTACACGATGAAGAATAGCCAAGGATTTCTTTGTACTTTAGCATCTGTATCTTAGTGAGTTTAATCTCTGTTCTAGTAAGAGCACATCTGTCAGTGCGTAAAGATAGCACTTGTGTGTTGTGTACAGAGCTTATTTCACAGGCAAGTTTGCACATGGGAGAATTTTGTATCTGTATTTTTTTTCCTGCCAGGCAGATAAAGGAGAGTGATGTTATTAACTAGAATGGATCATTTACATGGGATGAAGGGACTGAGAGCAGCTCTGCAGAGAAGGACTTGGGGGTACTGGTGGATGAAAAGCTGGACATGAGACGACAATGTGCGCTCATGGCCCAGAAAGCCAACCGTATCCTGGACTACATGAGAAGCATGGCCAGCAGGTCAAGGGAGGTGATTCTGCCTCTCTGCTCTGGTGAGACCCCACCTGGAGTACTGCGTCCAGCTCTGGAGCCCTCAGCACAGGAAAGACATGGCCCTGTTGGATTTGGTCCAGAGGAGGCCCATGAAAATTATCAGAGGGATGGAACACCTCTCCCATGAGGACAGGTTGAGAGAGTTGGGGTTGTTCAGCCTGGAGAAAAGAAGGCTCTGGGGAGACCTTACTGCAGCCTTTCAGTACTTAAAGGGGGTCTACAGGAAAGATGGGGACAGACTTTAGCAGGGTCTGTTGTGCTAGGACAAGGCGTCATGGTTTTAAACTAAAAGAGGGTAGTTTCAGATGAGATGTAAGGAAGAAATTTTTTACAATGAGGATGGTGAAACACTGGCAGAGGTTGCCCAGAGAGGTGGTGGATGTCCCATCCCTGGAAACAGTCAAGGTCAGGTTGGACGGGCTCTGATCAACTTGATGTAGTTGAAGATGTCCCTGCTCATTGCGGGAGAGGTTGAACTAGATGACTTTTAAAGGTCCCTTCCAACCAAACTATTCTATGATTTTTAGGTGATAAAAAGTGGGAAATCCATGGGATGTTAGTGTACCCATCTTCATGATGTGGAGATAATTTTTCAAAAGCAGCAAGTTTTTTTAATGTAGAGAGCCTACTGTGTGTGTCATTGTATGAAGGCAACAGGAGTGAGATAAATGCCATTTAATGAGTGTAATTGCCAAGAGACCAAGGAATTTACTGTGACTTGTATTATTGCTTAAAAAAAGCTCAGTGTTGCTCAGTGTGTTCAGTGGTCATTACTAATGCCATCTTCCTAGGTAACTCGGGACAAACTCCTTCAAACCAAACTCAGAAGTTCTCTTGATCCTCTCTACTAGCTCAGGCTTTTTTCAGATGATCTACATATAAGAAAAGGCAGTTCAGTTGTTGGAAATGGATCATCTAGTGTAGTGTCTGATTCCACTAGCATTCATTAAATTAATCTAAAGCGTAGGTGGATCTCCTCACATCCTGTTGAAATAATGAAAACAAAGCTGCTTTTTACCTGAGACCTGAACTTAGCTGTGGAGTATCTGTGTGTTAGCTTTGTTTGTGATTTGGTGGGTTTTTTTGGTTTGGTGGCTTTGTTTGGGTTTTTTTCCTAGACTGATTTTCTTATTAGTTTGCCTTGTTATGAAGGATAACTGAATATATTCTGTCATGAAATGATTGTAGTCCTTATCATCCTGAGTTTATACGTTGGTGTCACATTCTTATCTTTGCCCTTATCTGTGAGTACTCTCACTCTCCTTGTTCATCCTGATGCTCGGTTCTTAGGTGATCCAGTTTAGAAACTAGATGAACAGAAAACTGTCCTCACAAGAAAATAAATAGCTTTTGTTTGTTATGATCCTGCAACAGGCTTAGTCCAGGTTAAGACATGTTTCAGTGGTGGCCTTAAGAGCACAGGAGTTCTGTCAGGGAGGGAGTGGAGAGGGCAGGATGAGGCATGACAGTGCCAGCTTGGTTGGTTTAAACACTTAGACCTGTGTCCTAAATTAAGAAGACTTAACAGAATTTCTGGAGGACCTCAGAAAGATTTTTGTGAGATGTTTGGTCTTACAGATGGAGCAGGTGAAGTATTTGGAAGGATGATCTGTTCCAAAACACCAGTTTCTGAAAAGCCAGCATCTCTGCTAGTTGATGATACTGTGCTTGTGTCTAATCTTTTCAGTATCATACATGGTGCCCTTCTGTATTTACATTATGTGTATTTCTTAAGTCCCTGCAGGCATCCCCCCTGCATAATATTAACTCATACATGGGACATTTGTTTTTGTATGTAGCCCTCAGCTGATCCACCTGGGAGACTGAATGTTCACTGGAAATCCCCTGCTGTGAGTGTTCTTGCTATCACTTTCTCAGTGATTGTTTTCAGTAGCGTCATCTTCCTCAGACAAACCGAGTAAGGTCAGGAGTGAAGGATGGAGAAATGAGATAACAGTGGTTAGGGAAGCAGGGGATTGAATGATCGACTCAGTGGATAGAGTAGTTGACCATGGAGTTTTGTTGTATTTGACTGGTGTAACTTGTGTTGAGTGACAAGGTATAACTAAGATAAGATGTATCACCTTTGAAAACAATGTTTATGAGCATACAGGATGATGGAAAAGTGTTTGTTACTTTACAGGGACAAGCAGTTGAATTCCAAGGCAATTGCGTGATTCCGCAAACTCTGAGTTCGGTGGAAGACCACTGAATTTTGCACTTTGTTGTACCTCAGTTTCCCTTAAAACGGATTTTGGCATTTCAATATGAGGATTGATTTATAATCTCCTGACCAGATGGAGTAATTTTGAGGGGGTGTTAATTTTTAAATGTTTACTTTTAGTTTATGGCTTATACATTGATTTAAAGTTGTATCTAGATTGCTGCTGCCCCCTCAATTCGTATGATAAATCTCATTTAAATACTTCCTCTTATTGCTTCCACTATTTTGCATTTATTCTTGGAGCACTTACAAATGCATCCTGTACAATTAATTTTCACCTCTTTGAATTTAGACTGCATTGTGAACTTCAAACAATCCTATGTTTGGAACCTTATCTGATATTAGCTTTCCTGTATAAAATCCTGCTGCTCTCTTTGTGGTTTACCATCACCAGCCGCTTTCCTTTTTGTGGTGTGTGTGCATGCATGTGCAAGCGTGTTGCGCTTCGTTCAGCTCTTGTCCTTGGGATGCTGCATTTAAGTTCCTGTTTCTGAAGCAGCAAATTTGCCAGGTGTCACATCTCTAGCTTATAATTCCCAAGGCTATGTCACGTCAGAATAACCCATGCTGTTTGTGCCTTCCATCAGAGCTGGAATTCAAAACTGTCTCTTGTTTTGACTTCCCCAAGAATAAAACTATCCAAATGTACAAGTGGAAAATTGTGGTATTATTCTCTGTTCGTATAAGATATAGGTGGATTTTCAGCATCCCGTTGAAGTATTCAACAGGAAAGTGTGTTGTTGAAGCCAAAAGATCTCTCAGCCTTTAATTGCTTGTTTATTTTGTTCTGTTTAGTTCTTCTGCTGGCTTTAAAGTAGTCTGAAATCTTGCATGAAGTAATTATTATATCAGTTAATTATCACTAAATGCGGTGGAAAATTAATAGGCTCTGGTTTTTTTAATCTGTTTATCCATCTATAAAATGATTTCCTTAAATTTGCTTTCAGATTTCGGGTACATATTGCTTCCAAAATGCATCTCCCCTTTCATTTGTTACTGGCAAGAATGGTTTTCTTACTAATTGTATTTCAAAGGCAGTCATCTTAAAAAACGGTCAAATTTAGTATATCTGGGAAAGTGTATGTGAGAATGAGTCTCGCTTTGATATAGCTGGTTATTTTCACCTAGTGTATGATGGGAAGCCTGTGATAGTCAGCTTTCTCAGATCACAGAACAGAGATGTCTCCATGAAGAAGAGCAGGAGGATTTATGTTCTCCCATTTACCCAAAGCTCTATGAGAAGAAACTGGCATTTTGTTTATTTAGCTACTGAACTAAAATATTTACTTTGATATTGTAGAGTGAAAAATGAGAGAAGTGATGGTTCAAATTTTTGTAATGTGTTAGATCAGTCCTGTGCATGCTTTTTACTTTTGCTGGCAAAATGGTTTTGTTCTTTAAAATAAAAATTTAAGTATTACTCATTCAATAGTTGCATGAATAGCTGCAAGGAACTAATTCTGTATTTGTTTTCACCAAGGAGATAAAGAAATGAGAGATGTTCTTTTCAGGATTATCTCCTAATATTGGGAATGCATTTTTAAATCAACTTACCTAACCAATAGTAGAACTGGCAGATGTTTTCAGAAGATGGAAGGTGTTATGTTTTTGTGTGAGTGAATTAATGAAAGCTTTACCTTTAATGTGTAAAATGTTTTGGGTTAGATAAATGTACCAGGCATGCCGGCCACATGAAATCTTTACTTGCAATTTAGTGAATAAAACCTTTTTGTATGTTACGACTTTAATTTAATTCCTCCTTCAGATAGTATGTTTTGTGAAAAAAATTTTTTTTTTAAATCTGTAGGTTCCTTCAGAGAAATCGGAATCCTTTGCATCCATGTTGAGACGCTCTCCTTTAATTCAGATGGGACCTGCCAAAGATAAAATTGCCATTGGTCGAATATTCCATGTTGTAGAAGACGATCTTTATATAGATTTTGGTGGCAAGTTTCACTGTGTGTGCAAAAGACCAGAAGTAGATGGGAAGTAAGTAATAAACTTACGGTAAGCGATTAACATATGTGAACAACATACTGAAATGCTTAGCTAGTGGGACTTGACTGTCTTCTGGATTGAGCTTGGATAGTTTGTATGAATTTAATCATTTAAACTATGTAAGTTACCATATTGTGCAGCATGAAAGTATGATCACAAACAGATCTGCGTAGCTCAGACATCATTGTCTTGAGTGCAAGTTTGCATTATTGCTATCTACGTTATTCCAACTTACGGTGACCAAAGGAAGTTACTGCATGTTTTGTCACTGAAATACTTGGGAGTTTTGTGAATCTGGAACTTTAATCCCATGTAAATTGTAAGCCTCCTTAGGCAGGTACTGTCTATGCTAAATATATGTACATGAGGTGATGTACTGGGGAGTTTACATGTTATTTGTGATAATACTGTTCGTAATAGATCATCAGTGGTAATGCAGTTGAATATTCCATATTGTAGAAGAAGATTTTATATAGATTTTGGTGGCAAGTTTCACTGTGTGTCCTGAACTAGAACAACAGTGGTGGAACTAGAACAGCTATGTTAGGGAATGCAGTAGTTAAAGAGCCAACAGATGAGGAAGCAACGAATTCTAGTGGAAATAGCATTTATAAGCTTTCCAAACTGTCTTTAGCACCTTATTGTTATGTATTATTCAAAGATGTCTTGTCTATTTAATTTGCCTCCAGGTTGCTTTAACACTTAGTTTTTAATATGTAGGCAAAATACCATGTTTTCAAATTCATAACATCAGAATATTTTAGTCTTGTCTCTTTTCCCTCTTCTTTTCCTTGAGGGAGGGGAAGCGTCTTTGTTAATCTGCAAGATCACTGTGTCTAAAACATTAAGTACAGTTCCTGTGATAAACAGTTCTGAAATAGCTGATTTTTTAAAAGGAAGATTTATTAGAAATAGCGACACATTTGTGTGCAAGTTGGTGATAGTATTTTATTGGAGCATTTGTATACTCAATTTCCCTTTTTTGATGGGTCTGTGACTTTCAAAGCAAAAGTGACTGATGGCTCAGGGTAAACCGAGTCCTTTGTGCCTATCACATTTGGCAGCAGGCAGAGATTTTCTTAGTCTTTGGCTGCTGCTGTAGTGGTAAAGCCCTCGTTGCTCTTTAAGCCTCTTGGTAATTTTAAGCTGAGATGAGCTTTTTCTTTCCCAGTCCAATTCCTGGATGGCCGAGGAGTGTTTCTGTGTTAATCTCTATCTATGGCCATTCATTTTCATTTTGTGACAGAGTTCAGATCGAAGTTCCCTGTTCAGCTGACCTAGCCTTCTGCCAGGCCCGCTCAACTTCCCCATACACATTGGGGAAGATGCTTCTGGAGCATTGGGGAGTTTGTCCTTACGGATGAATGGCCTCTTCCAGGCACCTTTTCATGTCAGGACAGCTTCTTGCCTGACCCAAACAAACCTACTGTCCTGAAACCCAGGAGTCTCTTCTGCCACTTGCCTTTCTCACTTTTCTTCAGAGTTTAAGCTTTGTCATTGGTGGTCACTGCAGCCGAGGCTACCATCAGCTGCCACATTCCCAACCAGTTCTTTCTTGTCAGTGAGTAATGCATCCAGGAGAAGACCTGCCCTAGTTGGCCTGTCCAGCACCTCTGACAAAGAAATGTCACCAGGGCATTCACTCTGGATTGCCTGCACCCCTCTGTGTCTGCTTGAGCAGACATCAGGACATCTGAAGTCCCCTGTGGGAATCAAGACCTGCAATCATGAGGTGGTTTCTGGTTGTTTGAATGAGGCTTCATCTACTCCTCTTCCTGATCAGACAACCTGTAGCAGGTATCCACCGTGACACTGTCATTGTTGGTCTCCTCTCTGATCCTGACCTGTAGCTCTCCACTATCTCCTTGCATGGTTCATAGCAAGGCTCCATGCACTCACGTCCCTTCCTTGCTTCCAGTACAGCCCCTTTACCTTGTCCTGTGTTAGCTTGCGTGCTTCCTCCCGGGTTTGGGGAGCAGGCAAGTTTGTGCATTGTCTTCAAATCCCTGACTGCGATTCATTCACCTTGTGAATGCTGAGCCTACCGCTTACTGTTTCCTTGTGTGGTGTTAATATATTTTTGTCATGGTGGTCTGGAGAACTTGGGTGGCAAGACAGATTGGAGGAAAGTAATGAACTATGCCTTCCCAAAAAGCTCACAGGCAGGCAAGTGTCTTCCTGCTCCTTCCCTACTCTCATCTTTCTCCTAATGCTGCATGTTCTTTTCTTCTGGTGCACGTTGCAGGGGTACGGTGGGAAATGAGGCCCAAGGAAACTATTGCTGGAGCAGATGCTTCAGATTGAGTCAGTTGTCCATTGAACCCTGGGAGCATAAGCCCAGGCCTGAGAGGGTCTAGGCCAGTTGTATTTTTGGCTGCCTGTTGTAATGATAAAAGCAAGCAGATCCACATAAGGCTTGTTTACAACTCCCTTTCACTGCTTTTGAGTAGGAGTAGAGAGAGGGAAGTTAACAGCCTGGGCATTTTTAATGAAATAAAGTTTGGAACTAAAGGCGATAGTCCACCAAATGATGCAGACAGTGTTTACAACATTGAGGATGTAGTGGCAGTGGAAGCAGTAGTGTTGATAATCTATATCTAATAGACTTAGAGCAAATCCCCTAAATAAAAATATTTGTAGAAGAAAATAAATAATTTAAATAAATCCTGCCACCTTTTTCCAATCCATTGTGTTTCTGGAATTGGAATTTCTAAAATTTACCTGAATTTACAAAAAATTGCAGTCATAATCAATCTTTTGTTCTGTTGTTTAGCTTGTAGCTCGTCATAAGATGCTGTATTGTATAACACAGTTGTATCAATTAATTTCTAACTGGGATTTGTAACACAAAATTTGCGAAGTACTGGTGGGATCAAAAACAAACATGGAAAACTGCTATTTTAGCTAGCTGCGTATTTCATCAGTAGCATTCAGGTGTTGCTGAGTTTGGATTTTCCTGCTTATTAAAAAGGAGTGGGAAGACGTATGCCTTTGCTTTGTACAATTGCTTTGATCTGCTTACATGGTAAAGACAGCAGTTCATTGATTTACAGGGTAGTTTACCTTATCAAAACAAATAAAATTTCTTTGGAAGGCAGTAACTGCTTTTGATCACCAGAGTAAAGCTTAAGCTGGTGCTGGAGTATCTTCTTCCAAAGCTTGAAAGTAAATGGGTAGAATTCACAGTGTGTATTTAGATCTGTACCAGCTTACATTGGTGACTGCAGTAGGACTTTGTTACTGTTACTTCTGGTAATTCACTTGCTGACAAAAGTTGACTTTAACACCATACTGTATGTATGTGTAATCAGTAGAACTGTTTACTGTTTTGCTTGCAAAATGTTTATTGTTTATGCCAAGGAGAAGAATGGGCATCTTAATTTACAGATAACATGATTTCTTGAAGACCATCAGTTCAGGACAGAACCAGATTTAATCTTCAGACATCGAAATTGATGGTACCATATTTATGAAGTCAGTCTTGAGAGCATGGCACTTCTAGTACATGTATACTGATGCTGATCTTTTTTTTTTTTAATGTATTATCTTTTCAGGTATTTGGCAAATTCTCCAAAATATCAGTTTAGCATCTTCAAAGGAAAAAGCCTTCTCTCTTGCCATTGATGTAAAAAGGTATCTTCATGAGGACGTGTGCTTTCGATATTTCCTTGATCATTTGGCTTTTTTTTTTTTACCAGAACTCAACTATTTTCATGATACTGTAATACAATTTCCTTTTTCTTACATAATGTCCTTTGCTCTTTGAAAACTAGAAGTTACTTGAAAAGAAACAAAAATCCTACAAGAGGTTCTTGTCTGTAAAGCTTGTTCTCTTAAACTGCTCAGTCCTAATCCTAACAGTTGTGATCACTTGGGATGTCCAAGTGAAAGACCTTGTAGTGCTACCACCATGTGGCCATAAGAAAGGATTCTACCCTCAAGACTGTCTTGGGTAAAAGAGCAAATACAAAAAAAGGTGCCTCTCTCTTGGAAAATTTGAAGTGGCTACATAAATGCATTTTTCCATTAATTCTTCTAAAGTAAACGTCAACCTCTTAGAAAAAACCCACAAAACCAAACAAAAAAACCCACCACAAACTATTAAGTAAAAGCAACCTTAGAGCAGTAATGATACAAAATTTAAATTGAACAAATGTTTTAAGAACCTGCTAGCTGTTTTCTTTTGGATTTTGCTGATTGTTTTCCTTCTTCCTATCTTCTTTGGGAAAGCTGTTTCATAGGATTGCAAAAAATACATTTCATTATTGGCATTGATGGTATTGAGATAGGAAGCATGCATCAGCTTAGTTAGAGAGCAAAAATATTGTTGGTAAAATCTCACTGGGGTCAGGCAAAGATGTATTTGTTTATAAATATCAACAACATTTTGTTATTTGGAATTTATTTAATGTGACAGGAGTATTTATTACACTTATGATTTAGAGTTCTTATTTAATATGCGCTGTACTTATGTAATATATACTGTAATTAGTAAAAACATATGTCTTGATACGCTTTGACTTAAATGCTGTATTAAATTTGTGTTGTATGCCAGTAACATACAGCGATTCTGTAAAGCATCCAGAGATTATACAAATGAGAGAAGGTCTGTAGGAAAGTAAATGTACAGGAACTTTTCAGCTATAGGAAGAAAGTGGTGTGGTGTTTTTTTTTATTTTATTTCATTTTAACATGCAGAAGAAATGAAGTCCTAAACAGGAAAGTGTCTGTCTTAGATCTCCAAATGAGCAACAACTGAATCCATGGCAAAAAGTTGCTGTTACAACCTGCTTCTGCCGTTATCAGATGGAATTCCTAAGAACCAGAAAATGTGGGAAGGGGTTGTGCTGACACTGCTTGTTGCATGGTCTGCACCTGTACTGTTAATGACCATTTCCCATCAAAAGCACAATGGCTTTCAGCAATTTTCTAAAATATAGGATTGCGGGACCAGCTTCCAAAGAGGATTAAACTGCACCTCTCCATGCCAGTGTAATGAAGCTTTATTTTCAAAGACTGCTGTAACCCTCCAGCAACTCCAGTGTTATCAGGCTGTAGGATCAGAAAGACACTTCCTTTATGTTTGAGTATGCAGCTGGTGCAGGGATTTCCAGTATATCCTGTGGCAATTTTACTTGACACCTTTAATACAGTGCATATTTGCCAAACTTAAACAGCAGAGAAGGGAAGAAATCATTTGATGCCAGTTGTGATTTAGAATATGACAGCTTAATGAGCATGATAAAACATTACCTAATGCTGTTTCTGTAAATTGTATCAAAATATTTACACTGTTTGAGTGGTTGCCAAGGTGAATTTTATTTGGGAAACATTTTAAATTCTTCTCCTTTTGTTCTTTTTTCAAAAAAAATTTATAGATAAGGGCAGAATGGAATCCAATTAAAAATAATGTATCTTTTTAGACTAGGTGATGTGAATAAGGGTGGCTGTTTCCTAGCACATTCATTTTATTAAGACAGTCTTAAGTTCAAGTTAATAGTGATCGGTGAAAGTGAAATTATTTTAAAGATCTTGTAAGATTAAAAAAAACAATTTCTGAAAAAAAGAGGTGCATGGAGAGAGATGCTCTGCAGGGGGAGGATTTCAATAAGACACCATTTGGTTTAGTTCCAGTTTGTAGTTAACTACTCCGTTTTGATGCCATTTGAATATGCTTCTTGAACAATTAGTGCATCTTTCAACCAGAATGAGCTACCTCACACAAAGCTACCTCACTCTCGGTGTGCGGCCAAGATACTTGCACAAGGGAAGATGTCAGTGTGTGGTAAATTCACCTGTTGCTTGCTGAACTCTCGTTTCCCTGACTGTTGCACATATAATGGTGCAAGATTACTATGAAAAGGTTTAGATGGATGATGTTAAAGACTTTCTAATTCTTCCTTTTAAAATTAAAGAAAGACCAGGAGGCTGGCCCAATAGAGACCCAGCACCCCGCTCGCTTCCCCAGGGCCTTCGCTCTTTCATTGCCAGAAGAATCACAAACATGAAATTCACACTTAACCTGATGTCTGTGACTAACTGAGAGCAAAGTCTCAGAGTAGCAGTTTGGGCCACCCGTAAGATACATATCTGGTGGCAGTGGGGAGACTGATGTTCTCCTCAGAGTATGTATTTCTTCCCTATCCTGTTCTGGCAGCCTGGCACATCTTACAGCTTTCATGTCACACTTTGAATGTTGATGGAACTATCACTGCTTAAAAAAAAAAAAAAAAAAGGTAATTAATGTGCTATATAAAGGAAACATTTCTTGCTGCAGTAATGCTGATTTTAGTTTTACATGTTTGTTTTTACAGTAGTCTACTTCCTTTTTATTGTCTGTTGCCAGCAAAATAGCATCTATCTGTAATGTGGAATTCTCAAGGGGAAAGGAAGTTGCTAACTGGTAGTACAAGTGATATAATAAATGATGCTTTTGCAAGTACAATTTTCAAACTTGTGCGGATGCAGAAAAAACAGGTTATATAAAAGAGACTGAAAACCTATAGAAACTTAGTAATTTATTTATTTATTATTAATGCATGGTGAAGGTACTGACAAAATGCACACCATGCTGTATCGGGGTGCAAAATTGCTTTTGATTTCCATGGTCTAGTTCTTGCTTAGAACAGGCTCAAGGTCTGCTGAGGAAAAACTATTTCAACTCCTGCTTTTGGTAAGTGAGGAGCATGAACACGGTAACTGTACTAGCAGCATTTTCTCATTCTGTTTATGTGTTCAAATTGTTGCTGTTAACTCATTTGCGCCTATCACTTCAAATGGTTTAAGTCCATCAGTGCCATGTTGCTGATTAATATGTTTGTAATATTAAATAGCTATCTGAAATCAAAGCAATCTTCGTACTTCCCTGCTCCTTTTTCACCCTCCTTAGCTTCCAAGTTGTCCTACCTATCAGGTAAGCACCTACTTATTGGAGGACAAAACTCCTCTGCATTTTGAAAGATGAACTTAAACCATATGATTTTTGAACTGTTGAATAATTATGACCTGGTCAAATTTGCCTAAGTATAAAACAGAGTATGCACACACACTTTCCTGAATCTCTTCCAGTTTGTGTCTTTTATGGAAAACATAACCAGACAGCCGGTCTCCACACTGTGAAAACCAGTCTCTTTCTGTGATTAAAATTACCAGAATGTCATGTTGAAATTCTCTGAGGACCAAGGTGGTTTGCACTAGTCATCAGCAAACTTGGGTTTTGGCACTCTGGTCAGCCTTTGGTCTCAAACTTTGCCCAAATTCCAGGGAGAAATGGTGAGCAGGACTGATCTTGTTGTCTTGTTCCCACATACCAACATTGCAACTTAAAAAGGAAGCCTTATTGTTTATATTGAAGAGGGCTAAATTCAAGGAGGTGGCATGAACACCCTTTTCTACAAAGCTTCCATATAGTGCAATTCGCCATTGCTCCAAGCCCAAACAATGCACGCGGTGCCACTCTGTCTGCTGTTGAACAATTTCAGCTCTTTTTTAAAAAAAAAAAAAAAAAAAGGCATGCAGAATAGCCGTGTGATTGTAAACTTAATCTGTGCACTTCAGCAAATAACCTCTAACTTATTTATAGCAGCGTGCATTTTGGAAATTATAGCATTTTTATCCCCTATGGACATAGCTTATTATTTGCTTGGTTACTTTACAATTGTGACTGTTTTTGCCACCCACTGTATATCGTTCTTCAGTGCTTATTTTCAACCACAAATGGAGGTGTTGGCTTTGTGTGGTTCTGTAGCACACAAGACTGCTTTCAGAGTTCCCAGAAGCTGAAGTCTGTTTTTTGGATGATAGTGTAAATTTTTCATTCCAGATAAATTCTTTAGAGTTTTGTTAATGTGATAATAGCATGGGACAGGTGTTGGTTATCAAAAGTACAATTAATCCATATTAATGAGGAACTCTGCACAGCGTTCTGTACGGAGTATGCAGCATAGACCTAGGATTATGGCCGCAGCAGTGCATGCAAACCTGCAAATCACTGTTTCATCTTTGTTTTCACTTCTGTCATTAGTTTAAGGTAGCAGAGAGTTATGAAGTTTGATGGCCTTTGGAGAAGAAAAACCGCACAAAACTAGTAGCATTTACCAGTGAAAATTTTGTGCCAGCTCTGTCTTTCAAGGGCATCGTGATAAATGGGAGATGGAATACGCTGTATAAAATGTCTTGGGAGAACAAAGCAGTCCATAGGTGGCCTGGAGCTTTTTTGGCAGTGTCAGAGTCTGTAAATACTCGTTAAGCCACACTTTTTCTCACATGTGGACGTGCACACATACACGATATAAAAAAAGGCTTGGGAAACTTATTACTGCATTGGAAAGCTTGAGTGTTGTCTGTAGAAGATGAGGTAGGGTAACTCACTTTTCTCCTAATTCAGGTATTGGATGTCAAGAACTGTAGAAGCTAGAATTGCAAACTCATGACTTGGCAGAAGTATTAAAATTGTTTCTAGTATTTTGTTTTGAAAGTGATGAAGATAAATGACTTGAATCTCTATATGTAAGATATTTGGAAATTCTTCCTCCCCCCCCCCCCGCCACTTTGGAGAAAGCTTCGTGGTTTGCATGTGGGGAGGAGCTCTCTCACATAACATATTTCTAGTAAAGTATAATTAATTACCTCAATAGCTAGAAAAGGCTTTAGGAGTCTCAGCCATTCCACATGCAGAAGATTATGATTTTTAGTGAAAACCCTAATGCTCCCCGACATGTTTCACTGACTGTGATAGCGGATGAGTTAGGGATATGCCAGTACCAGGTATCTGGTACTCTTCAGGGGTACAGGGAACTGCTTTGCTGAACCGCAGAGCAAGGTGCAGATGTTTCTGGCTTTAAGTCTGGTCAGTTTGACCTGTTCCTGTAACAGAGGTAAGGGCTAGGTGAAAAAAAACAGTCCAGGTTACCGAAGCAGTACAACTTCTTTATTAGGTTGGGTGTAGCTGCGCTAAACCCTCTTCTTAGCATAATGAGTTGAGCTGCAGTGCTGCGCTGATGTGGCCTCTGATTTCACTTTGGGAGCCAGCTTGGTCTAAACTAGCTCATGGGCTCTGCATGGCAATCCACCGAGAGGTGTAGACTTGCCCAAAGACAGAAGCTATTTAGTTTCTAGGTTGAGAAACTGAATTAATGATGGTTTGGACCAAATGTGAATTATTAGTCTTCGTATAACATAGATCTTACTCAGGAAAATTAATGCTATCATATAACCATTGAGTGGTAATTATCCCTCTGGAATAATTTCAGTAAGCAAGTCTCAGGAATTAACACAGCAAGGGAAATGCTCTGCAGGTAATATATCAACTTCAAGCTTTTCTGAACGCGTGAGTCAAGCCTCCCACAAATCATGATATTAAAGTTTTTATATTTTGTTTTATTTCTTTTTGGATTCTTTAGTCTTTGGGTTCACATCACTTTTTTTTTTAACTTGGCAGAATAGGAATTTTTAATTAAACCAATTTTTTTAAAAAGGCAATTGGGCTTCTTGGGTAACAGTTTAACTGCAAGAACCAAGACTTTTAAGACACTAAATATCAGAAAGATATGATAAAATTCCTAATGTTAGCAAAGCTAGAGATGTTGTACAGAATTATTGAACTGATAATTATTCTCCTTCTGCTATATAATACTAAGATTACTCAAGCTGGAGTAAGTAGCTGTGTACCCCAGGGGTCAGTACTGGGCCCAGTCCTGTTTAACATCTTCATTAATGACCTCAATGATAGGACAGAGTGTACCCTCACCAAGTTTGCATAGACTACAAAACTCAGAGGAGTAGTTGTTGCACAGGGTGGTTGTGCCACCATCCAGAGGGACCTTGACAGGCTGGCGAAATGAAGTTCAACACAGAGAAGCGCAGAGTCCTTCCCCTGGGGAGGTACAACCCCAGGCGCCAGTACATGCTTGGGCCACCAGTCTGCAAAGCAGCTTGGCAGAAAAGGCTTTGGTGGTCCTGGTAGACACCAAGCTGAACATGAGCCAGCAATGTGCCCTTGTGGCAAAGAAGGCAAATGGTGTCCTGGGATGTATTAGACAAAGTAATGCCAGCAGGTGGAGGGAGGTGATCCTTTTCCGCTGCTCAGCCCTGATGAGGTCAGACCAGGAGTTCTGTGTCCAGTTTTGGGCTCCCCAGGTCAAGAGACAGTCCAGTGAAGGGCCCCTAAGATGATGAAGAGACTGGAGCATCCATCCAATGATGAAAGGCTAAGAGAGCTGAGACTGTTCAGCCTGGAGAAGAGAAGGCTTGGGGGGATCTCATCAATGTGTATACATACCTGAATGGAGGGTGCACAGAGCTGGGCTCTTTTCAGTGGTGCCCAGTGACAGGACAAGGGGCAATGGGCACACACTGAAACACAGGAGCTTCCTTCTGAACACCAGGAAACGCTTTTTTTACTGTGAGGGTGACTGAGCACTGGCACAGGTTGCCAGGGAGGTTGCAGAGTCTCCTTCCTTGGAGATACTTAAAAGCTGTCTGGATATGGTCCTGGGGCACCTTAGAGCTGGGGGGAGCTTTGACCAGCTTCCAACCTCTGCTGTTCTGTGATCCTAAGGTGATAACTTGATAGAAGATCTGTCTGCCTGACTGAAGGTGGTGGCCATTGAGGATTTAGTCACGCAGTTGTATTTGCTGTCAGCTGTCTGTACAGAGGGATGGCTCATCAGAGGGAGCAGTGGGTGTTGACTGCTGCTTGGAATAGGCCCAAAAGACAGATAAAATTATTTCTGTTACTCCTACACACCGAACTCCTGACAGATGCTTTTTTTCCCCTGACACTTTCTGTAACTCCTTGTCAGCCTACTTAGATGCCATTATCCAACTGGGGCACAAAAGCAGGTGAATGTGTACAAAGCAAGGTAAGCCTTTTAAGGCTGAGTGTTTCCGAGCTGTGTAGGGGATTCGGTTGCTTTGCTATTATTAAGCAGCACAGCAATCTGAATAAAAAGAAAAAAATGGTGTTTAGAGGCAAAAATAAATAACATTTTATTGCATGTCTATTATTTAAGAGTAATTTATTTTCCTTTTCTCTTCTGCTCGCTATTGTATTTGCTTGCCTGATTCTTCTTAAATTTTCAAGATTAAATTTGAAATCCTAGGCAGGTATGGCTGTTGTGCTGGAAGAACTACAGTGTAAGGACGGACTCATATATTTAAAAAGAAAAGAAAAAAAAAGTGTTACTCTTCTAAGAGTATGCAGTAGCTGTTCAAACTTGCCTTAATAAATTCTGGAGTCTGTGTGTGGTCACTGCTGCCATGGCTCCGTCAGCATTTTAGGCATCATAACAGCCAAGCAGGGATGCAGATGTCTGTTGCTTTGTGAACTGGCTGAACATAGCTGTGATTTATGGACACTGAAGTATGATGATAGTCAATCATAGAGCATTTTTTTTTAACAAAACCAAAGCTCTTCGCTTTTTCCTTTTGTGATAGCTGTCAAGAGAGGCAAGTTTTCTATTTTCTTGTTTTAGCATTTTACAACAATTTATTTCTCATCTAAAGAACTCAAAATCCAGCCACCCAGCTTCGGTGGGAAATAATACCACCCCCCTCCCCCCAGTCCTCCAAATCCTAAAGCGAATGCTCTGAAAAATACTGAAGCTGTATTTTAGATGATCTGCTTTGAGACTTGGCAGGCTCTGATGACATGGAAAAGTGCACGTAATGTGGTCACACTGCGTGAGCACATACTCAACTGAGAAATTGAGATACGACTCTAAAGGCAGGGAAATAACCATTGGGTACAGTAAAGATTGCCAATTGCTTATTAGTGTTTGGTGACTTCCCATTAGTAGGGTAAGAGGAAAAGGGCTTAAGCAGTTTTTCTTTGATTAATGATTTTATTAGAAGGAATGAAGGATTGCTTACTTGTTCTGTGTGAAACCTTTTGCTCTTTATTTTTAGAGTAGTTAGCAGGCTCTTCCAAAGGCAATGAGATCTTATGAACCACTTTCTTGGTTTGTTTAAACCTGTCTAAAGCATGTCTTTATAGAAATGTGCAGCGCACATGTTTAACCCTTCTGAAATCTTCTGGAAGTAACGGAGTGTTAATTTTAAAAATTTAAATATTTAAACTATTACCTTCTACAACATGAAATCCCAATCAAACTTTTCAGGTCTTTTCCATACATGGTAAGGAGATGTAAGTAGCATACAAGTTTAATTTATTTGCAATTTGTACTCATTAACTTCAAGTATTCAGGTAGAGATCTTAATCTGAGTGGTAATTATAAGTTGATTGCTAATCTGCCCTCCACTTAGGGAGTTCAGTTACTTCTTTTCCTATGACTTTATACATTTGAAGTTACCTAAAAGCGTTTTACTCTTTGAGATCGGGTAGTGCCTGCTCCCCTTCACTCGTCTTTGGGTCACCACTGCCAGACCAGTCTACTTACCACCTAAATACTAGATTTTGCTCCCTCTGAAGCCTTTCAAGGCTGTTCTTGGCAGCTGGCTTGACAGGGTGGCTGGAGACGAGACTGAAGTGCGCTCTGCTTCCTCCAGACAGAGCTCGGTAAACAAACTGATCCTCTGCTTGGCAGGAGGCAGGGCTGCCACTGCTGCCAGCCTGGGGGGGATGCAGAGCAGCGGTGATGCGTGGCAGCAAATACAATATCCCTTTCTGGGTCTCTCGGTGACTTGACTCACACATTACTGTTGTGAAATATTCCTCTGCTTCTGCAAGATGTACGCTGAGCTTTGGCCTGGTGTACATACCAGTGGTGCATCTAGGTAAAACTAAATTGTAGTAACCCAGTGGAAAGGAATAATGTATGGCTGGAGTAGGTTAGGCTGGGTTCAACTTGCTGAGCAGTGATTTAAGCTTAAATAAAAAAATAAAAAAAGGAGTTTTGCAGTGATTTAGAATCACTCTGTTGAAAGAATTGGTGGAGCAGATTTTATTTCTCCATTTCCTTCTTCTCTCATCATAGGGAAAACTTGAAAGGTCTTTCACTTCTGAGAATTTCCCATTCATTATTTAAAAAAAAAAAAATAATAAAATGCTCTAGATGTCAATTCTTCCAGCTGTTTTGTTCAGTCTTTAGATCTATGAGTAATTCCTGTGGCAGGGTACGTAAGAACCCTAACAGTAGTTGAAAGGTGAGGATTTTCCTCCTTTAAAGTGAACTAAAAACTGTCTATTCAGGATTGTGATTGATGAGATCCTTGGTAGGTTTGCAGGCATACTTTGGCATTCGTAGAAATGTTTACCTACTTTACATACTCAGTGCCAGTATACTCAAGTGCAGTCATATGTCTTATAGCTAGTGTTCAAAGCAGGCAAGCCTGCTTTATTTAAATAAGGCCATATGTAGATAGAAAAAGTAGAAATTCTTGTGCTGTTTTAATATAAAGTATCTGAGAATAAGGTGATGGTCTTCACATATCTTTCAGGTTACTTGCTCACAACTCGTTTGCCAAGAGTGGAAGTCATGGCTTCAGACTCGCAAAATCATTATTCAAATTGTGGGATTTATTTTTTCTCTGGCATTAGACACATCAATTTATTTTTTTTTTAAGTATTTTGGGGCTTTCTTCTGTAGATGGTTAATGGAATAACAATATTCCAGTATTTCGAGCTTAAAAATAAAATTGAAAGAGCAGTAGAAAGCATGCTAATACTATCTTGGCTATTAGTGATAAAATGAACTATGTTCTTTGTGTTGCATTCACGGAAGTCCAGGGATTTGTTTAATTTAAAATGCAATTTTCTTCTTCCCCCTTCTTTTTTTTCTTTAAACAATTCACAGTCGTAAAACATGTTAAACAGTTCTTTCACTTCAACTTTATCATGTATGACTTTATCTGTAGTACAGTCTGCATGAGTTAAAGCAGTTGCTAACTCCCTTATTAGCTTCATGCTAATCATTCTAAAGTCTAAGTACCTTTCGCAAGGAAAATCTTCACTCCTTAGAATAATGTATGCATATTTTGTTTTATACTCTAGTATATGAAGCAGGTAACAGTTTTGATGTTGTGCTAGAGGGCTATTTTTGTTTCTTAAACATGCTTATAAGGGTAGTAATGTAAATAATCGAAGTACGGTTTCCATAAAGGGAAAGTTGACCAAAACAATTATTTGAAGAGTAGCGGTGATCTATATGAAGTGGGTTTTTTTTCCTCTGCTAACAGGTAACTAATATACAGGTGCATATGCAATATTATGTATACGATAAATTTTCTCTGACTTTTTTATTTGCACAATCTAAATGTTTTGTCTGAAATACAGATTTTTAGCTTTTGTTACTTTTCTCAGTTCTTTTCAAAGCCTTTGCAGTGGGGATTTAGAATGACGACTACCTTGTTACCGTCTTTGGCGCACCTTTTGAAGGGACGTAGGGCTGTTAAATTCCATATCCCACCCTCAGTTTTTCTTCTTGCTCGAAGCTGCAGCCGTGAATTGTGTCATGGTGGGGAGGGAAGAGGCGCGTGGAGGGCAGGCTATTGCGCTTTTGGTTTTGAAGGAGGTAAACTGTGTTACTTCAAACTGTGGCGCTGTCTCTGCAGCATCGTTGTCGTCGTGTGCAGGCTTCGTCCGCGGCCAGAAGCGAGAAACGTGCTGCCGTGCGGTGAGGTTGGTGGGAGCCGCGTGACTGGCGACTGCGGGCTTCCCGCCGGAGCCCTCCTGCACGGGGGGATCCGCCGCTGGCTGCCGGGGCGAGCGCGGAGCCATTCTTCCGCCTTCACTTCCTCGGCTCTTTAGCCCCCATTGAGCGGCGAACAGTGGCGGGGGACAAAAGCTGTATACACTGTACAAACAGAGCACCAAAGCGGCAGTACACTGACTCATTCTTCGCTCTGTGTGAGAACTGAGGGGGACTCTATTCACCGCCTTTGTGCCGGTGTCTGTCAACAGCGCTGTTTGAGGCCAGCCCCATTGTGCCGGCCAATGTTTCTTATTGACCCGAGTCTGTGCCCGCAATGTTCCCAGGGTCGAAGTTGCGAGCGAGAGAATGTTTGAAAAGGGGTAATCGTGGGCTAAATGCGTTTTGCTGCATTGTCGTCTGACCTATTAAATCTAAACTGCGGTCCGCGTTCATGCAAACAGGTAATTATGTAGTCACAGCTGCGGCCATTGACATCTGGTTACCGCCGCGTGGAAAAAGGGGATGGGGTGCTCGCCTCTCCCTCCAGGCTCTCAAGCGCTGAGCTTTAATGATATTAACTGAAAATAGAGGGTGGATTAGCGAGACTGACAGGTCAACAAGGTGGATACTTTATCCATGTAGGCAGAAATAAGTCCAAGTGCAGTTACTTGGGTATTTCTGCTACCTTACACATCAGATTTTTCCCATAGCTGCGGGCTTGGCTGGGCTCTTGATCCAGTTATTATTTAGTGGTTTTAGATCAGGAGAGGCTGCGAAATACTTTTGTTATCCTGTCTTGCGGAATGTCTGTGCAGAACAGCTCTGCAAACAAGCCACCACATTAACTAATTTTATTTTTTTTTCTAAACCCAGTGGCCTACAGTGGCAATCGTCCCTAGGGTCTGGGTTGCCAGGATTCTCAGATAACAAACCTTCATTATCAATAGGCCAGCATTTCAAAACTTAGTGGTAAGTGTACAAGGGTAATAAAACATTGCTGGCTGTAAATTATTTTAGGGCAACTGCTTTTTCTTTTAATGTACTTTGGAACTGAGATGTAGTATTTGCATGTAAATTAGTCTGACACATCTCTCTCATCCCCCTGTGCTCCCCCCTTCTGCTGGGAGGGAAGAAGTCTCTACATGACATACGTAATTATTAAAACAGTGTGCTCTTCTGTCCAGCTTTCAGTGATGGGGTAGACAACCACCACTATGGAAATTAGGAGAGAGGGTTTACACGGCCCTGGGTGACTTCCGTGGCACATCAAAGCTGGGAGCACACTGGGTTCTGGGCAGCCCTGGCTGCAGGGCAGGAGGGGAGTGCAGCCAGCTGATAAATCCCTGCTTTAAGGGATCTCTTGCAGGAATGAATGGCTAGCTGCTTCTCCTTGCATTTGCATCCCAGCGCTACTCCTTAGGAGCCAATTATTCTGAAGAGCTGTTGCAATGTGGAGTGTAATGCAACAGGGAGAGTAGGTGCTTCATGTGTGGCAAATACATTTTTATATATCTATATATATATATTCCTTCATGGTTATGGGAGGACTGTAATTGCTAGAAGTGTGAAACTTTCTCCTGCAAAGGTGTGTCCACTGTTTCGGAGCTCTTTACTCATGGAGCAGGAACGGAGAAAAGCTGGTCTGCTCAGACTCACGGGAACCTGCGTGTATTGTTGATCTCTAAAATTGTCTTGTTACAGGCACATATTACATAATTAGCTTTTTCGCTTTTTCTTTGGGTTGTTTTCTTACTTGATTTTTACCTTCTACTCCTTACGGGCCTCTATAGAACTTACTGACTCTGTTATGCAAGAAGCAAGGGTAAAAAAGCCAAAACCAAAAATATTTAAAATGTATCCAGAAATGTGTTGGCATAGCATCTTTTTAGGTAGAGGACAGTAATGAAAGACCAAGTCCTTCTACCAGCAAAAGTCAGTTAAATTACATCTTCACAATTATCTGATTCTGTGGCTCTTCAATACTTATTGCTGTAGGAAGGAATAAATTTCCTTAGGGACTTTTCTAGGATGTACCAGGGCTATATACAGTCTCTCTGCTGCCTGTGTGTCAAGAAAATTTTTTCCAAATATGCAGAAAATTCTATTTGTGCATTCCCCAGTAGATTTATTAACTTCATAGAAATACTAGATAGTCTTAGGAATTTGTTGTTTCTCACCTATGTAGCTCTGTCTCCTAAACCTTTTGCCCATTTCTGTGCTTAAAAAAAGAAAATACTCAAACCACAATATTTCCTCCTCAGCACCCACCATTTTTTCTAACGTAAAGGGAATACCAAAGAAGAATATTTATCTAAAGGACTCAGTTGTCTAAAACAGCGTTCTCCTCAGCTGTGTTACCTGTGGAGGAGATAAGTGAGACTGAAGATGTATCCTATAGAAGCCTTACATTCTTTAAAATACTTTCATTTTATAACTAAGAAAACATGTTCCACTCCAAATATGAAAAGTCAGGAAGAACTTGAAATGAGAATTCCAGCAGAGATCAGGAAGCTTCCTGGTTAAATTGTTTTTTCCCCTGACTTACCTAATAAATGAAACTTGAGCAAATTTTAACTTGGTTATTCCAATTTTGATGCCATGTGCATCCTGTGATATTCTGAGCGTCTCTTTAGGTAATTCAAAAGGATTTATAAGAATACATTTTTTGAAGAGACAAAGATGACTTCTTGTCCTTAGATATGTCACCCGACTTACTGAAGTAGGTACTAACCACTGCAGCATTCTTGTAGCTTTGGAAGGTGGCGCTGTATAATGAAAGGAAGGTTGAAAACTAGTTGTAGAAATAATTATGTGCTCAGTGGTTTGGAGCATTAAGGTAGTAATATCAATGTAATCGGGGGAAACCTTGCATGGTATAATGTAGCTTAGTTTCATGCTTCAGCAAACAAGGTGTTATAGCCACACTTCTCAGTTCTAGACAAAATAAGAGAGCAGAGAATGTAGACTTCTTGGGTACGCACTGAAAACTGATTACCTGCGCATGCAGTATGTGTACTCAGCATCCTGGCCTGCACTTCATGGAGAACAACTTCAGTTTGGGCTCCTAGGTTTTCCTAGAATGGAAAATTCATAATGACTTCATTGGTCTAATTAATTTTCTTGAAGCAGTGGAAGCTTGCAGAGGTGAAATCAGGCAAATAAGCATAAAGAATTTCAGTTGAAATGAATAATGAGGGGGGGGTTGGGTTTTTTCTTTTTTTTTTCTTGGAGATGGTGGTACGTAATACTTACTATTAAATGGTAGACAAGATCTCTGATCAATGCTTAGCAGCTTTTCCTTTATCTTTCACAGTAGCAGCATGTATCAAATGAAAAACTAATAGTAATTTATTATATCTTTTACAAAGAATTCTGCTTGATTTTTTTTAAAAAAAAATCTGTTTATGTTGTGGATTAGATTATGATTCAGTTTTAATATATCTCTTTTTCTATTTTAGTTAAATATGAGTTAGCCTATGTGAGACTATTCACAACGCAACAATATTATCTATCAATCGGTATCTCTCTTTCTGCACTGGAAATAGAAATGAATACTACTCTTTCTGAAACTGGTATACTTACTGGTAAAGTCAGCCCTAAATATGATGCACATATATGCAATTTATATATGACATGTATGTAGCCATAATCTAAACAGGCATAGTTCCTGTACCTTTCTTAGAAGGAGAATGAAGTGTGTGTGTGAGTCAAAAAAAAGAAAAAAGGTTTCTCAGAGAAATTAGTTGGCTTTTTTCAACAAAGGGCCCCAGGGTATCATAACCTATGTGTAAAAACAACAGTATGCTTGGCATGCATTGCCCGTGTGAGTTCAAAAGAACTTTATGGAAACTGAAATAACCTTTCTAAAAATATATTTGAGGGCATACCCTTTGAGTACTGGAAATAACATTCCAATACCACAGGGTGGGACAGCCCTTTTCCAATACATAGTGTCTGTGGATTACAGCTATAAAGAAAATACAGCAGTGAAGTGTAGGAATGGACAATACCTGTAGATGAAGGCTAACCTGTCACCACTGCTCCTTTTAGGATTTGTCTTTGTGTATAGCCTGTGGGAAGGGATTTGCGGTCCTGTAAGCTCCCAATACAAACAACTGAATGTTAACATTTTTCACGTTTCAAAAAGTGCGTTTATCTCAGCAGAAAACTAGAATAGCACAAAACACTTGAAATTATTTTTGCTAACTTTTTAAAAAAAATAATTCATTTAAAGCCCGCTAGGTAGCTTATTTATTTCAGTTTAAAAATGTACAATATTATCTAATACTGAGACAACATTATAAGCATGTTCATGTAATGCATAGTTTTCTGGATATGTTGAAATGAAGAGCTCAGCTGTTGCTTTGCATAAACACAGCTATAGGGAGGATCAGGTATTTTAGTTGTTAACATGCTGTCTAAAGCAGAGAATGTCACTTAAAAAGGAAAACTCTGCAACCAAGATCAGATCAGTAATGGCTTTGGAAGACCGCTCTGTTTTTTCCTGTCATAGGGGCAAATGCACAGTAAGAGCAAAGAAGTGGGGTTGGATTACAAATTATCTCATTTAGACTGTGTAAAATCCAGATTTATTGCCCCAAAGTAATCAAAACCTCCATTACGAATGTCTTGTTATACTCCGTAATATGAGGGCAGTTGGCTAGTCAACTAAATTTTCTGGTTTTGTAACTCCTTAAAAGTTGAAGCAGTTTGCTTTTTCCTATTGGTTTTATCGCATGTAGACATTTCTCATATTTAAGTTCAGATTGTTTCTTCCCCCCCCCCAGTTACTAGAATGAAATTAACTTCATCTCTCAGTCACATTGTGACTTAGTGCTTTTCGTTCGTGAAGATTTCCATGTATAGGCAGGGTGCAGTGGTTAAACAGGGTTTTGGAACAAGAAAATATAGATTGCAATCGATGCAAGTCAGCCTCGACACGGGCTTCCTTTTACTCCCTCTGACTATTGTCACAACTTCCCCTCATTCAGTTCGGTGGTGGTTGTTCTTTGCGTGAGACCAATAGATAGTATTGATAGATTAGCAAATGTTGTGTTTATATTTGATCTCTTGTAAAATAGAAAGGCAGCTCTGGATCCTTCAGAATTCCTCATTACCCTAATGACAAAATTGCTGCTCTGCAGCCTTCAAGAACGAAACAAAAAACTATTTGGATAGTAAAGAATTTTCAACAACCTGTTCTGGTTTTATTTTTTAAAAAGGGATTTCTGCTCTTTGATAATTTGAGATCCATCTGTTTCCCTTTGAAGGAAAATAGACATGGCAGTACACACCAAATTCATGCAGGAGGAATACTCACTTGATTTTAGAAATGCTGCTAAAAGTGCCAACTACCTGGTTAATTCATCTTCATTTATAGCATCGGTGAGGTTAAAAACCTGGAGGGCTTGGAGCCCTCACAGTACTGGTAATGTAAGAACTGCTCGGGTATTTCTAGGAAGATGATGTGTGTGCCTTGGTTGCGTCTGGAGAAGGTAGGTGCAGCAGAGGGTTAACTCTCTGACATTCTGAAGTGTCTTAATTAGAGCTTGGCAAAGAGCCACGGTCAGTAGAAAATATGCCGTGCCTGAGACAGCAGCAATAACTACTGGCTTGAGCCTCTGGCAAGGTCTCCTGCATTCAGCTGCGCTCTCGGCTTGTGCCTACCTGTTGTGGGAAAGCAAGATGCTGCCCGGACCTGAAACAAAGCAGCCGAGCATTTTCCCATCCAGCTTCACCATTGTAGCCTTAAAAAGAAAGGATGTGGGGATGCGGAGAGGGGGGAGATACCTGTCAATAAAAGTAGCTTTTGCAGCAACTCACTGCACATAGTGGCCCACAGTTGAAGGAGGGGCTAGTTAAAACTGTGGAGCAAGTCTGGTTTTGCGTGCTGTAGAGAATGAGTACAATACTTGCCTTAAAATGGGAAAATGAGAGAATTTGAAGTTTGAGGCTGAGAAGATTTTAAAACATTGATGACCTGTGGTGACGCTTTTCAAATTGGGAACTACTGTGTTGTTTTGAAGAATGACGATGATTTACTTGTAAGAATTAACAGATACTGCTTTCCCAAGGTTATGGCCTATTTACAGTCCTGTTAATCATATATTGTCACAGGATGGATGATACAGATTAAATGTAAAACAAAACAGCACACCTGTTCTTTAAAAATGAAACAATAAACTACTACTAATTTCAGGAGCAGGTTGCTGAATCCTACAATGAGAAATACAGAGATAAAGACTTGTGATAAAATTGAGCTGATAACATTGTATATATAGAGGCACATATTCAGAGAGACAGGGTAGGTACTCCTCAAGCTGGTATGTTTGTGAAGTGTGTAGAAAAGCATGTATTTTCACAATTTTTAAAACAAACCCAGGATTTATAACACTGCATCTTAGGGTCTGTGTGAATGTCAAACTGCTCCATACCTGTATTTGAAGAGAAGAAAAATGTACTGTAACTTTGAGGGAGTTTCCAGAGGTACCAACAGTAGTTAAGCTCTTCTGTCTCTCACTGAATTTCAGTGGAAATGAAACAGCTAAATCCAGTCCGTGAAAGCCTGAAAGTCATCTCCTTTTAGGTAGAACATTAATAATGCATTGCAGTCTGACTGTACAAAACCACAGTACCACAAATAGTCTTTACTGGTATTAATGTTTAATAATAAGATCGAATCAAAACCATACTTGTGTGTATCTTTAAATCTCTAGGTAGACTGTTCACTTCAGTAGGACTCTGCATTACATAGTAAATCACATCAGAGGAGGCTTGCAGGTCACAGCAGAGTGGAAACCCTGCTAATTGGTCATTTAATCCATGCCAGTTGTGTGCATAACAATAATCTGTTACTTTAACACCTCACTGGAGCATTTCTCAAGTTCCTAACTCTACCCTTGCCTATTGAGTGATGGCAGAGTAGCAATGCTAGTGTTGGCTTTGGGTGTGCCAGGCTGGTGGGTACCATTATGGATGTGTTCTGCACTGTTTGAATAGGTTTAGATTATATGGAGAGAAATCTAGAAAAACAGCTGTGAATTACAACCTGCAGTTTGCTCTGATAAAAACCCGCTTGGAATAAGATGGTAGAGGCCCTGGAAGACTATCTCCTGTTGTATGCTTTCTACTCACAAGTTTGACTTTTTGTCTGGGATCCTGCATCACTTCAGAGAAACACTTCAGAACCTTCCAGCAGTGAAAGTCCATGCTGCAAAGCCAAAAAAAAGGACCTGTTTCCATATCATTCAATCATAGGGCAGGCTACCTCAGAAGAGAAGGACCATCTTTGTGGAGAGCGACACCTGCTTAAGTCTTGTTGCATGAAGAAGGGTTACCTTCTGCTTGAAAAAGGTGATCTCTCTTAATTTATAGTAAGCACAGATAGTAGAGAATTCTGGGTCCCATGGAAGACTTCCCAGTACATGTACCTGATTGGACTATAAGGAATTACGCTTCTTGGATTTATCCACCTGCATTATGCCTCTGAGACAGCCAACTCTTCTTGTGTGGGCACTTAGTTGTGTGCCACAGATAGTTGAAGTGTCGCTTGCCTGCCTAGTGAAGACATGGGTTATTCCTTCCAAAGAAACTGCATGGGAAAATGGATGACGTCCTTGAGCATGGAAATGTTTTCTTCTGACCAGACTTGTCTTGGGTACGTGCAGCTACTGCCAAGTTAATTATGCTGCAGGACTTGTGCATTTACATTTTCTGCATATGTTTTCTAGGAGAAATATTTGGATAGTCAATGATCTGCCTACTTTTCCAAATGTTTGTGCAATTATTTTAAATAGAAATAGAAGAGCAAAGTCAATACTCAAATATATTATTGTAGACAGTTTGCATGCATGTTTGTTTATTCTAAGGAATGTAGTATGTCTACGTAAATTTGTATTTAGACACTTGTAAAAATAACAGTTTGACCCACTTATCTGAGAGCAATTGCTTTATAAAAGGACTGATGAAGACCAATTTAGATCTACCATGAGAAAATACATATTTGAATGCATAATGAATATTTACAGTGAAAAATTCCACAGCTGAATTATTTTAAAATTAGGTATGTAGCACATGTGTTTCACTGATACTTTCAATGTTTAATGTCACTGTCTTTAATAAAACTCTTTTGCTTGTGATTCTTATAAACCAGGAAGAAAGATTGTTTTCCTTTCCAAAATATGTTAAGGAATGAGGTTGAATTTTAAAAAGTCTTGAAGAGAAAAGTAAGTATTTGCAAAAATACTTGCTTTTTAGATATACTTGTCAGGGTACTAGATTTGCTCATTTTCTATATATTGATTGTGGTGAAATCATTTGTGTTGTATTAGAATTACAATTAAGTGGCTAAAAATTGCATGTGTGTATATATACATTTATACGTAAATGTATTCAATTCAGGTATTATTTCTTGGATTATGTGTTTTATTTCAAGCTCAGTTAAACAGAGGATGGTGACAGCCAAACTGTTGCCAGGTAAGAGAACAGGTCACTTATACTGTTAAATTGTAATGGGCGTTGCACATTTTCATATTTCTTGGTTTGCAGAAGCATAGTCATATGGGTTTGTAAAACTTGGTGGTGGATGAGAAACACATCTTACTGCCATCTTCTACTTTTGACATGGTAAAATGGGGCACAACAGGTTGCCAGAATGAAATAGGGATCAAGATCCTATGTGCAGTGTGGGTGTTTAGCATCCACAGACATTTCTTGGGAAAGAGCGTGTGTACTTTCTGCAATACGCTTTTGCATTTTATGGTTCCTGTGTATGTTGTGTTCTATTATATGCAGTTCAGAGACTAATGGAATAAATATGTCAAGTTGCAAACTGAGCATGGGACCATTCTGGACCAAACTCCAGCACTTGAAATGGTGTCTTGTGATTTAAATGTTGTTTCAACATTGTTGAGGCTTCACAACATATAAACTTGGGCAGATTTGGCCCTCACATGGAGCTGTGGGTTTTGTAGTATTGTATTTTGGTCACTTCAGTTAATGTTAAGGGGAAGTGAATTCATAGGTAAAAAATTCCACACTTGATCTTTGGCTTTGTTCTGTAATTGCACAGTATTTTATATAGCACTCTTGCTGCAAGTTTTTTCTCTACAAAGAAAATGAATTCTTCCCTGTCCAGAGCATTTTCTGTTTAAAATCAAATATGTGAAACAAGGACAGCAAAATTAAAAGGGCTGGAGTTTGAAAAGATAAGTAGATCTATCTAGATTTAATCTAATTAATTTTTAAATCTAATAGAATCTCATTCAGCCTATCATAGGTCCCTGTAAGCTTTTAGAGGTATAATGTAATTTACTGTATGATAGTTGTAATTTTTTTTGTTTTACGAAATTAAATAATTTCCTGCATTGCATTATATCTTGCAAAACCCGAGAGGGAGATGAGTAAGAATCCTTTTGGATTTGCTAAGAATTGTGTGAAATGAATTTAGTTTTCTTTAAAAAAAATATATATATATTGGACGCATCATAATCTTGACATCAGTAGGTGTTTTTGTGCCATCTCAGTGGCTTTCTGATAGCAAACTAGGAAGGCAGGAGCTATACAATATGTGCAAAACTGGTTTTAAAACCATAGCACCTCATTATCAGTGAGTGGTTCATTGTCTAAATAAAAAGATACATGGAGTTTGCTTCCATAGGACACTGCCTTGGGTTAATGGTAGCTACGAGCATTTTTGTTAATGATCACGGTGATGGAATGAGTGTGCTCATTAAACGTGTAGGTGATAGCAAGCTGAGAACGGCTGCTAATCCAGTTTCAGATTCCTTTAAACTGCAATATGGCCTTAGGTTTCAAAATTAAGTTGACAAGTTGGAGAAAGGGTCAGGAAAAAAAAAAAAAGACAATTGGAAGGTATGGTTACAAAGTGTTGGACTTATGCAGAAATCAGTTATGCAAATGGGAATCAAATGGTAGGCTGTAGTTCTGCAGGGTAAAGCCTGGATGTTACTTTAGATATGAAGCTAAATGTGAAGCAAGAAAATCATGTCAGTCCCCTCCCCCCGCCACCAAAGAAGTGATAAGGAATAACTTTTCCAGAGAATTAAAAGGGCTTTTTTTTTTGTTAATGTTATTATTTTGATCCATGGTGACTTTTTTCACCCTTCCCATGTTGGTGATCCATACGGCTCCCTTCTCTCCATCTTCTCTGTCCACCTCCAGTCATCTGAGAAACCAGTTAGTCTGTCCTTTTGTTGAGATGATTTCTTAGGCCTTGTGATGGGACAAATCCTTAGATGTCGTAAAATGTGTTGGATTGAGAAGGTGGCATTGTCCTATCTTTGTTTTAGAATCATGGAATTGTTTAGGTTGGAAAAGACCTTTAAGATCATTGAGTCCAACTGTTAACCTAGTAGTGCCAAGTCCACCACTAAAGCACATCCCTAAACACCATGTCTACCCGTCTTCTAAGTACCTCCAGGGATGGTGATTCCACCACTTCTCTGGGCAGCCTGTTCCAATGCTTGACAACACTTTTGGTGAAGAAATTTTTCCTAATATCCGATCTAATGCTCCTCTGGCGTAACTTGAGGGTGTTTCCTCTTGTCCTATTGCTTGTTACTTGGGAGAAGAGACTGACCCCCACCTCTCTACAACCTCCTTTCAGGTAGTTGTGGAGAGCCCTAAGGTCTCCCCTCAGCCTCCTTTTCTCCAGGCTAAACAACCCCAGTTCCCTCAGCCACTCCTTGTAAGACTTGTGCTTGAGATCCTTCACCAGCTTCGTTGCCCTTCTCTGGACACACTCCAGCACCTCAATGTCTTTCTTGGAGTGAGGGGCCCAAAACCGAACACAGTATTCGAGGTGGGGCCTCACCAGTACTGAGTACAGGGGGACAATCGCTTCCCTAGTCCTACTGGCCATGCTAATTCTGGTACAAGCCAGGATGCTGTTGGCCTTCTTGGCCACCTGGGCACACTGCTGGCTTATATTCAGCTGACTGTCAACCAACACCTGCAGGTCCTTTTCCATCGGGCAGCTTTCCAGCCACTCTTCCCCAGGCCTGTAGCGCTGCATGGGGTTGTTGTGACCCAAGTGCAGGACCCGGCGCTCAGCCTTGTTTTCTTGGGGAGAGCCCCATAGCTGCCATCATTGCAGCGTATCTGTGATACCCTGCAGTCGCGACAGGTAGTCACTGGTCAAAAGACACTTTTGTGGCCTCTCAGGCCACTCTGTGAGCGCAGTTTTAATTCCTTGAAGCACTGATACTATGCATGACCTCCTCCCATGTCTGATGAAAGTCAGTCACAATGCATTTTCAGTGAATAAAGTATGTTCTCGTGGATTTCCGTCAATATAAAAAAATTAGCTCTGGAGAAACGCTTTTCTACAGCTATTCAGTGACAGAAAATGTACATTTTTAATATAGAATCTCTTGGTTTTGATTAAATTATGTTGTAACAATTGCTGAGTCAGTTGCATGCATTTTAATAGGTATAAATACATGAAAGAAATAAGTTTGTTCAGCGTTCAATTTCCAGTGACTTCTTGGGGTTTTATTACTTCAAATGAAAGAGGCTGTACAAGCATAAAAAATGTAAACCATTTAAAGAAGTTTAAAATAATTAAAGCAAGGTTGCATTCCTGGTGAGAAGAAAGAACAACTTTTTGCTGAATTACCTTCAGTTTAGACTCAGACTTAATTTTTGCATCAGTATCTTTAAACCAATGATTTTTAAAACCTTTTCATGTTTGTTTGAACAACAGAAAGTTTCCAGGGCATCTGTGTTTTCCTTTTCAGTGACTAAGTTTTGCTTCCAGGTAAGTGGTGAGATTCCTGGTCTTTGAGTGTTTCAGTTTAAGTATGAGGGTAGCTTTTAAAGACTTTACTTCCCTCTGATCACAGCTATTTAACTCATGTCTGGGGATATTTGAAAATAATTGAGGTTTTTAAGGTGTTTTGAATGGACGCAGAACACAGAATTGAGGGGAAAGGAAGGACTTCCCAGCTGAGCACTCCAGTCTCCTGTTGCACACACTTCCCTCCAGCCTGGCTGGGGGCTGATCTCCTGCCCCTAAAGCCTCTCATTGTGGTTGCCTGTGGCTTCTGGTGGCAGAAACAAGAATGTAAAAACAACTATTTTGGGTAAGACCAGCAGTACCTCTTGCAGTGCCCAGTCTCCAGCAGCAGCCAATTGCTGGGGAAGCTTTAAGGACAGCGACGTAACAGAGCAATGCTTTTCTTCGGCTTCCAACAGCTTGTGGCTTCCTGAGCTTGAGGTGGTGTCCTCGTGGTTAATAGCCCTTCACTCATCTCTCCTGCCCCAGCAAAACTCTCCTTGAACCTCTGTCAACTGTTTTAGCATCTGCGATAACTTATGATAAGAGTATCACAGCCTGTGTGATAAATGAAGTTACTTTTCCTTAGCTTCTCATGCCAGTTTTATTTAATGCCTACTTATTCTTGTATTAGAAGTAACAGTGAACAGTTTTACTCACTTGATGCTTTCCGTGACTTGAGGCTCAACTGTATTCCTGGTCAGTCCTTTCTTTTTTGAGGCTGAACAGTCCTAGCTACTTTTTCCACTGTTCTCTGAACACTTCCAGGTTTAACTATATCCTTTTACAGGAGAGGAGATGAATACAGGTGATACTTTTTAAGGCCGTGATTTTGTACAGTAGCATAAAATTTCGGTTTAGTTCTTTCTTATGTGAAGGCAGATAACTTGATTTGCTCTTTGACTGCAACAGAGTCTGAAGCTGATGTTTTCTTTTAAATCACCTCTTGTAACCCCGCTGTCTTGTTCCTGAGCAGTAGAAAGTAGTGTTAATGTAGCGTGCATGTAAAGTTTGAATGTTTTTCCCCTAATATGCAGTGCTGCACATTTATCTGCGTAGAATTTAATTGGTAACTTTATATCCCATTCACACTACTCTGTGAGGTGCTTAGGCAGCTCTTTGCAACTAGCTTTATTTTTACTAATATAAATAATATTATGAGCAAATGCTGTAACCTCCTTATTCATTTTTGGGTATACTGTGTACAGATTACAGTATTAGATTCCTGCGGGAGTTCACTGATGATTTCCCATTATTGAAAGCATTAACCACCTTATTCCTCATTTTATTTCCCATCTTTCCCATTGTTTTCATCAATGTGATGATTATCCTTCTTACCCCGTGACAAGTTGGTGTGGTGTTCTGTGTGGGGTGGGTTGGTTTTTTGGTTTTTTTTATGATCTTCTTGGAAGGGACCTTCTGAAAACCTTAAACTGTTTTGGACTGATACAGGTCTGTAGTTCTGCTCTTTTCAGCCTCGCACCAAACTATCTGGTCCCAGTTACATAGTCTGTCTTAGGTTTCCCACTGAAAGGGAGACAGGAGGGCATCTAAGGACTGCCTCTTCTTCCCTGTGGAAGCCAGAGTGGCTCTCAGTACACCATCCAGACCAGATTGTGCTAGTCTTACAAGGTAACCAGTGCCCTGGGCTAGGGGAAGAGGAAAATGAAATCTGAGGTAAATCCAACAAGTGGGGAATGAGATCTGTGAAGACTTAAGAGGACATAAATGGGATGCTCACAATCTTCGTTAGTGTTCTTTAAAAGTAACCTTTTTCTTGGCACCTGGACTGTTCTTGTCTGCAGTTTGAGCAATGTTGGGTGATATGGGACTGTTTGAGGAAGCTGGAGAAGCTGTTTGTTGGGAGTAGTCCCGTTCACTCCTCTAGAATTTTGATCATGCTGCACATCAGAGGCTGTTGGATAAATGAAACCACCTTGTTTAACCACTGGCTGCCGTTTTAGGCTAGCCTGTCCAGGAGTCCATCTTGTAAAGCATCCTGCTCTGCCCAAGTGTGCGTGCTGGAGTAGGTCTGTCTCTCATATACTTGCAAGGGTGCAAATATATATCTACTACTTTTAATTTGCTATTAGCTTTTTAAAATAACTTAGTCTTAGAAACTCTTATTAGAAACTGTCAGTAAGAGATTAGATAGCAGCTCTTGTGCTGGGCTGCATCTGTGGGATTACTTTGAAGGTAGCTATTAAATTAACACTTAGATCAAGTAGCAGGACTCCAGGATATAGCACAATACAAGCTGTGAGATCAGTAATGTCATATCGACGTTATAAATCAATGATGATCATAATAATCATGATGTAGTAAATAAAAATAAATAGCATTCTTAACAGATAACAGTCAGAAGTAAATGTACTCAGAAGAAATGAGTATGATTAAAGCAGTGAATTCTTTGCAGTCATAAAGCCCAGGTCATCACCTTCATATTTTCTGTCTGATTAGTTCTGGGATTATTTCTGGTTCTGTTATGTCTCCTTTCATTTCATTACAGACACAACTTCATCAAATATTAATAGTAAGGGGTGTAGGATAAAACCTTTGCGTCTGTTTCCTTGCTCTTCCTCTCTGCCTTATCAGCAACGGGAGTATTCTGGAAATCATGGTCAACTGCTGCTGCAGAGCCAGCAGATGGAGAACAAGAACGCTCCTCTGTTTATGTGTGAATATGAAATGAGAAGTCGCTATTGTTTGATGAAGAAGGGGGGTAAAATGTAATTAGCCAATCAATACCATGAATAGAAGATCAGATTTCCAACGGTGAAATTTTGGAAAGAACCCCCCCAGATACTGCTCCCCCCACCCCCACCCTGTCAGTTATTTTCCCCCTTAAAATACTAAATGTACTCAAAACTTTCTGGCTGGGCAAATTGACAACTAATGCGTGTAACGTGCAATCTAGCAGTGTGTCGAGCTTCTACCTGAATAGTTTATTTTAGCTTTTTGCATCCTGCAGCTGACAGAATGAAGTGATCACAGAAGTACTGCTGGTAAGAATGCTTTTGTTTTTACCGGGCTTGAAATTGGCACCTGTCAGGTATACATTGGCAAACGGTTGTAGTTATGTCAATAACTATACAGCCTCTCTCTGAAGGCAGACGCCTGGACCAGCTGGCAATATAGCAGATATACCATTTTATCAATCAATCATTCCCCTAACGGAATATCTCCTATTCTGGTACTCCTTCTTTTCTTGATTTGAAAGTACAACTTTTAGTCATTTTGCAGAAAGTTGCATGTAGCCAAATTTAATCCCAGCAGAAAGCATTAATTATAGAGTGAACTATGTGACATGTACTGACAAGAGTATAAAAGCTTTCACCAATATTCATATCGATAAATCGGGTAACTTCTAGGATTAATAAAAAAAGTATTTTTACAGTCAAAATTTTGGTTCATGAGAAAGGCATCTTTTAATTCAGGTAATAATGAGGCTGTTTAAAAATCCCTGGTTGGAAACAAATGGTCTACATACTTACTCAGTGTTCTCACTTATGACAAGAACATTTTTTTATTTAACAGCTCATCTGTGCTCACTCTTGTTATCAAACCTAAAACTTCTCACACAGAGTTTTAATAAGTATTTTATGGGCTGTTCATAGCAGAGAGCCTCATGTTGTATTGCCAGTGTATTCAGGCTCAGCTTGTTACAGTTTATAAACCTGTTCCCTTAAGGTTTTAGTCACTTTGAATATTAGTTAGGTATGATGGGGTAATGATCCCAACTGTAGTTTGAAGATTAAAAGCAAAGTTTTGCTCGTGTCCTTCTGTAAATTAGGGACACTGGAGTTTTATTCTGGTTAGGTCCCATCTCCAGCACCCATCACCATGTACACATGCACATTCCAGCAACGCTGTGAGAGGCATGGCTAACATCTGTTGCTTGCAATCTGCTCTTTGTTTCTCTTTCCTTTTCCCAGAGGTAAAATTTCATAGGGAATTTTGTTTGTACAGATTTTAATTCATAATTTCATTTGTTAAGTTTGATTCCTAGAATGAGCCCCAGCTGAAGGAATGCAGCTTGTACTTGAAACACAAGGGTGTGCCGCGGGGTGGTTCTCACGTAGGCAGGCACTCTTTTCATGCATATGCACTCAGAAAACAGCCTGTCTCTTGAAGACTTAAGTTTTGATTTGTGAATAAATAACTGCACGTGCTTCAACTGCAAAAATACTTTTAAATAATAGAAATCTACCCAATAGAAGATCTTTTCTATACCCAAGCCGTGTCTTGAAATACCGCTGAGTCCAGGGGATGAAGATCTCATAAAACACAGCATTGTATTATAAGTCAGTGCGCTGATCAAACGAGGGGTTTGATGTGCTCCTGGTAACCTGTTTTGCCAAGGAACTTGTAGCTGTTGTTTCCTCAAGAGTGGCTTGATGCCCAGAGAAGTGATGATGCTGTTGTCCAAGTGCCTGATACTCACCTGTCTCCTATTTCCCTGACATTTGGGAAACTGAGTCTTTGGCCAGTTTGGTGCAGTCCCAGAAATTAGCAGGAAGAGGCTGTTCACAGGAGAAGGTGGAATTCAAGTGCTCTACTCATTTCCCAGTGCTTAGAGGAGGTCTAACCATTTTGTCATCTACACACTGTTACCTTTGAGAAACAGCAAGAAAGCAGAGTGTCTGAAAATGAATTTGAAAAAGGCAGTAACCCTCCTTGCCTAGCTTATGATGTGTTTATTTCTGAGGTCAGACTAGTACCAATCATGACACAACATTTTTTTCCACTATCTGGTCGTGGGTATCACTAAGTATTATTTTAAATTTTGTGAGACCTTAGTACAGGTGGGACATTGGTACCTGTAATGGAGAAGTTTTTCTTCACTGAAACCAGTATTGACTCTTCCAGTCAAGAAATGCCTTGCTGGTACAAACCCAGGAAACACATGTGTCAAATTTGCAGAAGTTGGATTGAAATCCCTTTAGACTTGTTCAGTATTTCCTTATGCATGCAAGGGTTGAGCTGGAGGAAACTTGACAAGTTGTTTAATTGGTGGTGGAAGGATGGGCTCACGGTACCAAAGGAAAATTTTGGATACCTGTGATGAGAACAGGTCTTTGCAGTATGTTGAGCTAGACCCTGCAGTGAACTGTAAGCAAAACTGATGAAGCAGCGCTGAGTAACGCAGAAATGCTGAGTAATTCTTTAAACTGTGTTTTAGTAACTCATACAAAAAAAAAAAAAACCCAACAAAAAAACCCCAAACCCAAAACAAAAAACCAAAACAAAACAAAACCCCAAAAAAGTCCTTTTCCAGTCTCTTGATTTCAGGATTAGCTTTCCATAAACAGTGATCACATCTGCATTCTTTTTTATTTTAGAAAATTAGGGTGCTTTAAGGTGCCGTGAGGGGCTCACTGGTGTGAGAAGCATGGTGACCAGAGTATTGTCATGACTGATAAACCACCTCCTTCATTGATTTGCAGACAGAATACTGTTGTCTTCCAGTCAATTTAGTAATTTTAGCCTTTGTGGACAGACCATACCTGGTTGAATCGCTAAGGTTGGTTTGTTTGGATGAATGCCTAATTCAAAGGCATTATTCAAGTTTTTCTTCTGTGTCGGGTCTGGTGTTTTGTCAGGTTTTTCACTGTGAGTTAATATTATATCTGCATTGCATCTCAGTTAAAATACAAAAAAAAAGTTTGCTTTCTCTCTACGTTCTACCTCGTATTTAAAAAAATTCACACCTTCAAATTAAAGATAGGATAGATATTTTGCCACATGTTTATGCTTTAGTGACTAATTTAATATGATTAAAGAAGCTTTCCCTTTTGCTTATATTATTGATGTACTTTTCAAATTAATTTTCTTTAATTTCAAGGCAAAAAAGCTTAATACTTTTGTTATTGCATAAAAGAATTAACGTTGTCAAATACTTGCATTTAATTGGATTTGGAAATACCTTTAAATATGTCTTTCATGCTTCTCGTCCCACGCATAAGGTGGGTGCAGGTTTTCTGCCTGCAGTTTGACTAGAGGACATCGGGTTTCATCTCAATCTGGACTTGAGCAGCATTTGAGCATGTGAAAAACTGAGCTCACAGGCAGCTCCTTCTCACCAGGAGCGGGGATGTGCGCGCGCGAGTGTTGTGCAGCATGTATCCAGAGTGTCAGTAAGGGAAAAAAGGGCAAAATAAAAAAAGGGAAAAAACCCAGACTGGCTGCAGCCTGCTGAGCATAAGCAGCTGCTGCTCGCTGTCTTGTGCTGTGAGAGCACCTTTCTGACAGGTTCTCAGGCTCAGCTCCGAGGTCAGCGCGGGATTAGGATGGGAACCCACTTTGCCTCTCCTGACAGCTGCAGTGTTTAGTCACTGCGCAGTGACTTCAGCCCTGTGGCTTCTAAAGAATGTTTAATTAGTTTGCCCGCTATCGAACATTATCTCAAGCAGAGACACAAACATATGTTGCAGTTGGAGAGGACATAGTAGGGGGGCTGGTGAAGGGTGGCATCCAAAATATTATGAATAATTTTTACATAGGACGATACACTTTGTTTCTGATCTTGTGATTGCATGTTTTAGAACCCTATTTTTTATTTTTAATTTTAAATTTCAGTTTATTTGAAATTAAAGTCTGCAATGAACCAGTGCTATTATAACAGATGTAGGTTTAATTTTGATTATTTGAATTGTAATCTAAGCACTGTATCTGGTATTATCATATTCTACATGGTTTGTGTTTTCGCATGTGGAAGTAAAATTTAAAGTTTTCATAGGTAGTAATCCCAAACTTAAGAGATGCTTCTGTTCTACATAGTCATTTTTGCAACATCCCTTGAAATCAGCATTTCTTCTCTAACGAAAAAGTATGCTGAAGTGAACAAGTACGCTGCTGTTCTCTCCTGCGGAGTAAGAGGTTGGTGGGAACTTGAGGAGCCTTGGGAAGACACAAGTGCTGTTGTGCGAGGAGAGCCAGCCCGCCGCGCCAGCGCACTGTGAGCACAAGCCAAGTCAAGCGAGTTTGTTATAGATAAAAGCATTGGATCTCTCCTGCTTTCCCTTGGGACTGGCAGTGTCTCGCTGTAAATTGTGAACCCACCGCACCCTGAAATATTCCCTGAAAACCCGGTTATTTTGCGAATAGCTTTTAAAATGGCACGAAATGTATCAGCATCCCCTCCTTTTTTTTGTAAGCTTTCTGGAAGAAAACAGTGTTTGAAGGTTAAAACCCTTTTCACTTGCTTAAATGTTTAGCTGCATGACTTGCAGTGGGAGCGGGGACACGGGAGGTGGAATGTGGCAGCACTCGCTGGGTTTCATGGCCACGTACGAGGTGTGTCCTACAGCCACTGCTTCCACTTGGCCAAACCCTGAGAGCGGTGCTCCTGTCCAAGGGCATTTTCCCACCAGGACATTAGGGAGGAGGCTAAGGAGAGCTTGTTGGCCTGCGGGGTGAGTTGCTGAATATTTAGATCACATTAGACCAGCAGAGAGTGCAGTACAGAAATATATGGGTACACATTCATAGGAACCCTAAAGACATATGCCTAGCTACCCTGACTGCAGAACAAATTGGGTTTTTTTTCCTATCCTTGTCTTTTACCTTTTTTTTACCTTTCTCTTATTGACTGTTCTTAGGAATGGTGGTTTTCTACTGTTTTAATTGTAACCTCCTCATGGTATGGATAATCCCTACAATGAACCTCAATCTGTATTTATTTTGCTTAAAATTGTTCAGAATTATCATGATCTGTACTTTTTAAAATAGGTCCTGAGTAACCTCATGGCCTGGTTTTCATCTTCACCTGTCCTTCCCTTCTGCTGTTTTAAGCTCAATTAATTTTTCATTAAAAACAAGTTCGTAGGCTTTTCAGCCTGTTTTGTGCATTCCTGTAATAAAATGCCTATTCGTATTCATGATCTTAGACTCATATGAAGGGTTGATGACATTATAGGGGAAGCAGCCTGTTACATGTACATATCCTAGTTTGTATGAATAACCATCAATAAGACGTCTCTATGAGTTGTCGTATCAAATCATTAATTTCTGTCGCTGACTTTGGAATCCTCAAGAGAAATGTTGTAAATGTTAATGAAACGTGTTTTTCAACATCCCACTGCTATAATAAACTACTGTTCTCATTTTATGAAAGAAAAAAATTACAGCATGGAAACTGTAAGGTGGCCATGAATACAGACTTTTTTGGCAGGAGTAAGAAGTAACCGAATTCATTATTTCTGTGTTTTAACCAGGAGATATTATTCTTCCTGGTTGAATTTGTTGATTCGCATCACAATTGAAAAGCACTCTTCTGATAAATGGCATAAATGTTGCTATGGCTTCCCAGCATCTGTTTTCTGGCAGTCAGACTGCGGAGCAGCTTGGAGCTAGTGAAACATCTACCTCTACTTGTGCCAGTTTGCAGAACTCTGCTATAATGGAGGGGTGTCAGCAGGATTCTTCTTCTCTGCTTTACAGCGAGAAGACAAACTCAACGCTGCCGCCTTCCTTAGCGTTTAGATTCTTATTTTGCTTAGTTGAGATTTGTAAGAATAAGTTAGGGGGGTTAACAGTTTAATATGTGTAACATACTGCATAAAACTATGTAGTTACATCGTCATGCCTCAGCCAGTTGCTAGAGTTAAACATTGACTGGCGTTTTGCTTAATATAACAAATAATGCTGAATGCTAAGATTAAAAATGCTGTGTATGGTCCTGAAAACAGATGTTTTCTTATGTTTTGGATAAAGATGTATAGAGAATTGTGTGTTTAAAAAAACCCCAAACCTGTAGCTTTTCCTATAATCCCAGTATTTGTCTATTGCAATTGTTTAGTGGGCTTTTTCTATTTAAGACTTGTTCATAGGAAAAGGTGCCCGTTAAAACCTTAATTGTTTATATTTTAGAAAAGTAAAAGCTAAATAAGAGTATTGAACTCCTCTGAGATGTGTAGGAACACACAATACCTATGGAAAAACCCAGCCTGTGTACAGATTGGAGTTGCTGCTTGTAGAATATAATTAAAACAACTTGTATGAAGTGGCATAGTAATTATGCTTTGAATACAGGAGTAGCAGCTTAAGACCGTTATCTTTTCCACAGAGTGCATACTGCTTGTGTACGCTGTTGCTGGGGATTTGGTCCATCTCTACAGTGCATCTGGGAGTATTTCTTACGTGAGGTTTTACTATCTAGGACTGCATTTTCTGCTGATAGTCGTTGTTTCAGAGACAGGCAGAAGAGTCTTGTTCTTATTTCCCCCCTATCCTGTACATCCCCCAGTTCCACACCAGCCACTCTTCCTGTTGTGCTACAGTGCTATAGATATGATAGTCCACCACCTATCTCATAGGAATCAAATGGAGAGTTTTTAGGAAAGCAGGCGAGTACCTAACGGCAGGACATTCTAGCCGTTATTTCTCTAAACCTAACTAAACTAAAGAAAACTCTAAAATGTGCTGAAATCTCCAGATCCATCACTGGTGTTTTGGGTGAATGATAGAAGTCATCCTTCTCATAGCACTGGTGCATGTTGGATGTCACGTTAGTCTGGTGTTTAGCTCGGAGAATCATAGAATCACAGAATGGTTTGGTTTGTAAGGGATCTTCAAAGATCACCTAGTCCACCTCCCTGCCATGGGCAGGGGCACCTGCTCAAAGCCCCATCCAGGTGGACCTTGAACATTTCCAGTGACGGAGCATCCACATCTTCTCTGGGCAATTTTTTTCAGTGTCTCATCACCCTCATTGTAAAATTTTTTTCTTTATGTCTAGTCTAAACCTACCCTCTTTCAGTTTAAAACCATTGCCCCTTATCCTGTCACTACAGGCCCTGGTAAAAAAGTCTCTCTTCATCTTTCTTATAAGTCCCCTTTATGTACTGGAAGGCTGCAATAAGGTCTTCCTGGAGCCTTCTCTTCTCCAGGCTAAACAACCCCAACTCTCAGCATTTCTGCATGGGAGAGGTGTTCCAGCCCTGTGACCATGTTTGTGGCCTTCCTCTTTACCCACCCTAAGAGGTCCATGTCTGTCTCATACAGGGGACCCCAGGGTTGGATGCAGTGCTCCGGGTGGGTTCTCCTGAGAGCAGAGGGGTAGAATCACCTCCCTTGACCTGCTGGCCACTGTTGATGATGCCTTTTAGCTTGTAGCTTACTATTCCTCTGCTGCTCTAAATCTTTCATTTTGGACATACTGTGAGAGTTTTTGCTTCATTTCCACAGCTGTTTCAGTGCACATTCGCTTTCAACACAACCAGCGTATCCCAGAAAGAGGCAAATGCCTTCAGCATTTTGGGAAGAAATCACAAGAATTTCTTCATTTATCTGATTCTTGGAGACGAAGCAGGAAAATTCTTGACTAATAGAGCAGTGGAAGGTGACATTATTGGTAGTGAGTTAATTTTACCTTTGTATATAGGGTATTGATAAAAATGCAGTATGTCACACACTGATTTATTTCCTTTCATTAGAAGTGTGTGAATGACAGCGAATTGAGTAGAAAGCACTAATCATCAACTGAAGTTTTATGTGTAATTGGGCCCATAATAAGAAGTCTGAGTGTTTTTATCCTCATGTGCTTCACTTCTGAAATGTAAAAACACAGCCAGTGGCACAACGAAGAGCTGTCCTCATAAGTTCACTCAATTTGATACCAATGTTAACATTTGTTTGGTATTAAAACAGTGCATTACAGGCATACATCATGGTACCAGTGATTTAAATGTACATTTAAATTTTATACAATATGCACCTCTAGTTGTCTTCTATGATGGAGTGACTATATCAGTGAACAAACAAAGAGCTGTGGATGTCATCTGTCTGGACTTCTATAAGGCCTTTGACACGGTCCCCCACAACATCCTTCTCTCTAAATTGCAGAGATATGGATTTGGTAGGTGGTCTGTTCAGTGGATGAGGAGTTGGATGGACAGTCGCATCCAGAGCGTAGTGGTCAATGGCTCAGTGTCCAGATGGAGTCATTGACAAGTGGTGTCCCTCAGGGGTCTGTACTGGGACCAGTACTGTTTAATATCTTCATCAATGACATAGTCAGTGGGATCGAGTGTGCCCTCAGCAAGTTTGTAGACAACACCAAGCTGAGCCATGTCGTTGACAGCCCTGAGGGATGGGATGCCATCCAGAGGGACTTGAACAAGCTTGAGAAATGGGCCCATGGGAACCTCATGAGGTTCAGCAAGGCCAAGTGCAAGGTCCTGCACCTGGGTCAGGGCAACCCCTGGTATCAATGCAGGCTGGGGGATGAAGGGATGGAAAGCAGCCCTGCTGAGAAGGACTTCAGAGTACCGGTGGATGAAAAGCTGGACATGAGACGACAATGTGTTCTTGCAGCCTAGCTTGCAACCATGTCATGGGCTGCATGAAAAGAAGCGTGGCCACCAGATCGAGGGAGGTGATTCTGCCCCTCTGCTCTGGTGAGACTCCACCTGGAGTACTGCGTCCAGCTCTGGAGCCCTCAGCACAGGAAAGACATGGCCCTGTTGGATTGGGTCCAGAGGAGGCCCATGAAAGTTATCAGAGGGATGGAACACCTCTCCCATGAGGACAGGTTGAGAGAGTTGGGGTTGTTCAGCCTGGAGAAGAGAAGGCTCTGGGGAGACCTTATTACAGCCTTTCAGTACTTAAAGGGGGTCTACAGGAAAGATGGGGACAGACTTTTTAGCAGGGTCTGTTGTGATAGGACAAGGCATCATGGTTTTAAACTAAAAGAGGGTAGATTCAGATGAGATGTAAGGAAGAAATTTTTTACGATGAGGATGGTGAAACACTGGCAGAGGTTGCCCAGAGAGGTGGTGGATGTCCCATCCCTGGAAACAGTCAAGGTCAGGTTGGACGGGCTCTGATCAGCCTGATCTAGTTGAAGATGTCCCTGCTCATTGCGGGGGAGGTTGGACTAGATGGCCTTTAAAGGTCTCTTCCAACTCAAACTATTCTATGATCCTATGATTCTATTCCTTGAGAGATTTTGATGTGGAGGTCTTTTCGGTGGAATGAATTGCACCGTATTTGGACATTAGTTACTCATGAGCATGATTATCTGCTTACTGACATCTTGTATACAGCTGTTAACACTTATGTTAGTGCCAGTTTTTCTGCAGTAATGGTATTCTTGAGCAGGATGTAGGCAAGTGAGTATTAATGTTTTCTATGAAATACGGCATCTTTCAGCAATAGCCCAAGGTATTACACTGTGGTGTCACCAATGGGGAAAAAACATTTGCTCTTGAGGGACCTGACCTGAAGAGACTCTTGTCAGCAGATTAACAAGAGGAGCCAAAGTAGCTTACATGATGGGTCACCAAGCAGCCATGGGTTGCTGTAGCAGCAGCCTGCCTCAGCTCGCTCACTCGTAGTGACTTGACAGTAAAATTGAGGAAGAATGTTTTACAGGTGACCGGGGCTGGAACACAAAGTATCTGCAAAGTAGCTTTGATCACTTTCTTGGTATACCATTTTCAGTATTTGATCTTTAAACTTTACCAAAAGCCTGGAGAAATTGCAGAGGGGTAGTTAGTATTACTATGAGGTTTCATTTTCTTAATATTTTTCTTCTGCTTGTCTTTTTTAATAATGTGTTTGAATAAAAACATCGAACTTTTTATCTAAAAAACTCTTTGATTTATTTATTTTTTCTTAATAGTGTTGTGTGGAATAATCCAAGAGGATATAGGGTATTTCTGATGATTTGAAGGTAAATGGTTTCCATTGTGTATCAAGTATTTCTTTCTTAATGGGAACTTTCAAAAGACACAGTTTCTAATAAGCCAATATACAAGTATTGGCTGTTACTGTATTCTGCCAGCAGCTGTAGTAGCTGTTAAATTGCTTCTATACCATTGCATAGCCAGTAATTGTATATGACTACCTGAGAATAGAGATGGCAATTTCCAAATGGTTGAGGTTTTTTTTCCTTTCTCCAGACATTTGTTCAGAAATTAAACCAGAATGACAGGAAGGTGGGGTATCTCAGCTTAAGCTAAATGAAGTCTGGGCTGTTCTGGAGAACGGGAGGAGACATGGTGTCGGTACTGTGGAGTGCACTGTGGGCCTGAATCAGAGGTACCTGACTGCATGGAAACCGACCAGTCGTGCCAGCCCTGTGCTGGTTCCCACAGAGACGCTGGAGATTCTCTGTGCCTGAATTAGAGCTTTCTAACCCAGGAGCATCCCCTTGGTCTCCCTCTGGAAATGAGACCTGAAGTTAAGAGGTGTCACAGAGGAAGAGCCTGTGCTGTACAAAGCTCCTCATCCCATCTTCTGCCCTTAGATTTCCCTCCACTTCTGATTCTTGTCCTGTGTTTGGTCCCTCCCTTGTGCCTCATATACTGAAGTCTACTCCAGCATAGATCCTGCATTTCTGAGACACATCCATCTATTTTCCAGTTCTGTGCTCCTCTTCCCACTTCTTCCCTGCTTCCAACTTGAAGAGTCTGGTCAGTTTTGCTAGCCTTGTAGTTGCCCTTGCAACAAGGAAGGGGATCTGAAAGCCCCTTGTGCTAGTAATTACATGTAATTGCTGTACCAGTTTGAGCATATAGCTTGTTCAGTGTTTGTTGTCTGCTGCAGAATATCAATGGAGATGGCTTTTTCCAAAAGTCATATAAGCTGCATACAGTATTTATGTTATGCAGTAAAGTGTAGACTGCTATATATGCCTACTGAGTCAGAGCGAGGAAACCAGGGCATGTTTCTCTGGTATGTATGTGTTGTGTATACGTGCACTCCTTTCTCGTGCACAAACGTGCTTGAAAAGCAACCAAAAAGGAAAGATCCTTACAGCTGTTTACAAAATCTAGCTAGCTTTTAGAAGTTGAAGAGTGCTTAAGTTGCCTATCCATGCTTAATTTTCATCTTAAATTTTTCTAACTCTTTGATATTGTTTAATGAATGGTATTTATGTAATGAACAGCTATGCCATGCTTTGAATAGTTTGCAAAGAAGATAGAATTCCCTATTTCTTCTTGGCATTGGTATGATATAATTATATTAATATGCTTCACAGTCACAAATGAATTTAGTTTTTCAAGATCCTACGAGGAGAGAGGCATATTTATCCCATATTTATCCCAGTTCACAAATGGGCAGCTAAGGATCAGAGAGTAAGGATGCAAGTATCTATTATAAATTCTGGGAATTATGATTACACAGCTTGAGCCTTTCCATTTTCCATTTCTCCTCCAACTTTGATACCTAGCACTCTTCCTGCAGCTGTATGAACCGAGCAGCTGCCTTTGCAATCAGTGCCAGTATTAGATACTGGCCTGTGCCTCCAGCACTTTTCCTTCAGCTGCATAGGCAGGCAGGCAGCTGCTTTTATGTATTAATATGTGGAGTTGGCATTGGTTATTAAGGCAGCTGCTCGCCTGTCCTTACAGCTGGAGGAAGGGTGTTTCCTGCTAGGAACAGCTCATAAGAGTGGAGAGACTTCAAAACAAGGAGGGTATGGCCTGCTTTTTCATCTCTAAGCGATATTGCTTAGGGCTGCGAAACTGTTTGATTTCATTAGGAAGTGTAAACAATTAATGGAAGTAATTGAGTACATTGAAGTTACCTACCATTTTTTTCTTCTGCATTTTATGGGTTTAGACTGGTGACAAAGTCACCGTGTGACTTGATTATTTTTTTTAAGCAGAAATATTTTTATTGCTTAATTTTAACTAATTGAGTTGAAATTTTGTACTGAATTTAAAGTTTTGTAACGCTCTCTCTTTTAATTGTACAATTAGTGTTGGGATCTGTTCACAAAAGTTTCAACATTTTTTTGTGATTTTCATACCCGTAGAGGTAAAATGGAAAGTAGTGCGTGGCCATCCTTGCTTGTAGCACTTGGCCGTTTGTTCAGAATACTTCTGTGGGGTTTAAAGACTCAAATGGGTTTGAACCTCGAGCTTTTACTTCTGCCCTTATTTAGAGAAAAAGAATGAGAGCTTGCATTATGGTTTGTGCAGCCTTTGACAGATGAAAGCTCTACTCTGCTGTATTTCGTCTGGTCATCAACAGCCAGTGGCAGCTTGGTTTTGGAAGGCCTTGTCCGTATGAAACTTCCTCCTGTCAAATTCTCAAGTAACATAAGGCTTAGAAGAAAAGAAGAAAGGGGATTAGTGAAAAGCCTGAAAGTGCTGTGTGTGACATAAAGCCATGCCATCATCGGTAAATGACATAAAGCCCACCACTAAGCTACTTCAGACTTTGTGGACCGTGTTGAATGAAGTAGCAAAATTCTGCAGGGAGCACCAAAGTGTTTCCTGAAAGAAGGAAGCAGCGGAGAGAGAGTGAGCAAGGCGATATTTAAAATTCTGTTGCGAGTGGGCAAAGCAGGCTTCAATGGCACAGTACTGTGCACCTCTTGAGTCTCTAGCAAGCTTTCATGTAGGGCTAGTGGAATAAAGGAGGTGTTTGAGGAGTAAATAGGAAAGTGTGAGAGGATCTCGGTATTGGCAGGAGTGTGTTTCTCCATGCGATTGGGAGTCCTGTGCACCATAAGCTGCTTTCGGAGCGTAAACAAACACCTCTTGGAAGAACGTGGCATGTTGCCCTTTGATGTTGCTGAGAGGTTTTGGAGTACATGTAAGAAGTAGTCGTCCTCTTTTTCACACCACCTCCTCACACCGCATAGTTAGAATTAGTTTCTGTTCTTTCCTATGATATTTACAGCATGCAGAGTCAAAGTGGTTTTTTTTTTTGGCTGTAATGAAAATCTCTTCTCCCTTCAAAAGTCTTCAGACCAAAAGTTAAGTTTGTCCTATACTATTTTTAGGTGACAATTCAAAGAAACATTATTATTGAGTGTAATTTTTACTTTGATGTACAAATGAGGTTCTTTTGATGTGGGGCAGTTGTTCCCATAGCAAAGCAACTCTTCAGTGCAGTTCATTATTAGCAAGCAATTGTTAAATGAATACATCTGTTTATACTATGTGGGCAAAACTGATTGTGGTGCCACCTAAGCGAGCTTGCCTCGTATGCTGTGTTTTGTATCTTCTGTTACTTGTCGTGCTGAAATCTGTTGGATTTTGAATGCTTGGAATTAAATTACCCATCGTCATCTTTCCTTGAGTCTGCTGTTTGTTTATTTTACTTTCTGTATTGCAGAAACGTTTCAAGCATTTCTGGAAGTACATTGCTGTGGATGTTTTTTATGGAGTTGTTACCCTGCCCTGCTTCTGGGCAAAACCTTGGCATTTGACAGGGGTAGCCTTCATCAGGGAGGTGCCTCATGCTACTTGCTGAGTAAGCCACGTAGACTGAGCTAGGATGGGAGGTGTTTGGACACGCATAGAGATTTGATAGGTGCTTCTGGTGAGGGTCTTCGAATGCATCAGCTTCTCTGAGCAATGGTCATCTCCAGACAACTCCATTATTTTCAGTACCCTTTAGTGTCTACTGGCTCTTCTCCCAGACCAAAGGCAACTTGAGCTCTGACAGCAGAAACTCACGTCCTACAGCCCAGTGAGGGAGGATGGACAGTAGTCAGGAAGAAACAGTGATTTCTAGACTACTTGTTTTATTTCTCCTGGACAGAAAAAGAATGATTTGCATTTCACAGTCCCTTGATCACTGTGCTGGTGATAATTTTTATGATTAGAGAATCAAGTATCATTTTTTTGTGTTGGATAATAGGCAGTTTGCACGGGGTGATTTCTGCTAGCTCCAGGAGTAACAGCTAGTAGTAGTGCTGATCTTCTCAGGGGAAGAAGAGAAAACTGAACTGGGATTTAGAAAAGTTAGGCTCTTTTTTCTGCTCTGTGATATGTTTCCTATAGCAGTAAAACCAGTGATGTTGAATAAAACTTGAATGTATACCTAAGGGACTGAATTGTGAATGTTGGAGAAACTTAGTTTTCACCTTTAGCTTTTGAATGTTTATTTTTGCCACCTTAACTTTCTTATAGCTTTCCTTCATGTCATAAATACCAGAATTAACAAAGTATTAAAGGAAGTCTTGTATTTCATAATTTCTTTTCTAGTAATTTCAGTATGAAAAAAATCAGTGCATATATTTGAAACCTATTTCCAGTATAGAAAATGATTCAGTCGTATCTTTTGATCTTTGCTGGAGGAAGAGCAAAAAAAAACTTGGCTTGGTTTAGACAATTAGCCTACACAATTAGCTTAGATGTTAGGTAAACAAGTTCAACTGTTAGGATAGTGAAACTCTGAGAGGGGTTACCTAGGGGCTGTTTAAAAAATGCTTTGCTTCATAGAGATTTCTTAAAACACGTTAAATAAATATTTGTCAGGTGTAACCTCCTTCGGTGTAGAAGGTAAGACTGGAATTCTCCTCCACCTCTACTTTTTCTGATTTTGATCAAGCATTTAAAAAGTGGCTGGTCATTAAAGAAGACTTACTTTTGAGACACTTTAAGGCAAGTACAGGGAAAATCCAGCTTTCCAACACAGCAGGTGCCAGTAAACACTTAAAAATTCCTGAAATAAATATGTGTGTGCTGCGTGTAAAATTCTTTTTCCCAAGATTTTGTATTCCCTTATAAGTGACCCAGATGGATGAGAAATACTCATAAATACAATCTCAAAGTAATCTCCTCGACTTCTTTTGTAAATGACCATGAAATAATTAGGAGCAAGATGGGAAGCATTTGGCTGAAATACTCATGCAACTGTTACCCAGAATTGATTCTGCCACCTCAGTTTCATTTTGTGCATTTTCTTAGAGCCTTTTCCTTTCCATTTGCTTGATAATTGCTGGAAGAAGCTGAGGTGGTCAATCATATGACCTTCTCTCTAAACCAATTTACTAGCAGGATTTGCTAAACTGTAACTTGAGTAAATATATATTTTCTGGTTCACCAAGAGCTTGCACTATTTAACAAGAAATAACCTCATGATGTGCCTTCTCAACTCTAATTTCCTGGTTTTATCATCTATGCTATGAAGAAAAGTGGTTTTTGTTGAAGAATGAATATACTACTTACAGCTTTGTACCTCGTTTGTTTTCTGTTCAAGCTAGAAAATGTTAGGGAAAAAAAAAAGAAATAGAAAAAACATGTGAACATCCAGTATCGCCATCATATGGAAGTATTTGGTATGAGCCTACACACACATTATAGTTTAATAAAAATCTGTCATTGCTTGACTGCTTGACTGCTTGCATGCGCGCACGTGCACAAACCAGTTGACTCCTGAAAGGGAAACTCTTTAAGAAGGTATCTTGTTATCACCGAATGTATCAATGAGTCATTTCATAGAAGTTACTTAGATATCGAAATCAGGAAATAAATGTTGAAAATGCTGAAGAGTTATTAACTTAGAGTTATTTTCCTGTCACTTACTATGACACACTCTAGAAGCTTGAGTCTCAATCCTGTGTGTTGGAGGATGGCATCTTTAAGACTATTATACTGCTGCACTGAAAAATCTAAATATTTTTAGTCTGTTTGGAGATGCAGTTTAGTTACCTCTGTTTGATATCAAACTGCTAACCTGCATGTTGCTGCACAACCAGCGCAATTATTGCGCAAAGCAGTTTGCTGTGAAACAGTTATTTTGCAACATCCAAGGCATGAACGAAGGATAAACCCCAGGTGTTTGAATATTAAATTCTTTAATTTTATTATTATTATCCTCACTTTTTAATGCTTTTGTACTCTATCCAAATTTCTACAAAATATTTGTTTTATAAGACATTCTTAGTCCAGTGTTACCTTTGCGCTTGTTATGTTTGCACATAAAATGTTGGTTGTAGTCAGACTGATGCTTACACTGCAATATCAAATGACACAAGTGTTATGAGTTGTTCTTTTTCCATCGCAAAGATGGATGAGCATGTATTTGACGTGCAGACTATGATTATGATATTCCAGGAACATTCAGTAAGTACTTCCCGGGTCTCTTCTCCAGTCGCTCCAACAAAATTAATTTGGTTTCTTAAGTAAGGCTGAAACATTGGAATTACGCCTGATAAAGCTGGAAGAAAACCACTGAAATAATTACTTGGAGCTAAATCTGTTCTCTGTATCATTACGTGACAAGAGTGTGAGGAATTAACTGTTCACGTAGCGAAGGGGAACCCTTGGATTTCCCAGAGCCACTTCACTATCGCCGTTGCAGCAGCGAGGTTACGGTAGCTGCCGTCTTATCACTACCCCAGCTCTGCAGGGGTGAGCCTGCCTGCTGCTCCCCCACTGCCATTCGGAAATGCTGCTGCTGCTTCTCTTGGCCACAAAAATTGCTCTTGGGGCAGAGAATCCAGTGCACAGACAAATCTAAATCCCCTGCCAGGGATTTCCAGTTGCAGTGCTAGCTGAACTGTAAAATTTCTGTGGTTTCTTTCTGATTTTTACTGCAGCTGATGAAGCAAAGCTGTCATTCTTGCATTTATTTGCTGTTTTAGTGGGTGTTAAGTGTGGCGTGTTGCTTAAATCCTATATTAAATAAATCTGACTTTTTATATATTAAAATTTACGTATATTTATGTAAGATTTATATACTATAAGCAATATGTCTTGTCATATATTAAAATGATTCCCATGCACAAAGTGGTATTTTAAGGTTTAGTTAATGACTCCCTACTTTGTCATGTCATATTATTGGGGTGATTTTATTTGCTTAAAACTGTTCTGCCTGTAGATGAAAGGCTAAACAAATTGATCACATATAGTAAAAGGAAAGTTAATTCAAGTATTTAAACATTTCCATTTAAGACTTTTTAATACAACATGGAATAAATAGCAGCTTTTTAACTGATATAATTTTCTTTGTGTGTTAGTTGTGCACATCTATCACTACTGAGTTTAAATAACTTCACCTTAACTACACACTTTCTTCTAAGTTTCATCTAATAGTTCACTTAACTTTGTAAGTGTGGTTAATGCTGAAATGGGACAGCATGAGATGTGGTTAAGACAGGGTCTGAAAGGGTGCAAGTCCGATGGGCTTAAAGAACTTGCTAGATGGATGAGGTGCTGATATACTATCAGCCTTGCTGGAGTTAAATTTAAGGTTTCGGTCCATAAGCATTGTGATATGGTGGTGTAGCACTGCTGAACATACATATCTCCGTGGAAGGACATACGGTGTGTGTCCTGGTTGCAGGTTAAATTTCTGCAGGTGATAAACAGCCGAACAGGTACTGAAGATCAGCCCTGTAACAACGTAAACCTGAACCTGCCTCCTGGTGCTCAGCCCTGCCCTGGGCTCTGTGGGTGTTTCATCACCCAGGTAATCTGAGTTTATTCCCAAGTATAAGAGAAACTGAATTTGTCCTGGGTGACTGAATGCCTGGTTTTGCCTTGTATAGTCATTATTGTTATAACTAACACCATCAGCTTCAAAAGCGTTTTACTGCAGGCATGATCTTTTAAAATGCATAAGTAAACTCTCTCAGAGTTGATTAAATATTTTAATGGAATTGACACATTAATAGGCAAAATCGTTTATGTGTATTTTTTTCCTTTTCCTTGTGTGAGAAGACTTTCAGAATGATTCTTTCCACCCCAAGGTGCTTGGACCATCAATACTTTCCTTAAATCTTTTGTGGAGTACAATAAAGCTCCCTGTCTTTTTTATAGAGAGAGTGGTAGAATTTCACCCCCCATTTAAAATGTAGATAATACATTGTTTGGAGAAGTTTGTTTGAAAAGGTAGGTTAAGCTGGAATGAGTCGTCACCTAGGCGCTCTGTGTGTGTGCATGTATCGGGAACTCGATACTGTGGGAAAGCTGCAAGGCAACTTCTAAGGTGATGGAAAAGAAATACTGTACCACAATTAGTTTTACTCACAAACGAGAATAGGATTTTGTTATCATGATTAATTGCATCTTACCGTACTTCACCAGAAGGAAAGCAATAGCAGGAGCTGAAATTCTTGAACGATAGAGAGAAAGAAAAGACTAAGAAGTGAAAGGTACAGAAGCAGTCTTGAGATCTCTCTTACTTTTGCGAACAAATATAACCACAAGCTTTGACTTCTGAGATAGATGGAAGTGATAAGCAGGTCGCTTTTCACTGACAAAGCTTATTTGAACATTGATTGGGACAAAACCATTCTTTGTTTTGTTAGTATTGCTGAATCTTTAAGCACAAAGTTGGCATTTAAACCAAGGGCTGCCTTGACTACAAGGCTAGTTTCTAACATTTTGGGTGCCCGTTTTATTCCAGGCTAACAAACTGTGAATTTTCCATTGTGTTTCATTTGCTTTAATGAAATCCCTCCGATAAGATACATTGGCAAAGCCTGTTGTCTTTTATGCCGTTCTCCGTCTAACTAGTTCCTCTTGATCTCAGTTAGCAGTGGACAGAGGGATGGAGGGGTCCCAAATTGTTTTATGGCCTTGTCTTCTGCTGCGAGCAGAAGCAGGCAGCGTCCACACTGGCATTATCCTCAACCGCTTGGACTGGCCGTCTCCCTTGTGCAGCTGCATTTAGAGCTGGGTCGTGGAGCTGATGCAGAAGAAAACTGCCTTTTTTTTTTCCTTTTATTAGTCTTCAAATGGATCCAGTTCCTGATCAGGCTGGCAGCCAGAGAGCTTGCCCTGTCACAAGGACAGCATCAGGAGTGGCGAGGTGAGGGTGGAGGAAGAAGGCTCAGGCTGCCCTTTCAGCAGCTCGGGTTTGTGCTGGGTGAGTGTGACCAGGCAGTCCCAGCCTCATGGACTCCAACATCCCCGCTACATGCAGGGCAGAACAAAATATAAGAACTGCAAATGAGCGCAGCCTTCTTCAGCTCTGTTGAGCTAATTCACTGCAGCAAAGCCAGTGCATGCGCAGCCTCTACCACAGCTGGCTACAGCACTGTTCCTAGGAGTTTGAGGGTGGTAAGTTAAGCAGTTGACGTTTTCAAGGCAGCTTCGGAAAAGAAAAAGAGAGTAAAAGGTTAGAAATGGAAAACAAAAGAGTGCGTGACCTGGAGAAGTGTGTGGAAGGGTGATGGGTGGATGTGCTGGGCTGCTTTGCAAGTATTTCCAAAACCACTCTGTTTCGTTCATGTGTCCCACCACTGTAAGTCTGCAGTAATTCACTGGCAGGGTGTATTTAGTTTACTATTCCTGAACAGCTTCAAAACCTATTAAAATAAAAAAATTGTTCCTACTTGTCAGAAACTAAAGGTGAACGTATCAAACATCCGATTACAGTTTGCTGTAGAATGCTTTCCTGTGTTTACAAAAAGGCATAGTGCATTTTAGAAGTGTTTGAAATCTTTAGAGCCTTGAAATATCTTTTCAGTGTTTTTAAGATTATAAACATAAATGTTCAGCAGAATATTTTGCAGATTAAAATGGAGAGGGGGCTTGAAGTCTGTTCCTGTGATTTTGCAGATAATTTCTGTGAAACATGTCAGAGCTGCAGTGCAAATAAACTCTGACTGAAGAAGTGAAGACCCTTGCAGAATTACTGCACACAAAGGCAATGTGGACTTCTATTTTCTTAAGTAGTGAGCAGTTTGGCAGTAGGGCTTGAAGATCAGGATTTGGAGGCACTACAAAGGAACTGCAGTGATGAATTAAGGAGATTGTGATACCCGGTTTGAATATTTTTTGCATGTTATCAAGGGTTGGGTGTAGAATGTACAGCAGTGTAGGTAACAGAGAGAAAATGAGACAGCATCTTAACAGCTTGCCTTTTTCACTCCAGTAATACAGGATAATAGGCCAAGGTGCTTGGTCTTCTAGGAGTTGGTGCGAGCATTAGCTAGGAGCAAATGTTCTCACTGCGTGCTTGCATCCTGTGACACCAGCTACAGAAACTTTTGGTGACATTTTTTTAAAGCAAATAAATGCTGATTAGGAGAAACGAAGGAAATTAGATGGTGAGTCTCAGTTTAACTGCCTAAAGTTTGGAGGAAAATATGAAAAGTAGAGTAGAAACGCAAGTGTTGCATTCATAAGGAAGAGTTATTGCTCTGAAAAAAGTCCAGCAAATGAGAGATGTTGCCTGCTTATTTTGTTCTATCTGTTCTTCATTATTTTGGCTGAGGTTTTTTTTTTAGCCTCAATTCAGCAACCACTTGGGCAGGCCTATTGCACAGCTATATATGTAGTCCCACAGAAATCAGTAAGCTTATCCTTGTCAATGACATGGACCAGAACTCTTAGAGAATTCAAGCACTTTGCAAATATTTCAGGATTTGCTGTCTGTTCACGTAGTACAGTCATGCTGTCAAACTGGGTTGAGGATTTGGCAGTAACAGTGAGGAAAAAAAGAAAATTCTCTAAAAATTGTATGTTTCTTACATATGACTGACTTCAGCCATTTTTATCTTGTGTTCATGAGCTTTTAAATCAACTTGTTTCACTGAAGACTGTCAAATGCGAATGAAAATACATTGTCTGTATATGCACAGAGGTTGTATTAAACAATTATTTTTATTCTTTGGTAATTTTTATTCATGCACAGAATAGGTGAAACATTTTTCTTTCATACAGTACCAAGCTCAAGTAAATGCTCTAACTTCATTCAAGTATTCAGTTGTGTTTTATCTAAATAACTCCTATTTTGGACTTCATTCTTTGTCATCACTGCTTTTCCAACGTGGTTGGGGTGGAGATACCCAGTTTATTCCATTTGCCACTATCTCATGGCTATTGTGGGATGGACTGGGAAGGACACCCGAGTGGTGCCATGCTGTCAGCAGGGGATGTTGGCACCTGCTTACCTTGGGCCCCTTCAGACGTGGGCTGGTTTCTTGCAATGCTGTGTTGTAGCCCTTCGCATCCTGAGTTGCAGCAGGACATACTAGCTTATGTGCAATGCTGAACTAGAGCTGACTCTTCCCATTCAAGTAGCATTTGACCTGGGTCAATAAGACCTTCTGGAAATTGGACCCCAGTGCAGAAATGTGCAGTCAGTCTAGATTTGGCAAGGTCTGGGCTAGACAAGAGCTAAAACCAGTTTCTTGTCCTTAGCTGACTCCCTGCAAAGCCACATTCACTGTGCCCTTCGGAGCTCCTGATATTGGGAGTCTAGTGCAGCCATATCAGATCTGGCACCATAGAGAAGCAGTTTAGATCTGCATGGTTTGGTGGTCAGGATCTGCCCAGTAAAGGTGCTTGGACCACTTCCACACCCGGGGAGCCCTGCTAGAGCTGAGCTCTGCGTGCCTGAGTTCAGCCCTCTCTGCACTGAGCCTCCTGAAGTGGAAATACTGAGCTGGTGTCTCCAAATCCAGAGTGAAATGCCGTGGACAACTCTCCCAGATGATGCAGCTAGTTTGTTCCCTTTCCCCGTGGACAGGAGTTGCAGGACCTGCTGTAACTCAGTTTCCTCTGGAGAAGGCACACAAAGGTACCACTGCACGCTGCGAGCAGCAAATGTCATACTCTTTGTCTGACATGCAACAGCTATGTCAAAACCTGCCTGTTTTGCTTGAGCACGTTCCCAGCAAGGTGCGTGTTTGAAAGGCTGATTGAAAGGCTGAGCTCTGTTCCAGATTTACATCTCCTGGCTCCGTTTTCCCCAAAGGAAGGGGATGTAATTTCAGACCCTTGGTCAAAGAGTTACAAATATTTGGGGAAACAGATAAGTCGCTGCTAATTGATTCCCTGGGCTGCTTGTTCCCAGTTTTGGAGGTAATGCTGGCATTAAAGATGAGGCATGAAGCGGTCCGAGTTAATGGTCTCTGTCAGATGATTAGATTGCACCACACAGGTTGGGAAGGAGCAGCTGGAGAATGAGCAGGAAGAAAAGGAGAATATGGCGTTAGTAGCTCCAGAAAAAGAACTTACAGTTTCTTCTGATTTTTGCATGTAGCCAGGAACTTGAACATATTTAGATGTCACTGGGCCAGGACAGTCCCACCACCAGAAAGCACCTTCTAAAGTGGAGAAGAAAACAGCATTTTTCAATCTATCAGTAACGTATTGTTCGATTATTTAAATAGCTGATTAAGCAGGTCTTATAAAACCAAAATATAAATGCTCATCGGTAAGCAATGGTCCTCGCCCTCTCTGTAGAGGGTCTTTCTCTGATCACTTGCTTCCATTGGGCTGGTTTTCATTGCTTTACAGCTTTCATGGTAGTGCAAGTTCCTGGTTCACATTCTGTGACGCTGCTCTCCAAGTGATTGACCCAACGTTCAGCAAGGCAGCAGTATTTGTACTTTTTTTGTCTCATTTCCTCCTGCCCCCTTTTTAAATTTCACTTTCTTCATAATCATGCATCTATCTTGTAGGAGACATTTTACTATCTGTAGTTCAGCGTTTCATGAATGAGATCTACATTACAGTCATAATAATTTGTACTAAAGGGAAAAGTAGACCCAGAATCCTCAGACTGTTGAAAAGTAGATATATGCGTTTAGCACCTAAAGAAATCCTTTCTGGTAAAAATAAATCCAGGCTAAAACTAGTAATGTGTGAGAAACTTAACCTGTTTCACTGGGCTTGGAGAAGTAGTTGATAACCGCTGCGGCTGTTTGACTCCCTTGTTCTGATTAAAAAATAAATTAAAGGAAGGAGGAAGGGAATGAAAGAGCATTTCCTTACCAGGCAGTCACACAAGCTATTGTCTGTGAGCTCCCCACCCCCATCTCTTTCACACAGGCACACACACACACACACACGCACACAAAAAGCCAGTTTTGTGTCCTTCTGAGCACACAGATGTTCCTCTTGGCATCCCTACAGTATGGATAGGTTTTTTTGCAGGCGCAGAATGTGAGGCTTCTTTGTTGGAGACAAAGTGTTGCCTGTGGTGGGAATTGCTGCAGTGATGGGAAAGTATCGTAATGTATTGTTGGATTACTGTGTTTTTTCCCCCAGTAGAGACAGTACATTAAAGTAGCTTTGTGGGCAGTGAATTGTTTGAGCCAAGCCTGGCTAATAACACTCTCTCCTTGGCAAGCAGTCGTACAAGGTATGGTTGGCATAGTTTGCACAGTCACGGGGTTTCTCCCAGGCATGGGCAGCGGTTCTGCTGCGTTGAGTAGAAGTCTTACCAGCCGTATTTGGTGAGCTAACAAAAGTGGACTGACTGCGAAGATAGAGCTGTCGTCCTTTCAGCTCTTCATTTTTTAATTGTATAAAGATCTGATACGTTACATGCTGCCTTCTAAATCCTTTTTAGGACATCTGTTCTGGGTTTTCTATATAATGGTTCTAAGAAAACAGCTTAAAATTAGAAACTAATAGCATTAAGTGTTTGCCTGAGCTTTCACACAGAAAAGGAAATAGGCCTTTCAAATTGTTTGCTGTGCTGCAGCCTGTCAGGGACCATTGTGCTTCTTTGGGCACAGTTGATGATGTTGCCAACCTAAAGCTCTGAATCCAGCTCTTCTGTTGTTGACGGTACCGAGCAAGAGAAACACAGATCTGTCAGCTGGGGTCTAGATTAAGTTCCCTTTGTCCATATGATGTTATTTTTTATCTCCATTCCTGAAATGCGCACGGATTTTGTCATGACTTTAACTCTTCTGGTTGGCAGTTTTATACGCCCATAGTAAATGTGTTCTGATGTGAAAGATCTACTTGTGCAGATCCAGTTGAAAGACTGCACAGTTTAAGATGGAAAAAATGAGGTATGACTCCATTTCAAAAAGGTTCAAGAAAGAGCTTATAGATGAAAAATTCCTTGAAGAAGCTGCTTGTAGGGAGAATTTGGAGGTGAGACTATGGAGGAGAAAGTTATCTGACTCTATGATAACCATTAATTATTTTGTTTCTCAATTTGTTTCTCTAATGATCGAAGCTCTGTTCCTTTCTTTTTGCCCAGATATTTTTATCGATGTCTTGTTTCCTCACTGTGGAGAAAGATGTAATGATTTAATTTTCTGTGGAGCTTTCATCTTTCCACATACAGAAAAAAAAAACCCCACAGCCTCATTTGGGATGTGTTTTCTCAGTCCATGTTTGTGTATCATGTTTAATGAGAACTTACCAGCGCTTTTCTGTCAACCAGAAGATGATAAAGTTGTTATAAAAGAATGCATAAGCCGAACAAGGAGATCGGGAAGATGGTTCTTCTCCTGGTACAATGTCATGGCAGTTGTTGCCAGTTCACTTCCAGGTATTTTCCACATACTGGATGCAGATCTCCTGTCATGAATACACCTACTTTTCACTATTCTTAAATAAGCTTTTTTCAGCCCATAGGCCTGTTTCTTGTTTGTCTCTCCAGTTTCACTGAATTGCTTAGTTTATACTTACTCTAACCTTTTCCCTCTTCTTTCACTCCTCCTTTTAAAATTATAAGCATGCTCCTGTTTCTGTATCAGTGTCTCTTGAACAGAATTTCCTTTGGAAAGCCTTCCTACCCTTCTGCTGCCTTTGGTTTCAGGAACCCAGGACACGTTCTGCTGCTGTACCCAGCAGCATGGTTTTCTTTTCCTAGCTTTCACTGGAGGTCCCTCTTTGTCTGCTTCCAACCTGCGACTGCCATTTTTGCCTCCATGTCTCCCTTGATACATATCCAACCGTTTAGTTCTTCTTTATTGCCTCCAAAACTAATTTTTCTGACATTCCTTCTAAGTTCCTTTTGATAGTTATAGTCAGTGACTGTCTATATTTCCTTAACCTCAAGCATTATAGCATAAGGATAACCTTTTTAATTTCTAATATCTTAATAGTGTCTGGTAATACTTTGTTTCATGCTATTTTGTATGCTTTTTTCCTCCCTTTAGTATTTCTAAAAGCTACCCTTAGCAGTCTGAGCTCACTCCTGACATCGTGATGTGCAACAGGTCAGTGGCTTGCTAGGTCAGCTGTCTCACTGTTAACTCCTCGCCTAGACTCACCGTGTTCTTCATGGATGTTCTTTACGCTTTTTCCTGTTTAATGTGTTTCATGAAACACATTTTTTTAAAATCTGAAACACACCTTTTGCAAAACTGCCCCTCTCCAGACTCCAGTTAAGATCTCTTAATATTAGCAGAAAGTGGAACCATCAAATACTGGGTTTTCTCAAAGACAGGTGCACGGCACTCTGCAGAGAAGGGAGCCTTCCCCATGCTCCGCACTCTTCCTTGTCAGTTCTTGAAAATCAAACTGACAATGTCAAACCGGTTGTATTTTTAAGGCGCCACTCCCCAGTAAGATTTTCATGTTGTCTCTGAATAGGCTTTTATTAACTGTGAAATCCATTTGAATGAATAATGCAAGTGTTAGCTTACAAAGAAATGTTCCTGACCAAATCTGAAAATGTCCCTTTTACAAGAGCACCATGACCTCTTTTTCATCAAAAAGTCTGTTCAGTATTAGTCCGTATTGTTCATTCATAATGTAAGTAGCTGAGATTGTTCTTGGGACATTCAGATTAAATGGACACTAGCAAGGAATTGAAACTTAAATAAGTATTATTTGACATACATTAAAATGTTGGGTAATGTTCTCTGATGTTTAAATGCGGGCATAAAGTCTAGATTTGCCACTCAGTGATCCTTGAAGATGATTTGTATGCACTGGAAATAGTTAGGTTTATAATCTGTTGTTACAGTGGTGCTTTTTCTCTGCAAGATCCCATTTTATTCTCTTTCAGCTTTGTCAGACCATAGTGTTGATACTGTCAGATATTTTTAGCTAAAGTCTTTGATTACTTCTTCACTGAGTGTCTTGCAGTTGTCTGAGCAATCTGCATACGCTGCATCTTATAGACCAACTCTTACGTGAATGTGACTTGACTTTTGCCACAGGTGAACAGTAAGAGTGACTGAGGAAGCCAGAGGGCAGATGTTAACAGGCAGTGCTTTTGTGTAGGCACCAACAGCCAAAAGGAGAATTGGGGACAGACATGGCAATAGGGAGGTTCAGGGAAGAGACTGGTACTTTTCAGCAGTCCTCCCTCACCGTTAGGTGATTGATAAAGGGGAACCATACGGTACCTCCAGCTCCTCTTGTATCAGAGCCCCATCCAGTTCTTCCTCCTTTTTGCTGAAGCCCACCAACTCTCACCAACCCAGTATTCTCCACAGACCTAACCCACATTCTCCGAAGTTGTATTCCTCAACCTGCATCTCCCCCAGACCCTGCCCCCCCACCCCAGTCTTTCTCTGGGACCCCAAACCATTAGTGCCCAGCCTTCTCCCATCTTTAGCACCTTTTCCGTCTCTCCTGTTGGATCCACATGCAACTGAGAATTCAGGTATCTGCTTCAGCTGTTCAGCAACTCTATTTTCTGTTTGTATATGCCAGCCCTTACATTAACATGGTTACCAGCGTTCATTGTCGATGGATTAGGCATTCCAGTCTCCCCACCCGTCTTCTGCATCCAGCTCTCCCAAGAGAAGAATAAATCCAATTTATTGCCCCCAATGGGGTTTAAGGACAAAGAAAGGACATGGACAGTACTTACTGTCGGTGCAGATGGGAGCATCAGAGCAGGGTTAGAAGACGTGTCTGCAAAAGCCTGCTGACAGTATGTGAATTATCCTGGTTTGCTGAAGTTTTTCCTGTGTGACAGCTTCTCCAAGCTGTACAAAGCTTGAGGGTTGCGCACCAAGGCTGGGCAGGTTTTTAAATGCGTTGTCATTGTTCCCATAGCTACTGTCATTACCCAGACAGTAAGGAGGAGAAACAGTCTGACTTGAATTTTGATAATAACCATCTCTGAATTATCAAAATCTACTATTTTTAATCCCTTATAAGAGACCTGCCAGGATGGCTGGAATCGGCTGAGTGAGAAAACTGAGAGCACTGCAAGAAAAAAAAGACGACTGAACTTAATTGGTACCGGTGAAAGAAAAACCTGTGATGGGGTAAGAAACCGAAAGGAGAATGAGGTTGGCTGGATACACAGGCTGGGACTAGGATCAGCCAGGAGGCAGTAAGTAAGAGAGGACAAGAAAAAATGTCTAATAGCTCTTCCTAGGGTAGAAAAAGAAAACTGGAAACACCTGGTCAGGGATCCCAGGGGGACAGCGAGAGATCACAGGAGGAGTTGTGATTCGGGAAACTGAGTAAGTGTAGAAAGAGAGTAAAATTTGAGACCACGTGTACTAAGAGGAACACTAGAACAATATTATGGAAATTGTTTGAAATTTGGAGGGCTGAGGATTTAAGACTACGGTACATGAAAAGTATCTGACTCAGACAAGGTCCTAGCGTGGGGAAGGGAAGGGACTAGAACTGAGATAGACATCACTTGCAGAAAGACGGACAGAAGAGTATCTGCTAGAGCATGCTTTGTGTGAGTTTGTATGCTTTTTTTCACTTGTGTACCTTTTTCTTTCACCTTTTAAGCAGTTTGGCCTCTGGTGGCTGTGCAGGGCTGTGGGTTTTTTTAATGTTATGTAGTATAATTGGCTAATTTTTTAATGTATTTAAATATATAATACTCTTTATTTTTTAGCATTTTGTAATTCCAAAGCAATATTTTAATGAAAATAGTTCATTGCATAGTTTAAACAGCAGAAAAAAAATAACAATTTGTATTAAAGACACAGATTTCTTTTATTTGGTTCCTTTAGAGTGATGTTTCCTCTCAAGTTAAAGGTTCTGTTCTACTTTATAGACTGAGAAAGCAACTGGCATAAATTACTGTATGATGACATAACTATATGATTCCATGATTCTACATCTGATACACGTTCTTAGATGACAGGAGCCACTTATTGCAAGTTTCATTGTCAAAGCTTACCTCACTGTGCCATAGAGAAAAGGTTATGGCATTCATCTTTGATGTGATATGAAGTACATTTTAAAATATAGATTATTCTGTGAATTTCTTCTCCAAAAAGGGTACAAGCCTGTCCCAAAAATTTTAGTGAATGCAAATTGATTCTTGTGGAGACTGCAGCAAAAATTACAGCAAGACTTTTTTTTTGTCCGTTCTAGTAAATATGGGGTACTTTGGTTTTTGTCTGAATTGAAGGCCAGTGTGTTACTTTTTAGAATTTAGTCATAACTAAGAAGTTCTACTCAGAGTCTAAATGTCCATACTGAGTAGAACAGAATTTTATTTAAATATTTGTCACCTTTCACTGTGTTTTTTTGCTGTCATAGAAATAAATGCTATTGATGATTGATATCACTGTAATAGCAGAGCTTGACAGTATCTTCACAGTGGTTTGCTCGGGGCTTTTCCATGACAATCATAAAACAATTCTTGTCAGGCTTTGCATTTACCTGCTTTTAGCTGTAGGAACGAAAACTTCCATGTTTCATTCACCTACATCTGTGACACTTTCGGTCAGCTTCCAGCTGTCTCAATACCCAGCAGTGGAGACCCAGGAAAGGGTGACAAGGTCCCTGAACTTGGGTCCTGCAGAATGAAGATGCCAGGGCTTGACCAATATATTATGGTTTTGGGCAGCTCTGTAAACAGAATTAGAGATAATATTTTACCCCCTGATGATGGGGTGACCCCAAAATTGTGCTGCTCTTCCCCGTCTGTTTGGTAGTTCTCTTCCCCCCAAGTGTCAGTACATGCAGTGATGTTAGTGTGTGTGCTTGCTTCTGTAAGCTCCAGTTGGCCAGGGCTCTATTCAAGTGCTTTGGGGTATTTTTCACATCAGAATCTACCTAATATCCCCAAACTCTTTCTGCTATTCATTTCAAATTTCTGCTTTAGCAGTGGTCAGAGCAAAGGGGGGTTTAGCTGTAGACTTCCTCGGGTGCATAAAGCACCTGTTGGTTTTAAGGATGCTTGCCATAGGCTCTACTTACACACTGTTGTTCAAAAACACGAGGTGACAATGACTGTTGTTTAAGTTGATGGTTTCACGCAGGCTTACAGCATTCTGCTAAATGCTTCCAAGAACAGAAGAGACTTTTATCTGCTTTTATCTAGCAGAGTATCTAGATCTCTGCTTGTATCTAACGGAGCCTTTTTGCTTGTGAAAGGATGGCTTTGACACAAGAAGCAAAAATATTCTGAAAAATTGTTAAGCAGGTGTCACAAACGGTAAATGTTCAGAAGAAATGAGAGCGTATTTGCTTGCTTAGTTCATGGAAAGAGGAAAACAAATTGAATAGGAAACATACAGCTGAAGTGGCAACGGATTGATGAGTCACAAGAAGAAAGACTGCATTTTCTGATGGAATATAACCAGCAGCCTTGGAGCATTTTTTGTGAAGTGTTTGATTGCAGAGAACAGAGATGCTTTGAAAATCCTATTTTGAGCATCCATCCTTCATTTGAATGACTGGTTGCTGTGATAAAAAATAATGGATAAATAAAATTTAAGCCAAAAGGCACCTTCAGGTCATCTCTCAGGACTTCACTGTATCAGGAGACATGACATTTTGGCACGTTATACTGAACTGAACTAACACATCTGTTTTGACATCTCTTCAGTTGAAGCCATCAATGGCTGAAAAGTCTCAGTGCTTGGAGTTTTTTTCTCGTGGTTCATCAATATTATTGTCAAAATTGTGATTTTCATTTGCATTTGTTGGACTTCACTTTCCTGCCTTTTCCCAGATAGATTCAAGCGCCTTTTAATGCCAGTATTTTCTTTCTGTAAAGGTACAGACAGCTCAATCTTTTTAATAGCTTAACAGATCAAGATCTTTACATGGTTATTCATTTTACGCATGTTCTTTGTCCTCTCTTTAATAGCCTTTAAGGAAAGGTGGGCAGCAGGATACTACATGCTCTCCTAGTATGTCTCTTACCGTCCCATGTTCTGCTCTGTGCAGAATTCACACTACTTTTCTACTGCCACTTTCCACAGTCTTGCTCATATGTACAAAGCTAGGATTTGGTCTTTTTGCCCCAGCATTGCCTAGGAGCTCATACTGGGAGGGGGAGTGGGGTGCTATGTCTGCTGTATTAAGCATCACCATCCCCCCGTCACTAGATGTACAACGTGCACCTTGCTGGAAAAAGCCACTTTAGCAAAATATAGATCGCTGCGTAAAACCACGCTGCCTTCAGCTTTAAAGCAATCCGCTAATCTGTGTCTCATCTGTATTTCTTCTGAACAGGAATTTTGTGTATACTGGCAATGAGTGAGGTGTTGCTGGGAAGTGGTGTGCTCTTGCTGAGCTCCATCACTGTAGGGCATCTGAGGGTGATCTATACAAAAATCATATACATCTGTGCCAGGGTAGCTCCCTAAGCTGGTCGTATGGGCTCCCTTTCCTGATAAAGTTGAGACCAATGTAGGCTTGGGAAGCATCTGTGAAGGTTTCAAAATATTTTTGAGGAACAAGATGAATTGTTCTGGACACAGCTTCGTCCCACCCTAGCTGCACTGCTTTGCGGCTGGCTGGGGTCACTTCAAGGTGGTCTTGCTCTCTGGGAATGCGTTGTGGTTTCAGTACCAGTAGTGAGGAGTTACAGGGTGATTTTGAGTGGATCTGAATGGTGGTGAGAATGGTGAACAAAAAGTCTGGAGAAAAAGTGACGGTCAAATTTACTTCATTACCTTTTTTGTTGTTGTATTTGTTTCTGAGTTGATAACGCGATGTCTTCCACATAAAAAAAGGAAATGAAACAATTAAGAATCTTAAACTGTTCTGTACTGTACTCTGTTAAGGCACTGAAACAAAACCTTGTGAATAACAGATCTGAAAAAAACACTCTGAAATTCTCACAGTACAAAAATGAAAGACATCGAGACTTCTCATGCCATTCTCTGAGACTACCGTGGGAAGCAATGGAGACTGAAAACCAGTAACAACATAGAGGGAATATAAACTACAGTAAAGTACTCCATTTGTCTCAAAATAGCAGTCCTGTATTTTTACAGTATGGAATAAATGGCATCTGTGAATGCATTTTTAAAATGAGTGGCAAATACTAGTCAAGGCCTGGTGAGACTCAACCATTTCTGTAATTGCGTTATTATTTTTGTAGCAAGAATAGAAGGGTTGTTGCTTTAAATTTTAAAATAATAACTTGAGTAGTTTTCATAGAAAAAGAACTGCTTGCTAGTTTGTGATCACATGCAGTTTTAAATATTGGATAGTTTAATAAAATGCTTTAATGTTCACACCTGTAATTTAGAGTTTGAATAAAATTCTTGATGCTGTGTAGTAATGAGGATGCTTCCTCTACATGTGAAACTGCACACCTGCAAAACTACTGTCCCATTTTCTTGGTAGCAAATGGTATAATTAGGATCAAAAAAACATTTTTAGTTATAGCCTCCTTGTTTTTACATGCTCACTGCTTTCCAAGTTAACTCCCTTTGTAAACCTTTTGCTGTAGCCTGAAATTACTTTTAAATTAAAAAAGAACATTTCCTCCCCAGCTTTCTTGAAAGTTAGCAAAAGCTGAAATACGTCATTCCATACCCTCCCCCTCCAATTTTATTATGTAAAAATATTTTATGGGGGCGGGGAGGGGCTGTTTATACGTATGTTTTAAGGGGACATAGTAAAACTACTTACTTTTTAAAAATCACAAATTTAAAATCTTGATGGAAGAGCTTGGGGGTTTTTTGCTGTTTCCTTTAATTTATCATTAAGATTTTGAGAGATGTAAAGCTTCAGTGCAAAAGTGAAAGGATTAGGATAGGGACGAAATTGCAATAAATGGGATATAGTCAGTCAGAAGGAAGCTTCCAAGTTGCTTAAGTTTGGAAGTGCACACTGTGCTATTTATGTGTGTTCAGCAAAGAGAAGACCTACTTTATGTAAGGTAAGAGACAGTAGTTTGATATTTGCGTGCAAATATAAAAGGCACTATTTTTAATGTAATAAGAGGACATAAACTTTAATTTTTGTATTTGCTTTTAAAGTTTCTGTAAGCAGCGCTAGCAAGGCTTTACTGTACGCTTTCTCTGTGCTCTTACGTTCGGTATTATACTGGTGATGTACGGTTGTACAGACTTATGGTTCAAATAAGGAAAAGGATTTTCATCTTGCTTCTTTTCAAATTATTTTCTGTGACAGTCCAAAAATTACAAAAAGCACTGAAACAATTCTTTGGGTTGCCTCCAACTTAACTTAAAGTCATCTTCTGGAAGCAGACGTTTGAGGAAAGGTGCACCTGTACCCAGCACTTTGCCTGCTCCAGAAGAGATGGAGAGAAGCCTGCAAGCACTCAGTCAAACTAGACAAAGGTTTTTGGAGCTCATTGATCCTTGGCTGAAGTTCAGGAGGTTTCTGGTGGGTGCGTCAGTGTGTGCTCTACCAACACTGGCCTGAGATGGGCTCATCGCTCAGCAATAGCAGCTCGTGGATTCCCACCTCTGAAGCTGGGTGTTAGGTGGAGTCCTTCCATGCAAAACTGTGTTCCCAAAGGGTTAAAATCGGTAGCTCTTATAAATAAATTCTATAGAAATGGAGAAAACTTTGACTCTACTTGCAAAATAGTTTTTTAAAGTTCTGTAGAATATTCCCATACCTTCACTTATGTATGCAACCAAACTACCTTCGTCTGCTTCAAAGTGAACTTAATACTCTTACCTGGCAGTAGGAAGTGGTAGGAGGAAAACACATGCATCCTTGACAAACATAGTGCTTGGGGGTTGGGTGAAGGTTAATGGTTCCTGCTGATGGTCATGAGATAGGATGATCTTGAATGCCAGCATTGTTGCTAAAAATAAAGCAAGACCTTTTGCAAAAAGGAGTAGACCATTTCTTTCCTTTTACACTGGTGTCCTGTGTCTCCTAGGTCACCGTTCCTGAAAATAATAAAATGCCTGCTTTGTTTCTTGATCCTGGTTGAAACTTCTGCTCTAACCATAGGATAGTTTATCTGTTTTAAGGATAAATACCTTTGTGGATAGAATATGCTTACTATGCATACAGCAGCCTATCATTTCCTCTTGCTCTAAATGTGGTGGAGAGACCACCACTGTACATTGTGTTCATGTTTCTACTTTTTCTACATCTTCCACTTCTCATTTCTTCTAAAGAGTTTTAGCTGTAGGGAACATCTGTCACAAACCCGAATGTTTATATTCACACAAATTGACAGTTGTGTCAGCTCCTTAAAGTGATGTTCTTCAGGATCTCTTTGTAAGCAGATGTGCTGTGACTGGAAAACCTTCTTTAATAATTGAGCTAAGTTTGATTAAGGTATCTGGAAACTATTTGAGTTACTGAAGCAGCATTGAAAATTGTGGTGCTTTTTATGAAAACACAATTGCTTGGATTTTGCTAAATTGTGTCTGGAAATTTCAGCAAAGTTCTCTGCAAACTGTACAATGAGCAAAGTCTTTGTAATGCTAAAATGGGGCGAGTCACGCTTAAGATTATTCATTTATCATTAAATTAGATTTATTAATCATAAGAAGTACAGTTCTTTCACAGATTTTCCTCATTGACTTTCCTGGTTCTAAAAGGCAGTTTTACAGATTTTATTAGGAAGAAATAATTTCATCTATTCACTTGCAAAACACTTACCACTGTAGTCTAGCAACCAGCCCAAAAGGAACTGTTGCACGATGAAAGTAATATTTTGTATTTCAGTTACAAAGATGGAACTCAATATCTCTGCTACTCCACGCTGTCGAATAGGCAGAAAACTTTGAATTCAATATAACCTCGTTCAGTTCAATCTTCTGTAGAAAAGTGTTGGACCCTGAAGCCAGTTTTCACAATAGCGTCCTACTTTCCGTTATTGGTGAGCCACGCTTCCTCTAGGAGAAAGGAGAGAAGTAAAAGGCAGAGGGACTGCTGGTCTTTAAAATTTGTTACGGAACCACGAGTTTTAGTATTAAGTTTTGTTAGGTTAAAAATCTGTTCATCTTTTTAAAAGCAGCACAGAATGTCATTTACAGATCTGAGTTTCATGTCACTCAGGCTATGATAGTTTTATGCAGTCTTTACTTTTCAGAGACTTTTTCCTCTTCTGTGGTTCTACTCTCTATACCATTTGCTGCATTTCTACACTATTTGCCTACAGTGTTTTCAGTGCTTTCTTATCACCTGCTTTACCATTTATCCTCTCTTTCATATGTTCCCCAAGCCACGTTTTTTCTCATTGTAGGCTGTCAGCTCCCTTTTTTCTGTTTCCATAAACTATTTCTCCTTCTCTGATACCTTTCTCTGCCTCTTCTTTTGCCTTCACTCAAAAATTAATTTCTCTCTTTTTTATTTTTTTAAATTTATCTTTTCTCATGCCCCATCCACTCGTCACACGCATTGATAAAGGCAGGAAAGTCTGATAATTTATGCCAAAGATAGTGTTAGGGATGAGGATAACTTTATGGTTGGATGCTAAGGCAACCCATCTAGACTGCGGCTGTCAGTAAGGTAAAGGTGGGGTTCACGCTAGAGAATTTTCTGTAGATTTCTCCCATGTACCCGGATGGCTAAAATCACTAGTCAGCTGGCATCGTCATTTGAGGTTCTTCAGCTGCTAGCTGCTGGAAGGAGTGAGGAGCTTTCCTCTTCATTCACCTTCTTAGCTCAAAACATCCAGACTTCTTTGGAGAACTTTCTCTTTTAAGTAAGCATAACAAATCTTGGAAAATACCACCCATTTTTAAGGTCTTACACATTGTCTTTTAATTTTGTTTTGCCCTTGTCTTGCTCCTCTGAAATGTTGCACATTAGCTTTCATGAATTACTGTCATCAGTTGTGAAACTGTTCTGTTTTGAAATGCAATTTTTTTTTTTAAAAAGAGGCAGAATTCATCTTTTCCAGCTATTCAGGTAACGACCAAACATACGCTGTTCTCTGGCTTTGGTAGCTGTGCCGTCCTCTTCACTGAGTGGTGGTTGCTTCAGTGGTTACTCGCGTTTTGGGCAGATGAAGTACTTCAGTTTCATGTTTTTAAGAAAGCGTGCAGTATTTCCACTGTGCTGATTCATGCAGATCAGCACAGGATTCGTTTGGACGAGTGTTGGCAGAAACTTGCTCACCGAAATACCCAATGTAGCTACTTGTTCAGAGTGAAGGCATCAAATGATCTTCCTCTGCAGTTTGTAACATAGACCAGTCTACTACCCAGGATTAACCGAGAGCCACAGGAAGTTAATGTACGACAGAATTGACAGAAAATGGAAAAAAACATGCAAGTGCAGCATCTTTCCTTAAGATGTTTAGTTTTCCAAAAGGATCTTGGCTTGATGTGCTGAAGAAAGTTGAAACCCAATTCAGTTTTGCTCCATGCTAGCAAACAGTTGTCAGACAGTGGAGATTGTCTGCCCAGGCTGAAGGTGAAAATGAGCAAGGAGGAAATGCGTTCAACCAGACTTCCCTGCTACATTTTCTCCAGTCTGTAATGGAGAATGTTTTGAACTTTCTTTTGCTTTTGCTCAAGGTGGTCAAGCTTGAGGCATCTTCAGCTCTTTATGCTTTGACTAGGGGGGGGGGCGGAAAAAGGTATGGCTTGAACTTTCAAAGGAAGAATCATTCTCAGTTTTATTGCTGAACTTTGATCAGTAGTTCTCCAGGTGCGTTATAAAAGACGCTAGTGCTTCAGAAATCTTTGCTAATTTGGCATGGCCATCTTGACACAGGGTCTGTTTTTAAAACATGTTGAATACTGGCATCTTCTGACTTAAAAGGAAAAAGAAAGAAAAAAAAAGAGCGTAAAACAATAAACCCCAACCCTCTAGGCGGAATGTTTCATTACAGTCGTTGTGGGGTTTCTTTTTAATTATATGTAGTAAAAAACTTGCAGATGATACCCACTCTTTGGAGGAGGGGATAAGACAAGAAAAGTTCCCTTGCCTGAGGCCCAGAGTTGGAAATACAAACCATAGTTAGCTGGCATTATACTTTTTTGATAATAGCAATGTCACCAGTGATCTAATGACGACTTGTCCTCCCCTTTAATGATATGTTGTCCTGCAGATAATTGTGTGCGTGATAGCAGATGAGACAGTAAAATATTTTGATGGAAGACACAAATAGTTTCCTCTATAATAACTGCTTTTCTGTAGAGCCTGCATTCCCTCAGCAGGCTCTGCTGGCGTCTGCTCTTCCATGGGCAGGACTGTATCAACAGAGGCTGGCTCTGTGGTGGCACAGAGTGTGTCCCAGCAGTTTCCGTGCTGATGCATTACAACAGTGTTGGACTTCCATTGCAGCACCTTGGTTTTTATGGGGCTGCAGCCTTAGGAGGTGCAAGACCGTCGCTTAACAAAACTTACCTTCTTCCCCCTCTCCCCTTTTCTTCACAGAAAATACCAGAGAGGAACCCGAGTACGCCTGAAACTGCTGGATCTTGAACTCACGTCTAGGTTCTTGGGCGCAACAACTGATACAACATTGCTGGAAGCTGATGCGGTGCTTCTAGGGCTCGTGGAAAGCAAGCAAACAAAGCAAAAGGAGTAAATTTCATGTAAATAAATGCACTTTGTGCTCTATAGCAAATTACACAAATGAAATGTTTCCTCAGGAAATAAATGAAAAGTTTCCGCTTGGTTATGTAAATAATGAGATCAATAAAAGACAATAAGCACATCGTACCTGATTCTTGCTCCCTTTTTATTCGCTCATCTTTCTAGCTCTAGATTTACATGTGAAAGGTTAACTAAGCTTCTGTAGGTAATATTAGTTAAATATGTGCATATTCTTGTACAAAGAATTCCAAAGTTTGTCTTTCCATCCCAAAGGGATGTTGATCTAAGACATTGTACTTCCATGGAGGAAGTCCAAAGCTTGCTCTCGTGGTGCTTCTTCCAGTATGGTGTTTCACAGAGAACAACGTCAAAGGTTCCTGATTTCCAAGTCGCAGTGCAGAATGTTTACTGCAGATATTTGTTTTAATCTCTGCTTTTGTCTCTATCTGCATGAAGCACTAGAGGTTATTCTTTGCTTTAATTGGAGCTCTCATTTTCGATCCATGTTAATAAATTTTCTCTGGTTGTTCATATAAATGAAAAGAAACTATTTCAATGTCATAGGTCAAGTGTAGGTCTTAGGTTTCTGTAAGTATATTTAAGATATATGTAATGGGTGTTTGAATGCACAACCAAAGAATCATTCTATGGTGTTTCCACTATATTTTTGGAGCAGTTGCTATCAGAAAGCATTTCTTTTGATTTTTGGCACTTCCAAGTCTGAATTCTGCAGAGTCATTTGCAATCTGTGTCATGCCTAGCAGGTGTGCTGAGCCACTGAATTGCAAAAGAAATCCTGTTTAATCTTAAAATATTTTTCCCAAATGTTGGAATAAAATGAGATTTGTTAAGGTAGTATGCCTTGTTTTTCTGCAGTGACTGTCCAGTGACAATGTGTTTCTCGCTATATGTACTAATTGAGCAAAATGCACAGTGGCTTAAGCCTATATTACACCTCATCTTTCTGCTGGAGCAGGCCACGGGAGCAGTGACAGAGCCACTAAAGGATGGTATAGCTCTCATGGCTGAATATATTGGTATTTCAGTCACGTGAGGGACAAGGAAATAAGGGATCCCTAAACAAGCAGGGTACCAGGGAGCCAGCTCCAGGCTGCCTCAGCTCATGCACCCCTTTCCGTGCCTGCTTCTGAGGGATACTTGGATAAGATGGCATCAGAAAGCAGAAACTGTGAGCAATCCTGTTAGATCACAGCTGGCCTGCGGGTCAGATTGCCACCCAAACTCTGCAAGTCTTCATGTGGTCCAACAAAATTCCTTTAGAACAGGATGCAACAGCTTTAATCTGTTTAGAGGTCTTTTCCAAAAATGCTGTAATTTCTCTTTTAAAGGTTGTTGTCTTTTATTCTTTCGTTTGAAAGCGTATGGAAAGAAAAGTGAAAGGAAAGCTGCACTGCCTTTTTACCTGAACCACAGCCCTATGACACAGTGCTTTGATTCTTTCTTACTCTTCTGCCCAAAAGAAACAAAAGAAAACTCCTTTCCTACATTTGCCCTTTTGTAATACTGAGAAGCGAGGTATAGTGCAGGCATCAGCTCCTATGGGTAGTCTCCAAAATACATCTCACGCATGATCTGTCAAGGAGAACATTTTTAAGAAAAGGTATTTATTTGCCCAAAATACTAGGAGGAATCACATGGAAAATGCGTAATCATCCTGAAGGGAATGGGCATGTTTTAGCAGATCCTTAGTTTTGCAAACTGAAGTTTTGTGTCTGAAATCAGTAAGGATCCAAGCAAGAGAGAGGAAACAAGCAGTGTGAGCTTATTTTGTTACTTTAATTTGCTCATTCATCTCAGTGATCTTAATTGGAGGTGTTTGAACAGGAATTTAATCGGTGAAGAGTTATCCTAGCACTGGAGTAGGAAAAGGCGGTCTTTTTAAGACACCAGAAGGGATTTAAAATACCAAAGAGAAATCCTGAGTGCTGAAGGTAACTCATCCTACATGCTTGATCAACCTTAAGTAAGACTGTTTTGGGAGGAAATATATGTGCTAATGTTTTGGGGGCAGGCTAAGAGTTACTTCACAGTAGGGTATCAAATAGTGATTTTATCAAATCTTCCTCTGGATAACCTTTAGAGAAGTGGCTTTTAGAGACTGTAGTGGTGGCTATGTCAAATCCAGCTTAGTGTTTTATTTGGAAACACGCACGTTCACATAAACCGACCCAGTCTTACAAATCATGTGGTTGAACCTTCAATGGCTTTAGGCTGCTGCTAGCCATTCTGGCCTTTGGAGAACCATTTTTTACTCCAATCTTTTATCAGAGTAGAAATTGATAACGTGAACAGGTATTTCTAGTGCTGTCCAGACAGAAGAATAACAAATGCAGATACTTTTCTGCTGGTTGCCACCTATCCCCAGGAGTTCCCTCTTTCTTCATGGCCACATGTCTTTTTGCTCCTTCTCTTTGCATTTTCTGCTGCCAAACATACACAAGCCTACATACAACCCGTTCTTCTTCAACAACACACACCGAAGTCTCCTCGTCCACATAGTTCAGATTCCTGAGTGGCCTTGCATGTGCCTTGGTTTCGGCAGTTGCATGCAACTGACTTGTTGTTCGGAGGTCATTCTTATTTCATGTGTGAGGATAGTTGTTTCTACTAACATAACGGAGGGGTAAAGCCACCCCAGCAGCTCCTGCGGCTGTGCCTAGCCCGCACCGCCACCTGGAATACTCTTATAACTTAAGTATGCTACATGTATTACTGATATTAACCAAATGAATGCTACTGATTCAACATACCGAGACTGTAGCTGTAAGTGTAAATCCATCATTTTGCTGAGAATCCTGAGGCCGGTATAAGCCCCGTTCTGCAACTACATTCATCTGACTGCCAAAATCAGGATTTTCTCTGTATACCATGCTGTGTTTCCTTCTAAATTTTGTAATTTTGACTTACGTTGAAGCACTGACCGAGTTAGCAAAGATAATTAATAAAATCATATGGACAGTCTTGCACAACTAATTTTTTGATTATGCAGCTGAGAAGACGCTTGGTGTTAGCAGATCTCAGTCTTTGTTTCTTGATCTGTTTTTCAGAGTTGGGTTTTTTTCCAATAACAGTCTTGATTTTTGAAAGTGTTTTAAGTTTTCTTCTGTCTGAAAACTCTCAGGTAACAACACAGACCCTACTTCACTAGCAGATACTCGATTCTCCATCCTCCTCTATGAGATACTGCTTTGCGTGCTGCTCACATCTCTTAATTGGCAAATTTTTCGCTTAAATTTGGATGAGCGTGACAGATTCACTTCAAGTAGCTGTAATTCATGCTTGGTATAGAGTGAAATTGACACTGGGAGATGTAACGCTGAGTGCTCCGAGGCCAGCCTGGAACACATCCTCAGCAGGGTGAGGAGGAGGAGGGCTGGCTGCCCTCTCAGCCCCACCATCCCCGCTCGGTCGGGGGCGCTGGCAGTCGGGTGCGGGGTGATTCAGCAGCAAGTAGCTGTGGGCAGATGCAAGTCCTCACTTCTACACAAACAAACGTTTCCACACATTCTGCTAGAAGGACGCTTACTTTTTCTAGGTCTGTAACTGAAGTGCCCATGACCTTCACCCTGCCCCACTTCTTACACCCACCCACCCCACCCTACATCCACTTCTTACTCCAGCCAAATATTGTACCTGAATGTCCATAGCGCTTTCTGGTTTTACAGATGTACTTAGAGCAAAGTTAGCTCTCATAAAAACTGAATCAAAGCTGGTTTGGGTTTTAGCTGAAGCAATACTCTGGCTTCTGTGTTATTCGGGTCCTGTTAGGAGGGCTTTAATAAGTTTTTCTAAAATTCTACCTTCTGTTTTGTGAACAGAACATTAAAATACTGTATACATACTTGGAAAGCAAAATAACTTCATCATGAGGTAGATCTGGAAGAAAAAGGAAAATATTTGGATGTTCTTTTGATGGCTGACGTGCTGTAACAAGACCTGGTAAATCCCCCTGGGCTTGTCTGCCCTGTCATATTCCAGGCCCTTTGGTGATGACATGGGGAAAAAGGGAAATGCTGAAGAAATCAGGCCTGCCTATTGAGAGCAAATTAGCGTCTTGCCACCAAAGCTTTGGCACTGAGCTTGTTTCTAAAGAAAAGAATACTTCACATTTTACTTTTCTTTAGGGCATTCTGGAAAATTTGGGTTTCTCCTCATTTCTTAATACTGTCACATTTACAAATCAGGCAAATTATTGTTCAAGCTTTTTTTCTGATAGCATTATTCCCTTATGCTGGGAAAGCTTTTCAAGTTTTCTGTTTTGGCTAGAGAACATTTCTGCTAGATACAAGTGTGCACTCTGCATGTGTTTTTCAGAAGATTATGCATTCGGGGGAAGCATTTATCGCATGTGAAGGGTCTAGACTGCCCAAATGAGGCTGTTGCGTTGTCATCTGGCCGTAACCCAAAATAAATATTATCCCTCGTATGACTGCGTTAGGCTAACATCAGTACGTTCTTAAATACTCTTAAAGTGTTCTTGCTTCCTCCTGGGTTGTGTCGTATTCAATCAGAGTTAGGCAGGCTGATGCACTCGCTGCGCGGCGGCTGTAGCGAGGCAACCAGCCATGCGTTAACGTTGCAGCCCGTCTGCAGCAGGCTGGGTGTCCAGTGCAGCCAAGAGTGACGCTCCCCGAATGGGTTCATCTATCCAAGGCACCCTTTGGGGTAGATACTGTGGTCACTCTGCAGCTTTGAGTTAACTTCTGAAAGTGGCAATAGATTTAAATTATTTTTAAAATGTTGACATTTAAAGTAGTGAAAAAGGTCTCTTTTTTTTTTAAAAAAAAAAAACAAACAAAGAACTGCTAAAATAATCGGGTCTGTTCCCCTTTGACTGCCTTCCCTTCACATAACAGCATCTCAGCTGCTTCAATCCTTGCTCATCTTCTCAGCCCGAAACCTGGTTTGTGTTTAAGACATGACACATACGGGAACTTCAGTGTAATTTCACAGTCTCAATCCAGTAGCACGGGGAAGAGAGTTAAGGGCTTAACACTTCTCTTCCCAGGGAGAGGAGTTGTCACTTTCTCATCAAAATGACTAAATCGATTACAAATAAAACACAAAACTAACTGAAGTTGAAGGCCACAATCTAATGTGCCAATTATCAAAGCAGAGACATCAGAGAAGAGCATTCAGGATATGTCCTGACCTGCTTCCCAAATGAGTCTATGGGCATCATGTTGAACATGAATGGTCATGGTGACCAGGAGAGGTGCCTCAGGACTGGAAGAAAGCAAATGTCACTCCTATCTTCAAAAAGGGCCTGAAGGAGGACAGACATTGGTGCCCAGGGACAGGACCAGAGGCAATGGACACAAACTGAAACAAACGAGATTCCTCTGAACATCAGGAAACACTTTTTCATTGTGAGGGTGACCAAGCACCAGCACTGATTGCCCAGACAGGCTGTGGATCCTCCCTCCTTGGAGATACTCAAAAGCCATCTGGACGTGGTCCTAGGCAACTGGCTGTTGGTGGCTGTGCTTGAGCAGGGGGGATGGAACAGATGACCTCCAGAGGTCCCTTCCCACCTCAGCCATCCTGCGATTCTGTGATGTGTTGGCATCTTATTTATGATGCCATGCTGTTTGAACACTGCTTCTTTTCTTTTCTCTAAGCTTTTGAAAGTTCAGAGCTTCTTCTATATGCCCTGACATGGAGATGATCTGCTCCTGAGCTGGGTGGCTAGTCTTCACCTCAGGATCCAATTGCTAAAGGGCTGCAGGGAATTGGGGTTCTCCAGAAGTGGCAAAGATGGAAATTGGTACCTTCTGCGTATCCTCACTGCTGGCTTGCTGTTTGTTCAGCATGGTCTTCCCTGCAGTGGAAAGGAGACTGTGGCTACTGCGTGTGGCTACTGCCATCTCCCACTTCCACTGAAGGTATCGTTTTTCCTGCTTTATTCCTACTGCATGTATGGGCAAACCGAGAATAGGTGCAGTCAAGCGTAGATTTCCTCAGGTTCATGCTCCTGTACAGTCTGGTAAGACTACGCTCAGAGTTTGGCGTCAGCCACACCAGGTTAAAGGGCAATTATGTCAGTGTGGCTGCCAGAAGCTTCTTGCAGCTGGCACAGTTGTTCTTCAAGGATGATTTTTCAGAGTGGCAGTGGTCCATGGACTCCTATGTTTAAATGTCCTCTCCTGCTAGTCACTGCTAACTCCTGCCTTCTCCATCTGCCAAAGCCCTTGCGTGAGCTCCCCTGGATTGTTGCAAGCTAGCATGGATCTAGCTGTTACATTGATTGACCCAGAGAAGGACATTTAAATTGGCCTGGCATGGTTCGCTCAGGATCACGTTAAGTGCTGAGCAGGCTTTGGTGTGGAATTTCGTTGCCTCTTGAGGGCCAGACTTTGCTGCCTGTGGTTGAGGGGCTCATGTGCCGATTTGGGTTCCCGTTCTCTCCTAGAAGACCACCGCTGCATTCACAGCAGCGCTTGGGCCGGCAGGGTCTTCAGCAGGCTTAGGAAGGACGTGTCGCCCCAGTGCTCGGGGTTTCCCTCCGCTGGGCGAGCAGCGGGGAGGCGAGAGCCGGTGCCGGCGAAGGCAGGCAGCTGCCCGACAGCTCGAGCTGTGAAAGAGCAGCGTCGGCTCGAAATCTTTCAGCCGTGCCCTTTGCACCTCGGGCTGCGGCTTCTTTGCACACGCTGGATCACCGGGGAGCTGAAGTTTCATTTACCGACTGAACGACTCTGAAAAAGGTGTCCCCCCCCACCCCCCGCTTCCCCATCCCAATTAGTGTTGCCAGTCGTCCGCCTCGATGGCGGGTTAAACTGAGCTGCCCGCTCAAGTGGTGGGCGCGGGGCTGGGT
>VFFE01005927.1:7860-32961 GCA_008921705.1 Burhinus oedicnemus | reverse complement strand
GGTCCGTGCAGGGTGCAAGAACCCCGGTAGGAGCATGGCGGGCGGGGGGGGGGTGTCATGCACGGCGCCCACCGGGGGGGGCTGTGCACGGTGCCACCTGCTGCAGCTCCGGGCAGAAGAGCACCCTGACAGGGACTTTCGGGGTCCAAGGAGCCTCGCCACCCTCAGGAGGCCGGATGGGGGGCTCCGTCTTGCGAGGGGCGCGGGAGGAAGCGCGTGCTCCCCACCGGCCGGTCGTGCCATCCCAATGGATGTTTCCCACCGCTGTGCCAGGAAACAGGCTCCAATGTGTGGGGCTGCGCTCGCCGCATCGGCACTTCATAGGATCACAGAATGGTTGGATTCGGAAGGGACCTTAAAGACCATCTAGTTCCAACCCCCCTGCCATGGGCAGGGACGCCTTCCAGTAGACCAGGTTGCTCCAAGCCCCATCCAACCTGGCCTTGAACACCTCCAGGGATGGGGCAGCCACAGCTTCTCTGGGCAACCTGGGCCAGGGTCTCACCACCCTCACAGTGAACAATTGCAGCAGTGACAGCCCTTCCTGGGCCATACTTGGCACTGGTGAGGCCCCACCTCCAATAGTGTGTTCAGTTTTGGGCCCCTCATTCCAAGAAAGACATTGAGGTGCTGGAGCGTGTCCAGAGAAGGGCAACAAAGCTGGTGAGGGGTCAGGAGCACAAGTCTTCTGAGGAGCGGCTGAGGGACCTGGGGTGGTTCAGCCTGGAGAAAAGGAGGCTGAGGGGAGACCTTATCACTCTCTACAACTACCTGAGAGGAGGTTGTAGAGAGGTGGGGGTCGGTCTCTTCTCCCAAGTAACAAGTGATACGACAAGAGGAAATGGCCTCAAATTGCACCAGGGGAGGTTTAGATTGGATTTTTGGAAAAATTTCTTCCCCAAAAGGGTTGTCAAGCGTTGGACCAGGCTGCCCAGGGCAGTGGTGGAGTCACCATCCCTGGAGGTATTTAAAAGCCGGGTAGACGTGGTGCTGAGGGACATGGTTTAGTGGTGGTTTTGGCAGTGTTAGGTTGATGGTTGGACTCAATGATCTCAAGTCCCTTCCAGCCTTAGGCGATTCTGTGATTCCAACCAAAACAATTCTATAGTTCTATATTTGAACATGTTTCAGTTAAGCTAACGAGCCTTTTACTGGCCTGGCCGTGGCTTGGGGGTTTCGGGAGGCTGGTGGGCCCCAGCGCAGGAGCAGGCGGGTTGCATAGCAGGAGGACACCGTATGCCGTAGGTAAGGCGGATTTTGCATGCAACTGGAATTACTAATCCAAGCAATTAGCTGGAATCTGGCGAGTTTGCGCTGCTGCCAATTTCCAGTTAATTTGGTTACGGCTTCATCTTTCTGCTCAAGGGAGCTGAAAGGTAAACGGGGCGACTGAGTGTCTGGAGCGCCGGGTCGGTTTTACGTGCATCCTTCTTGCTGAAGGAGGAGCAGCACGAAAACAGAGCTTTAATGAAGTCATGTATTTATTGATAGGAGTGGGAAAAAAAGAGTAGCGTGGATAAACAGAGCTGGTGACTCCTTTGAATACTAAATACCCTGAATCTCCTTACCCTGTTGTGCGCTGGATTTAAATTCCACGGTTATAACGATTGCTAATTTTTTGGTTGTATCGTTGCTAATAGCACGTGTTGGAAAGGCTGCAGGTGGATTTAAAGCTGAGGGCTTTTTACACCCACCAATATTTATTTACATCCAGGAAACTTAATAGCGTGTTGTCACTAGGCTTCAGAGTTAACCATCCATGTGCCGGCCTCCGGGGGCCGTTGCAGCACAGTCCCCAACACAGCCCCTTTTGGGGGACGTCACATGGGAGTAGCGGCCGCCAAATTTGACGCGTGGGCAAGGGGAGGAAGAGACTTTTTAACCTTTTGGTCAATGCTCCAACCTGAAATCCGTTCCTTTGGGAAAACGATACTTCTCTTAACTTTGCCGAGGCTGAAAATAGGCGCGTTACCGGAGCCCCGCGAGCCTTCGCCACGTTGGCTCCGCTTACGCGGAGCGCTGCTTGCAGAAGTAAAAAAGCTTTCGTTACGGCTATTTTAGTTTTATTTTTATGTGTGTCTCGATAGCTCAAAAATCACTCGCCAGCTTTCAGTCAAGGCGGTCCTGGATGAGAAGCATCCGCTGGGATCGGCCTCTTCAGTGCATTTCTTTGATTTGACAGCAGAAGTGCCCATAGAAACGTCAAAAAAAAGAAAAAAAGAAAAAAAAAAAGCCATTTAGGCACGTTTCCAGCTTAATCATCCCCTGCAAGCGATGGAAATCAGTGGCTTGAAATTCAGCAGCACTTGATATTAAAATAGCAAACAGTAAACATTGGCTCCTATCAATAACTTTAATTATGGTTTGGGTTTTGTCTTAAATAGGCACGCGTTGCCATAGGGAAATAAAAGTTTAGCATCCAGACGTGCTCAGCGGGGTGGTAGCGTCTTTGGACGTGGCATAACGTGCTTTTATAGCATAAATTAAAATAAAAGAGGGTTTTAGCAGTGTAGCGTGCTGTTGCATAAGAAAATGGCAAACTTTTGGGTTGAAACCGTGTGGTTTCTGGGTACTGTGTGCCGCGGCGTGTTGGCGTTCCCGGGCAGCTTCGGATGGGGAGAGTTGAGTTTTACTGCTCCGGAGCTGAACCCCGCTGGGGTTTTCCAACCATAAAACAAAGTGGCAGAGGAGGCTTTGTGCGTGCCACTGATAGCCAAACCGAAAGCAAAAATAAACACCCGCTAAAGCTTTTTGGGGTTTTTTTTTGGGGCATTGACAGAAAAGGAAAGTGCCGGTTGGGTGTGAAGTCCCGTATTTGCTACGCTCCGAACCTGGAAAATACAGATTACGGCACGTGGCAGGGCTGTGCGTGGCTCCCCCCGCACGTTTTGCATCTTTTCTTTTTTCCCCTCTGATTTTATCCAAAATTAAGGGAGGGAAGCGGCACCGCTCAGTCCGTTAAATGTCCATTTTTGCCAAGTTACGCCGCTTTGTGACCACGAGACGCGACCGGATTCCTGTGGCAAGGAGCCCTTAAAATTTCAACAGCTCTACCTATAAATATAGTCGCCGTGAAAGGCAATTCGACTGTAAAAAAAAAAAAAAAAAATATATATATAAAAAAAAAATGCTCTTTTTTTAGACCCACTGTATCTGCCTGACTTTAGCACAGTGCAATGCATCTCCAGCCGGGCGGGAAGGGGAGGCAGTGGGGAGCACTGAGTTTCATAATTCCTTTTAATTCCTAGGTGAAGAATGGGTGCAAGCAGAGGGGAAAAAAAAAATAATTCATTTTTGTCGTCCTGAAGATTTTTAGGGGGTGAGAGGGTGAGGTTGGCTCTGTGCAGAGGGACCTTTGAGGGTGGCTTGGTCCTGGAGCTGCCGCGCCGTGGGGTGATGCAGGACGGGGGAGGAAGGAGCCTGGAGCATCTCTTGGGTGCGAAGCAACATCCTGGGTGAAAATTAAAGGAAAGAAAGAAAAAAAGCTGGCTGCCACCTCACCCCAGAGGTGTCTGGGTTTACCTGGCTGCTCTCGGATGCAACTGTGACTGGCCGGGAGCTTTGGGACTGGTTTTGGGCATGCCCAGGGTGTTCCTTATATATACATATATATATATGTATGTATATGCATATATATATATTTTCAGGGTGTTCCTATGTATATACCCTGCTTTGGCAGGGGGGATTGGACTAGATGATCTCCAAAGATCCCTTCCAGCCCCTACCATTCTGTGGTCCTGTTCTCCTGGGTGCTCCTCCACGCCGATGGGGACCCCTCCCCAGCCCCACCGCCAGCCCCACATGACGCAGCGGGGCGACGGCCACCGTGCCCATCCCGGTGGAGAAGACACCGCTGCCTGCAGGGCTGGGATTTAGCTGGAAAAACCTAAAAGGAGGGGTGGTTTTGCAGCTTAGCGATGCTTTTCTGCGTGCCTTGCGCTTGCACGGCAAAAAAAATAAAAATAAAAAAAAAAAAATCCACTTTTGCGACTGGAGCGGCTTCAATACGAAGCCATCGGTCACCTTGCGGTGTGGAAAAAAAAAAAACCTGCAGGGGGTGGGGAGCAGATTTTGGCTGGGGCACGGGTTGGGAAAAGGGGTGAGAGTGGGGCGGGAGATCTCGACGGGGCGAATTGCTGCGTGTGCATTTTGGGGAAGCGGCGAGCCGGGGCTGCGCGGGAGCTGCAGACAGGCGCCTCACGTGACCGTCTGAATTTCAGATGATTGCTGGACCACTTTGCCAACAGCCTTTCGCGGCTCATCAGCTGCAATATCGCGCTTTTTTTTTTTTTTTTTCTCCAAAACTAATCCCTCCAGCCCCTTAGGCTTTTTTTGTTGTTGTTGTTGTTGTTGTTGCTCCTCTCTGAATTCCTTCTAATTTGCAGGCTGGCTGCCAGCATACGACGCGCTATAAAAAGGGGACTTGTTCTTCAAGCTTCCCCCCCCCCGTACGCAGCGTTTGCACAAATACCAACGCGCTCGACAAGTCGGTCCGATTCCCCCCCCGCCCTCGCTGTTGCTGAAATGCTCGCGGGGTGCTTGGGGACTACAGCCGCTGTCTTAAGACAAGCCAAGTAGAATTACACGGAGGGCCCGCAGCCCAAATCCCAGCCGGCATTTAAGCTCCTGTCAGCTGGAAAAACGGAGCCGTGGCTTTTTATTTCTCTGCCCATGCAGCTTCCCGCTCAGATGGGGTTTGCATCCCTCCCAACCCCACCGGCGCAGGTACGGCTGTGGCAGAAGACCCACGTCCTGCTGAAGGCAGCCCTGGGGCGGCCACCACCGATTTTTTTTGGCCCATCCTCCCCGCCGTTACAGGCAGCCGCGACGCAAACCCCCTGCCAGCTTCCTTCTTAAAACTAATGAGCCATTTGACCCTGGCAAGTCCTCCGGGAGAGCCGTTGCCGGAGCCTTGCTGCTCGCACGGATACAAAGTGCTCTCGTTTCCAGCTTAAATTTATTTGTGGATGACTCGTACCCGTTTGGCCTCATTCTTCTTGTACCCGCGCTGGCTTTTAGCTCAGATGGCTCTTTTCCCTGCTCTGGTATTTATCCTCTGGCAGGCTGTACCGAGCACCGTGGCTCTGCCAACCTAAACAAGCCCATTTCTCCTGGTTGAGAATGGATGGAGCGGGCGTAAGGGCATCGAGGCTTCCCATCATAGAATGGTTTAGGTCAGAAGGAGCCTTAAAGATCATCTAGTTCCAACCCCCCTGCCATGGACAGGGACACCTCCTGCTAGACCTGGTTGCTCAAAGCCCCATCCAACCTGACCTTGATCCATCCCTGTGGTGGACACAGCCCCGGTGACTCGCGTCCGCAGCTCATCCTCCCGTTAACAGGGGAAAATCCACCACGCCACCTCTCGACATCCTCACCAGGGATGGTCCCAGCCCGCAGAAGGACACCCTGACCATCCTCTCCGATTCGAAGCCGTCATCTGAGTTCATCAGCGTGCTCCTCTTTTGCGATGCAAAAACCATTTTGGTGGAGGATGAGGGTTTTTTTGGGTTTTTTTTTCCTAAAAGCTGCCTTCAGTAACACCCTTCCCTCTCTTTTCGGCTGGCAACCTCAAGTAGCAGCATGACCGCTCGTGCTCCTGGCCGTGCTAATCTCGTGCTAATCACAGCCCTGGTCTTCTGCAGCAGAAGTTTCCTATGGAAGGCCGTGCCGGGTGCTTTGCTCAAAGGCTGAAGTGGATTTACAGCACTCGAGTTCATCAGCGCAAAATAACGCATGCGTCTCCCTTACCACCGGTCCCCTTTTCGGGTGTGTTGGACCATGCGGGATGCGATACTTTTTTGATCTAAAACCCTGCCGAGAGGGTTTGAGGCTTCGTGCACGAGACCTTGCAAAACTTCATGCGCAGGGCGATGGCTGGAAGAGCTGCGATGTGTTTGCTTTCCCTCACCCTCGGGATGGTAATTTCTCCCCTTGGGGTCTCATTTCCCCCAGCCGTTCTTTTCCCTGCCACGTTCAACATCTTTGCCGTGGGTTTTCTTTGCACATGGATACCTCTTCGCGCTTCCTTGGGAAGCTCTGTGCTTATCCTGTGCAACCTGCTGTAGGTGACCCTGCTCTGGCAGGGAGGGTTTGACTAGATGATCTCCAGAGGTCCCTTCCAACCCCGGTGATTCCTGGGGATGCTGGGACACTGGTTTGCCCATCCCAATTTGGACCCCTGCCTTCTCCTTGGCAGGCGGAGCTCAGCTGATACCTTTGATGGAAAGAAAGATGCTCCAGGTGCCATCACTCACCAACTTCCCCCAAGTTTTTCCTTTAGTTAGGAACCTATTTTTGTTTATTTAGTTATTTATTTTCATGCTGCCTAATCTGAACTGCATCAGCACGTGTCCATTTGAAGCAGGATTTTATATCCCCCCCTGCAGAGTTCTTCCATCGTGCCGCGCCCTCATTAAACCACGCGTAAATTGGCATCATCGAGGAGGAGCTGGGCTCTGCGGTTATTAGCGGGATTATTCTCATCTCTCACGGCTTCCGGCGAAGCTGCTCAGCTGGTAGAACGCAATTCCCCCTAACCCTTGTCCCTGCTGTCGGGAAGAGTGATGCTAATCCGGCACTGAGGATCAGCAGCAGATCCTGGGGAGAAACGAGCAGACCTCATCCCATCTTTCTACGTCAAGTGATTTTTTTTATTTTTTTATTTTTTAATTATTTTTGTTTTGACCCAGAGCTCCTCTTCTCCAGGCCATGGCTGTTTAGTACATCACGTCAGGCATTAACTTTCCACCCCGAGTCTTTTCTGAGCAGCCCCCGGGCTCCTTCGCAGCCGCAGCTCCAGCGCCGGAATGCATCGCACCGTCCCCTCGTCGGTCGTATCGTTGGTTTTGCTTTTTCGCGTCGTGGTTTTTTCACCACCTAAATGGGCGTCTAGGGCTTCCAGCACTCATGGTGGGTGCAGTTGGGCATTTTTCTCCCTACAGTCGATCTTCCTCCTTCCTCTCTCCCCTCTTCATTTGATTTCTCGCTGTATTTAAAGCCAGGGGTGGTCAGTACATGTTTCGCAACTTTCTGCTCCTGTTATTCCTTTCTCAGAAACGAAGGGGAAGGAACCACAAGTAGTAAAGAGCCCGAGGTTTGAGGACCGGCTGTTTATTCGTCAAAGCTAGAGATGCAGTGGCTGAAAGAGGACAAGAGGAAATCCTCCATGCAAATGTACCTCAATTAAATTCAGGTTTGCGTCAGTTAAAACTTTGGCGGGGGGGGCATAGCTGTAGCGGCTGGACAGAGGGATTTCCTCCTGCTGTAGTTTTACCTGGAGGTGTTAATCGCTACCGTTATCAAATAACATCTTAGTTTTGCCTTTTGCACCTCATTTTTGCATGCCCCAGGCTGGTTTTCCTGCACCGTGCCCGGCTGGCGCTGGGGGAGCAGTGGTGCCCCATCTCGGTGGCCTCGTGGCACCCGTTGCCGTGGGATTGCACGTGGCTAGTGGCAAGCGGGTGGCTATAAACCAGCCCCAGGGGTGCAAATACGGGCAAGGAGATGGAGATTGACCGGTAGCTGCCGGGGAACGGTGATACGAAGCAGCATGGTGGTTCAGACGCCAAAGCCAAAGATGCTCCAAAGCCCAAAAAGGACAAAAATCGGTGTCCGGATCATTCAAGAGGGTTTGAGGACCACTTAAGATCTTCTCCCTGGGAAGCAGCAATTACCAAAGGAAAGGGAACGTCTTCAACCAGGCATTTTGGAGCATCTGTTTTGAATTTTGCGCGTGCGTTTGGGGGAAGCGGGGAAGGCTGCTCGCTGGGTCAATGGCTGGGCAAGGCGGAGGGTGTCCTTTCGGGGATACAGCTGGTTGCTTCCAATATGCGTTTTGACAGCAGGAGCGATTTCCACATCTCTCCTCCTTTTCGGATTGCCTTGTGAATAACTTTCCAAAGCGCCGATGCTGGGCACGAGCCGGATTTCTGCTTGTGGGAGGGCGAGGGGCCGTCTCCGCACGGTGGGGGGGGATGCGCATGCGGTTTTCTTTTTCCGTTTTGCCCCTCCTCGCTACAGAGGAGACATCGGCGTGTAATTACCGCCGGCTTTAATCCAGCCAGACCAACTGTCTTTCTGGCAAACGCAAATACAATAGGAGCCAAAGGTTATTGCACGCCCTAAATAAAACCATTACAGCCCCGGGGCCTCACCCAAGCCCAGTCTGCAAAGCATCCAGGACCAGCTCGGTTCAGTTTTCCAGAGCCTGGAAGACTTGGTTTGATGGCAGTGACCCATAACCTTAATTTTTTTCGCTTAGTTTCCCCCTTTAAAGCCACCTGCACGCTTACGGCCACTGCGGCACCTGCCAGGAGCAGCACATCTGGCCGGCGTTAGCAAGCCCGCCGCGGGATGCGCTTGGTTCAGGGTTTTCCTGCTAAAATTATTAGTGGCTTTAATTGAAACCAGAGGCGGGCGAAGGCACGTCGCGGGGACGCGCACCGCTGGCAGGCGCGCGCGGCTCAGCCCGGCGCGTGGCTGTGATCGGCGTCCTGGCGAACCGCTGCCAGATGCAACCCAATGTCCTGCCCATGGGTGGGATGGACGGAGATGTCGGGCACCATGCAAGGTCCCGCTTGGCCTGGAGGAACCACCCAGGAGAGAGGGTGCATCCCACCAGGCTTTTCTTCCAACTACTGCTCTGAACTGGGGTTTAACTCCGAAACCTGGAGGATTTAACTTTCTATCCCTGAGCAAAGACAGCCCGAAGTGATGCAAATGCATGACCTCACCCAGATCTCAAGAAGAGGTAAATATTGCATCATGCTGCGCGTGCTGTATCCTTTGCCCCAGTCCGAGAAGCTCTGCCCGAGTCCACCCTGCTCCAGGGACAAGCCAGGCCAGGGAGAAGGTATGTGGTGGGAAAGGCTTTCTCCTCGCCACCCAGTTTAATTATCGGTGTCTCGGATTTTGCAATGTGATGGACACTTGTCCATCCCCCATGCAAGGCTGCTCTGGCCACTGGCGTCCCCACAGAGCTGCCAGCCGGGAGGAATTGGGTTTCACAACCCATCTTTCCACGCTCCCACAAGATTACTGGAGGGAGAGGAATGTGCCGGAGAAAATATCCCAACTGCTGTTAAAAGGCACAGCTTTCTCTGTCCCTTTCCAGGACAGCCATTCCTCCACCGCACCAGACACCCTCTTCTGGCCGGCAGCGCCCGCCGCAGCCAGCCCCATGTCACCTCCCCATGTCATCCTGGGGTGCCTCTGCCCTCCTGGCCTCCCCTTCATGTGCAAATAATTGCAATTGTGATAAGCAGGCTCTTTTATGAAGAAATCCTTTGCTTTTCTCTCGTGGTGCTCCTGGGACAGAGCTCAGTCACTTCGTATCTGGACAATAAATCTCCAGGACACACCCTCCACGCAAGGCAGTAATGCCTCTGAAATAATGGGCCTGCCAGATGCTTGTTCTGTCTGGGTGAAGAGCACGCCAGCCAGTTGCAGCATCTGTAAATCATTTTCCAGGAGAGCCCAGGCAGCGCAGGAGTCTCGGTTAAATCCCTTTTTTCCAACCCTTTTGAATCCTGGTGAAGGTTTCTGGGCTGCCCGGAGCAGAAACATCTGTGAGCTGCGGCAGCCCGCGGTGAAAGATGCATCCCACGCGTCTTGGGAGGAAGATGAAGAAATCTCCCTCCACGGTCTTTCTGCTTCTGTAAGGCATGAAATCCTTGCCAGCAAAGGTTAAGATAGTCCATTTCCTTGGCCCCACTCTTTGCATCCGCTGTTGCTTCAAAATGGAGGGAGCATCAGATGATGAGATGTGGTCCTGGGCAGTGGAGGGCACTGGGGAAGCTTCAGCTAGTTTGGTGTTGCGTCATCTCCTCCTAGGTGATGGGACATGGAAAAGGCTGAAAGTAGGGATAGCTTTCCCTCACGTACCTTCTCTGTCAGGTCTTCCTTTGGGGCTCCATGACCCCGGTCCATGTGTTTTGCCTCCAGCAAGAACTCCTACAAGTTCTCTGCAGAAGATGTCATTGCATCTGGGGTTGAGGGCTGGGCTGTTGCACTCACCCTGGTTTCTCTCCCAGGCTGGTTCCAAGCCTCTTGGACTCTCTCAGGCAGCTTCTGCTTCTCTGACTCCAGTGCTGGGCAGCCCCAGCCACAGCCATGAAGTCTCTCCCCAGCTGTTAGAAAGCGGTTACGCTCCTTGCGTGTCTTTTCATTGTCGGAAGTTGGTAAGTGGACAGGTCCTACACAAATAAACTTCTCAAGGGCAGGGAGTCAAAATATCCCTGTGTTGGTTTGGTTGGAAAAGGTTAACCCAGCGTGCGGTCCATGAATTGCTGCTGACCCGACTTTGTTGACAAAATACGGTGTTATTAATTGGAGTTGCAGGCAAACCGCCTGGGGATATTTAGAGGGAGCTCGTCTCTCACAAGGGCCAAGATCTCCCTGGGAGAAGATCTGGCTGGGCTCTTTGGAGATGCACCTAGGGTCTTGGCTGTGGCTCTGGTTTGGGGTTTTGTTGCTGAGGATGTGGTGCGTAGGAATCTTGGTCTCCCACGGTGGCCATGGGAGCGGGGGGGATTCACCAACAGTGAAGCTGCGGCAGTTGGAGAAGGATGGGAGGAGCCCACCAAGAAGCCAGGCACCAGGTGACTCCTTTAGGGCGAGCTGAAAGTCTGTGTTGTTCTAGTTGAAGATGTCCCTGCTCATTGCACAGGGTGGTTGGACCAGATGACCTTTAAAGGTCCCTTCCAATGCAAACCATTCTATGATGACTATAATGAGACTCGTGGGTCCCTAAATTCAGGTTTCTGCTCTCAAGCTGAATCCTACCCATAGTATTATTGCTTGGGCAGGAGCAACAGCTTCATGGGGAAGGTGAAGTTCAGGAGTGGGACCTGTGCTGTCTCCAGCGTGGTCCTAAGTCTCAGCAGCTGCTGACCGCTGCGTTGGTGTGGGAGATGTTCATTGTCACCCTGCCGTTCCCCCAGCCCAGCAGCTTATTTTAGACCGTGGCAGTGCAGTGGTCAGTACGTAGCCCGGTGGTACATCGCAGCATTTCAACCAAAGAGGAGCCACCGTTGTGGCAGCCGAGCCTGGCGAGCTCCAGCGCCGGCTGCTCCTATCGCGCCTGCAAGTTTGTTCACAGCTTCTCACGGCAGCCCGTGATGAACAGCTTGCTTCCCTCGGCCTGGAAGCGAGCAGAACACCCGCGCTGGCGCCGGCCCAAGACAGAAGCTATGGAAATCCTCCTCAACGGCGTGACAGCAAACGCTCGTCTTGAGCAGGGCCAGCGCTGGGAGGCTCTCACCCAACAAGCCCGTGGCAAAGCCTGTCCCGTTGCAGGAAGAGCTTGCCTTGGGCTGCCAGGTTTCCTGCATCTGCGTGACTAAGCGTGTTGGAAAGCACCTTCAGTGCGTGCCAGGGTGGTGGAAATTGGGCTGCCAGCAAACAAACATGCCAGTGCGTGTCCCACCGTGCTTTGAGGAGGTGGGTAGCACCTAGTGGAGGCGGGCAAAGGGGCTTTGCCCTCTCCTCAGTTTCCCTAAAAGGCCGACAAACACCTCCAAGGTAAGGTCAGCCACATTTAGGTGATGCCTAATATGGCTACAGGTGCTCCTCAAGGGCTGCCAGGTGCCTGTAGCCCCACAGCTGAAGCCCCCTCTCTGGGATGCTCAGCCTTGCTGAATTCATAGACTCACCATAGAATGGCTAGAGTTGGAAGGTACCTTAAAGATCATCTAGTTCCAACCTCCCTACCCTGGGCAGGAACACCTTCCGCTAGACCAGGTTGCTCAAAGCCCCGTCCAACCTGGCCTTGAACAATTCCAGGCATGGAGCATCCACAACTTCTCTGGGCAACCTGTGCCAGTGCCTCACCACCCTCAGAGTAAAGAATTTTTTCCCAGTATCTAATTTAAATCTCTCCCCTCTTTCAGTTTAAAACCATTACCCCTCATCCTGTCGCTACACTCCCTGATCAATAGTCCCTCCCCATCTTTCCTATAGGCCCCCTTTAGGTACTGGAATGGGCTCTACGGTCTCCCCGGTGCCGTCTCTTCTCCAGGCTGAGCAACCCCAACTCTCCCAGCCTGTCCTCATAGCAGAGGTGCTCCAGTCCTCTTTGTGGTCCTCCTCTGGACCTGCTCCAACAGGTCCATGTCTTTCTTATGTTGGGGGCCATGCAAACATGACCTGAGAGAGCCAGCGAGAGCACGATCCATACACCTGTTCATCTTGCACAGCCTCTCAGCACAGTCTTGCTGGGGGTGAGGTGGCCGCAGGGGTGGAGCAGTCCATCGGTAGGAATCTGGAGTGGCTTGACCGTTCTCTGCAGAGCAACCATGGCAAGCGGCCCACGTTTCACAAGTGGGGTTTTCCCATCAGGCTCTCCAGCTGCTATAAATAACAGGAAATGTTTTGTCATTTTGTGCTCCGGAGAAGGTCAGGAGCTGGATTCAATGGTCTTTGGAGCTTTAATGAGGTTGGAGATTTATGCGGTATACCCAGAAGTCCCTCAGGGCTGCCTGCCTGGGGCCGTTTGGTTCCTTGGATGGAGAAGTCTTCAGCCTCAGCCTTTGACAACGTTAACCTTAGCCACCCTTTATGAGATGTCAGGTCCTGCTAAATCCTCCATGTGCTCTTAATCTCCAAGGTGGGATGTTAACTCTTGGATCACTGTTCACAAGATGTTTGAACCGTCATCTATCAGCAGTAGGAAAAGCTTCTACCGTGGATCCCAGGATGGACACAGGGACACCAGCCACTGGCCTCGTCAGTTTGCTGGAACCTTTATCTTGCAGCTTGCCTGATTTGTCAGCACTTGGTATTCTACTCATGGTGGGCAAATTCCTAAAATATTCCCTTTGCCTCCTCCATCAAGGAAGCTGGTCCTTCCTGAACCTCCCCTGGGACTGACAGACCAGGTGTTTGACTCCTGGGTGGTTGATCTCTGATGACCAAACCGTTGCATTTACCAGTGTGTTCCTGCCACAGAGGAACAAAATGTCCCCAACAAATGGCAAAAGACTTTAAGCCGCTCTCAGTGCAAACTCATTTTCTAGCTTGTATTTAAGTTAGAGTATTCACCTTGCAATGTCCCCCCAAACCAATAATCAGTCAAACTTGAGGTGAAACTACTCACGCAGTGCTCCACCATCTCCATTATTGCAGTGTGCTCCTTGTGCCTGTCTCCTTCAGCTGCTAGGATCCTACCAAAGCTCTGGTTCTTCAAGGTTGCTGTCCTCCGTCCTCATGGCTAGGACTTTGGTTAACACCGTGGTGCCAAGGAGTGGTTGGAAAGGTCCTAAGGCTTAAGAATGGTCTCAGCAAAAACACATCAAAATAACCTATTTCCATTGGAATTGATGTGTGCATGCCAAGGCTGGGAGTTATCCTACCATACCTCGTAAATTAGGGAGGTGACTGCCCCGTGCTCCCGCCATAGTCAGTGTAAGGGATGGGGAGATACCTCCAGAAGTTGGTTTGCTCCACGTACATGGCAATTACCCTTTCTCTCTCCATTGATTAGAGGGAGAATGACGTGCAAAGCCTGAAGGATGCTTGTCTGGGTCTGGCTGGCGTGGAAGAAAGTCACACCTTGTCTGGTGGATGGCAGCGATGAGTCTCCATTGGGGTCATATTATTTCCCATTGGGCATCCCCAGCTCCTCTCCTCATGGTTTACCTGGCTTGTGCTTGCAGCAGGATGGAAACCCAACAAATCAAGCGGGAAGATCCAGCCCCAGGAGTTTGCTCAGACATCTTGACAGCTTTCCTGGGTCATGGAGAGCCGCAGGCATCAGTTCCATGCCGCCTGTCGCCCCAGCAGCCGCACGGGGAGGAGGCAGAGCCGCCGTCTGCCGCCTGTCCCATTTCCCCAGCAGATGCAGGAATGCTTTGATGTCCGATCCCGTGTCCATGAGCACCCAGCACCACGATTAACCACCAGTCAGACCCCTCCACCACCTCCAAATAAATCTCCTAAGCTCAGGCAAGCCCTGCGCAGAGGGGTCCAAGCATTCCCCTCTTGCAAAATAAGAGTTAAAAATAGTTTCTCCCCTTGCACCTGCCCCGTCGAAGCCAAGATGGTGTTATATTTTTACAGCCTAGATTTCCAAATGATTGGCTCCTCTCCTGGAGCATAGAGGACAGGGACAAATAGAAAAATTGCCTGTCTCAGTGGTGCAAAGAAGCCTGGAAAGTGGCCACGTACGCGTGGGTTGGAAGGAACCCTTCCCACCCTAATTGCTCCTTCCTATAACCTCACGCTTCGAAACCAAGGCAAAAACGCAGCTCCAGAGGTGGTCCTTAGGAAAAATACTGTATTTTGATCATTTTTGCATTTTTTTAGACACCCCTTCGAGGGACAGGAGGGCTGCAAAAATCAAAAATGGCAAAAGTGTGTTTGTGGGAGTGTTATATCTGTCATTTAAGGGGGGGTTTGGGTCTAAGTTAGCATCCCCTGCACAGATCTCTGAAGCGGCGCAGGAAGCCTGGCTCAGCCGCGATTAAATGGTTTCAGGGAGGCTGAATTATTTTTTCTAAAAGCCTGTGTGTTTACATTTCGTAAGCTTATTTTAAAACACATGTGTATACAAGAGCAGGCTTATTTATAAGGCAGAATAGCCCGCTGTGTCCTTACCTGACTTAAGTGTCAAGGAAGCAGCCTTTTTTTTTACTTTTTACAAGTGCAGTTTAGAATAAAATACTGGTTTGCTGCGCGCCAGTGAATCTGCCCAAGAGGAGGTCAGGGCAAGGTCTTGTTTTCTGACTGTATAAAGCTATTTTGCTTGTTTACAGAGCTTCCTCTTGCCAGCCGTCATTTTAGGTTAATCTGTTAATGACAGCTATAGGTAAAAAAAAATCTCATTTCTGTTCCCCAGAGTCCTGGCAAGCCAGCATTGCCCAAATCCCAAACTAGCCAGGCTTCCCAGCGTTTGGGAACTTTCCATTGGTAAAGCGGGATTTGTTGGGTGACTCAGCCCAGGTCTTGGCAAGGTTTCTGGCTTCAGATCCCCCAGGGAAATGAATGAGAAAGCTTTTTGGGGGAGGGATCTTGGCATTTTCTGCTTCTCCAGGGGCAAGGGTTTTATTCTTTACTCTTGGTTTTAACCACATGAACTGGCAGCGCACCAGCCCGGTGGCAGGAAGGTGAGGAGCACCTTATAGTGGTGAAGAAAGGCTGCTGGTGGATGTTGAAGTATGGCGAGTTGTTCAATATGGACCTTAACGGCAGGACAGGGAGGGCGAGGAGAGCCCCAAGAAGCTGCTAATTTACACAAAAGCCAAGTGAAACTTTGGCTGTAGGACATACAATTTGTCTTGCACAAGGGAGAAAAAGCGCATATGTTTTTATACTTATGCTCGAAGACACTTTTCTGCTTCTTGCAAGCTTTCATGAAGCAGATGGGGCCTGGTGGGTATGAAGATGGAGACTGAGGAGGTAGGGAGGTGAGCAGATGCCTTTTATTCCCGGGAAAGAGCTGAAGCAGACGTGGTGTAAGGGATGATTTTCCACCCAGCAGAGCTGTAAACCAAAGCCCTGACCACTGGTGGTTATTTAAAGACTCCCACAGCGCTTCCTGCAATGGGAAGGTGCTTGGCCTACGTTCAGGCTGGGCGACTGCTCTCTGCAAAGCCAAATAAACAGCAGCCACTTGAACTTTCCACCTTGCGGACTCGGCCGGATGCCTTGTCCCGGGGCTGTGACCGGGTGCCACGCCTCGGACGGGTTTTGTGGACAAGAGTCCATGGAGGATTTGGGGTGACAATGGCATTTTGGGGTTGAGGGGTACTTTTCCCATCACATGAAGAACCCATGGGAAGAGTTTGGTGCTGCTTGGAGCTAAGAGGGGGCATCTGGATAAGGAGGTTTGTGTCTCCAGGAAGGGCTGGGATGACCTCTATGTGGATGCATGTCCTTCCGTGACCTTGGGCAGGGCAAAGAGAGAGGAAATTATATCCTTTAACACTAGACGTGTACTTTAGATGCTAAATTTCCTGAGAGAAGCACAATCCAAGTAGCTGGGACCAGGAATCTCATCCATCCATCAAGGCATGTTGGGGTCACATGAGTGCGGTGACTTGTCTCATCTGCAGGGTGTCCATGAAGGTGCCAAGGCATCGATGGTGAGATGCCCATGGTGACGCTTCATCGTTTGGGGAGGTTGGAGGTGGTCCCTTCCAACCTCAGCCTTTCTGTGATGGGCGATGTGAAATGTCAGGCGCTCAGCTGTATGTATTTTGGTGCTTTTACTGAGTTGTATTTAAGTGGTGCACGTCTCTCCCCACTTCTGACCCTTCCCCAGTGACCTGAGATGTTTCAGTAACTCACATGAACCCTGCGATGGATGCTCCTTCCTCACATCCAGCGCCAGCCCCTCAGCCTGGGAACTTTTGCAAGACTTGGCAGCGGGGCTGTTGCAGGAGTATTTCACACAGGACCCAAAAATATTGCTGTCGGTGCAGCGTCGGTCAGCCTGAACGCTGGGTCAGGTCCCTAAGAAATCAGACTGTTGACGAGCAAGCTTGAGCGTATTCAAATGTTTCGTCTGATTTTCTTGGACTGCAAAGTTTCCAAGAGAGCCAAAAAGCTGGCTTTGCTTCTTGTTGACTTTGCAGAGCCAGGTTCGGAGAAATAAGGAAACTCGAATTCTTGTATTGGTGTAGCAGAGGAGAAGAAGCTCAATTTGGAAAAGCTCAGATGTCCCCTTTAGAGATGAAAATAAAAGTCCAAGGTGGTGTGCCTTGGCTCTGCTGCCTGCTCTCTGCCTGCACTCAGCATCAAGGAGAATCGCTTGGGCACGGGGCAACCCACAATATCTAGCCCCAGGACCAAAATCTTTGCTTGGCATCCCTCTGAATTTCTAGCAAAGGCACAAATCCAGGGGCATTTCTCTTGATCAAGGTCAACAAGGTGGGTCTGCGCAGGCATTGGGGAGTGCAGATACCAGGCGTGCCGGTAGGCGCCGGCGCTGAGCTGGGATGAGAGCGCAGGAGACGTCAGGCAGGAGCAGAGCATCGCTTTAAACTGCAAATGAACTCTGAAACGACGGTGAGCTTGAAGCAAGCCCACGTTTCAGGCCAGGCTGGCCATGAATCAGCTCTGGAAAATGAAAGGCGAAACATTCTGGCTTCAGTTCATGTTATGAACTTACAAACTCCCAATTATCTGATTTAATGGACGCAAGCCAGAGACGAACGTTTTTTGAGGCAAGTGTATAGGGCAGCTTCCTGAAAATGAACTCGTTGAAAAAAGCATCGTTTGGAGACTAAAAGTTTGACTTAAAATCTGTTCATTTAAAGCTGGAATAATCTCATACAAAGATATCTTGCTGTGGATCCCCGAGTTGCTCTTTGCTAAAATGTAGGGGCGCGATAAATCACTTCCAAAAAATGAAAGCCGAAAAAATAAGCACATTTTAAGCCCATCTGTATGACGGCAAGTGTGCGATAAGATTTGCACAGGACAGCCACCTAAGCTTACTCCTTTCCCTCGAGATAACAAGCCCCCAGCTGGGGCGTCCTGCACGTGGGTGCAGTTTTTGCCAGCAAATCTTATTACTGCAGGTATTTTGAGGGATGCTGCTTCAGAATAAGGCTGTTTTTCCCTGTATCCCCTTAGAATATTGATTTCTTTACTATAGAAAGAAAAAATCGCTATATATTCCCCAAAGCTGTCTTCAGGCATTAAAAAAAATCAGAATATATGCCTGAAGCTCTGCTAGGGATGAAATGCAGAAGAGGCGTCATGCGCGCAGCTGGGCAGCAGTTCCTCCCGCGAGCTGCTAAAATTGGCATCTGCTAAAGTTAGCGGAGATTTCCTTGAGCTCTTGTTTGTTTTATTGAAGTGCACGGGTCAAGGACCAGGGTTTTATCGGCATCCTGACATCAAAGGGATGCACCTGTGGTCCCGGTTGCTGGGGATCAGCCTCGTCCTTGGGGCTGTGTCCGCAAGCCACAAGGATGGCCAGGGCGTGCTGCTGGTGAGGGGTTGGTGACTGTCACCAGCTTCGGAAGCAGCAGTGCCCACGACGATGCTGCTGCCCAGCTCCTGCCTGCCATTGTGCCAGCAAAGTAGGTGAGCTCAAAGTTAATCCTTGGCGCTAACCAAAATCTCCTAGTCTTACCCCAATGCAAGACTTGTGTTGTACTGGTCTCCTGGGAGCAGATTTGGGGCAGGTGCCCCTCTGCAGTTGAGTTGGGTGAAGGCTTCATGGGTGCACCCATCCAAACGCAACTTGTCGTGGTCCTGCAGGCTCAGGGAGGTTCAGCCGGGGGGGCTGCAGGTCCAGCTTCACAGGAGAGTCAGTCGATGTTTCCAGACCCTGCAGGGAAGCCTCTTGGTGAGGTCCCCAAAGTCCTTCAGGTGCCAGCATGGGATGGAGCAAGTAGAATCATAGAATGGTTTAGGTTGGAGGAAGCCTCAAAGATCATCTAGTTCCAACCCCCTTGCCGTGGCCAGGAGCACCTTCCACTAAACCAGGTTGCTCAAAGCCCCGTCCAACCTGGCCTTGAACACCTCCAGGGATGGAGCATCCACAGCTTCCCTGGGCAACCTGGTCCAGTGTCTCACCACCCTCAGAGTGAAAAATTTCTTCCTAATATCTGTTCGAAATCTACCCTCTTCCACTTTGAAGCCATTACCAAACGCAGCACATGGGAAGAGCTCGAGGGAAGTCCTGCTGTGTTTCTCGTAAGTGCCTGCCCAGGGCGTGCTAATGACGGTGGAGGGGATGTACTCCATCTGTTCAACGAGCGACACTTACGGTAGATCTGGAAACAGGGTGGGAAGTGTTTTATCGACCAGCTGATAATAGAAAATGCTGGGGAAATTCCCGCCTGGGAATGTGCAGCGGAGTTTCACACCGTGCCTCGGCGTTTAATTACAGCGCTCATTTAGCAGCCCTTGGCTGCCAGTCCCCGTCCCCATGCTGGCCATGGAGCCATGCCAGTACAGGTGCCTGTCTGCAGGGAGACGGGGTGGGAACAGATCAAGCTGAAAATACATTTTTTCTTTTTTTTTCTATAATTGCCCCAAGGAGAGATCGACTCCTGGGTGCCCTCAGCAAGGCACCTATCGACGTGTCAGTGCTCTCGTGACGCTTAAGGCTAAGTCAAGCCAGGGGGAGCTTGAGCGGATGAGCCCCGTGCCCTGTGGCTGGAGGGGACATCTTCGGTGGCCCTCGTCTCTCTGCTTCCTCGGGCTGAACCGCGGTGGGACAGCCCATCCCTGGGCTGGTTTTCCTGTCGGTTGCCATGTGCAGTGCCGAATTTAAATTATTTTTCAAACAGCAAAACATCCTTTGTGCTGCCTGCTGCGAGTACTCTGTGCGCAGCCCCTGTAGGGCGCCATAATGTGTTTTTTCTGCTAAGACAGTTAATATAGTACAAATTTCAGTGTGGAGCCAGGTATATTAATAGGAATGCCCTCATTTAGCTGCTTCACCGTACCGCAGGAGCTTATAATGGGGGAATTGATCCAGCACTAAGTCAGCGCTGGGTGTTTCTGCAAGGTCTCCGTGGGTTTTCCTCAGTGTTGCGTTTTCTGTTTGCTGCAGCCTGGCTCTTTAGGAAGCGGCATGAAAAAAAGATGGAGAAAAACCCTCCCTGGGGTACACCCCTGACAGGCAGGATCGGGAATAGCTGTCTGCCTCCCTCCCCAGGCTGAAACCGTCTTGTGTGCCTGTGGGAATGGAGAGGCTGGGACCACCCTGGCCTCCTTTCGATGGATCTCAAAGCAAGTATTTAACCCGGCTGGCCAAGTCACTCCTGACAATCTCTGTTTCTGGCAGACCAGGAACACCCAGGCTAGGTCCTGTGGCTCTCCTGTAGAGCCCCTACATGGAGGAGCACCCGGTGCCACTCGGCAAGGGGTCTAAGGAAGGGATCGGTGGTGCCTGTTGAGCACAGTGGGGCCAGAGAAGAGAAAGGACGGTGGTGGGGCAACCTGGATTTTGGGCACGGTCCCATTTTGCTCGTGGCCCACGCAGCCGATGACATTGGGGGAGTGCTGCCCTGTGCTCTCACCGCCGGCTGCGATGCCCTGTGGCGAGGCAGGGCTGGTCCCACTGGCTTTGCAGAGCCCGGCGCAGCGACTGGATCTCCAGCAGCCTCCAGCGGGATGGTTGGAGCATCACTGGGTTGGATGGGACGAGGCACCATGGGTTTGCCTCTCCCTTGGGTCTTCTCCCCTGCACAACAGCTTTGGCTTTGATATTGGGGTTGCTTTTTTATTCACCTCCTCACACAGAGGCAGAGCGCTTGCATGTGCATCCCCAAAAACCTTTACTATCATCAGTAGTTGGCTGCTGGCTTCATCGTAAATGATGAATTTGGGGTTGTGGCTTAATTTATCCAAGGAAACCAATTTGCTTTCAGCTTGGTTAGAGCCTGCTCCAGCACAGCAAGGGTGGCCAGGAAACGCCACCCGTGCCAGGGTGTCAAAACACCTCTGAAACCATCCGGGAGTCCAGCAGAACCGGAGCAGCTTGCGTGTGTCCAGGCCATTAAAGCGTACCCCTGGGGCCCGGGAGGATGTGCAGAGCACGGATGAAACGCCGCGTCCTGCCTGTCCCATCCCTGCTGGATCCGGCCGTAGGAGCTAAGGAAGCTTTCCTGCTGAGCAGGGTGGGGAGGCTTCACATCTCAGCCTTTATTTAATTTTCAGGTGATAAAAGCGTCGCTTCCCTGCCCGGCGCGTCTAAGCAGCCAGCACCTTCAAACGCTTCCCTTTCTGCAGGGAATTTGCATTTCCCTAAAGGCAGCGCCGGTTTTATGCAAATATCCTGATGAAAGAAAGTCAAAGCCAAAGTGTGCTCATGAGTAAGCGTTCCTGGGCATTTCTTGAGCAGTCAGACACTCTCTTGCAAACCTTTCGGTGTTTTGGGGAGAAGCAGCATGGCGTTGCCGACTGCGGGCTCCTCCGGCCCAGAAAGCGCTGTGCGATGACTACTTCACCTCTACGTTGTCCAGAAAGGTCCTTTGGGATTCCAACGTCCCGCTGTCGGATTTGATTTTCCTGGATGCACAGTTCCCGTGGGACGTGGCGTCCCCACTTGTTGCAGTGTTCACATGAAGCTCGGCAGCGGCACTGTAGGTCATGGGATTCCTGCGTGGAAACCTTTAAACTTTGAGAATGAGCACACCGGCATCCAGTTTGCCAATGACACCAAGCTGTGTGGTGCGGTTGACGTGCTGGAGGGAAGGGATGCCGTCCAAAGGGACCTGGACAGGCTTGAGAGGTGGGCCAGTGTGAGCCTCCTGAAGTTCAAGAAGTTGAGCCCCCTAGTCCCATAGGGACATTAGCTTTGAAACTCACCCCTCGGACACATCTCTAAAGAGAATACTCTTAACGAGTATTTTGCAAGCCAGGACTGTGCAAACCTCATGAAGTTCAACAAGGCCAAGTGCAAGGTCCTGCACCTGAATCAGGACAATCCCAAGCACAGATACAGGCTGGGAGGAGAATGATTTGAGAGCAGCCCTGAGGAGAAGGACTTGGGGGTGTTGGTAGATGAGAAGCTCAGCATGAGCCAGCAATGTGCACTGGCAGCCCAGAAGGCCACCCGCATCCTGGGCTGCATCAAAAGCAGCGTGGCCAGCAGGTCCAGGGAGGGGATTCTGCCCCTCTACTCTGCGGTGCTGCGTCCAGCTCTGGGGCCCTCAGCACAGGGAAGACGTGGACCTGTTGGAGCGCCACAAAGATGATCAGAGGGCTGGAGCTCCTGTGCTCTGAGAACAGGCTGAGAGAGTTGGGGTTGTTCAGCGTGGAGAAGAGAAGGCTCCGGGGAGACCGTAGAGCCCCTTCCAGTACCTAAAGGGGGCCAACAGGAAAGATGGGGAGGGACTCTTGATCGGGGAGTGTAGTGACAGGATGAGGGGTAACAGTTTTAAACTGAAAGAGGGAAGATTTAGATTAGATATTAGGAAGAAATTTTTCACTCTGAGGGTGCTGAGACACTGGCACAGGTTACCCAGGGAAGCTGTGGGCACCCCATCCCTGGAAGTGTTCAAGGCCAGGTTGGATGGGGCTTTGAGCAACCTGGTCTAGTGGAAGGTGTCCTTGCCCATGGCAGGGGGGTTGGAATGAGATTTACCTTTAAGGTCCCTTCCAACCCAAACCATTCTATGATTCTAAGAATCTCGACTTTCCTTCTCTTTCTGCCACTCCCCTGAGGACGTGGTCCTTCTCCTTCAGTGTTCTCCAAAATCATCTGGGCATGGTTCATCAGAGCCAGCTGGGCTGTGCTGCGCTGCATGACCTTTTTGCTTTTCCTACTGGGACGGGGAGAGGAGCGAGTAGCAGCATCCTATGGCGTCTCTGACATCTCCTATTTGGATCAGGCTTTTTGCTTGTGTAAATCATTGCAATTTCTCTTTCTGAGATGTCAGGGCGTTTGCTGGCTTTTATAAAGCCACTGCTGGAAATCCTTCCTGTGAGTGACAGGAGTATGATTAGATGAGTCTGTTCATCTTAATGTATTGCAAGACAGTTCATTTAAGTGACAAGAAGCTCCGTGATCTCTGTAGTTTGCCATCAATTCCATTTTTAGCTGGTTTCGCCTCAAAACAGTGGCCGGGAGCAGCCTCGGCGTGCCAGAGCACCGCTGCGTTGCAAGTGAGGATGTGATTTAAAACATACTCATCTGGAGCGCCGGTAGCCCACTTTCTGCTTCTGGTTCGCAGCCCGGAGGGAGACTGACTTGATTGTAATGGGGGAGCCCCTTTTTGCAGCCCAAGACCATGTCCAGAGCTGCAGTGTTGTAGGACTCTGGTCCCCGTGCAGAAGGGGCTTTCAGCATGTTTTTCTAAAGCTTCCAACAAGCATTTTTAATTCCTTGGCAAATCTTGAATCCAGTTTGGAACCTGCTCGATGAATAGGTGAGCCGGGAGGATGCTGGTATGGAGAGCCTCAGGGAAGGGCCCTGGTGCCACCTGGCCACCCTGGCCACTGGGCAGTCATAGAATCAGGGAATGGTTTGGGATGGAATGGGCCGTGGGCAGGGATACCTTCCACTAGATCAGGTTGCTCAAAGCCTCATCCAACCTGACCTTGAACACTCCCCGGGGATGGGGCATCCACAGTTTCTCTTGGCAACCTGGTCCAGTGTCTCATCACCTTCACTGTAAAGAATTTCTTCCTTATGTCCAATCTAAATTCACCCTTTTTGGTCTAAAACCATTGCCCCTTCTCCTGTCACTACAGGCCGGGCTAAAAAGTCTTTGCACTGGCTCAACCTTCTTTCTCCAAAGTGATACTCAATCCTTCCTTCTCCTCCTTCCAGTTTGTTCCCCCATCTCCCATGCTGACGGGGTGTAAATTGGCCCAAGGACGAGGGGCAACGCTTTACATACCTTGGCTCACTAATGGGCAGGCTCCGCACAGAAGCGGAGACACCGATGTCCCGCCAGCGAGAACAGCTGTAACTTTTGGCGCTTCGTCCCCTTTGATCTTTTATTTGAAAGAAAACCACCTTTATTTGCTCTGCAAGCTCTCCCGGGTGGGGGACGTCTCTTGGCGCCTGCCGGCACAGCGTCCCTTGGCGCTGGGTTTTTGCGCAAGAGCGGCAACAGCTCAGACCAAAGGGTTTTGTCCCTGTTGCTGGTGGTGGCCGGGTGCAGGGGGGCCAGAGAGGGTACAGGATCAGGCCGTGGCCGTAGTCGTGCATCCAAAACCGGCAGCTTGGAGGTACCCGCTGTTATCCCCAGAGCTTTTCCAACGTGTTGCCTTTGCAGAGCAGTGGTCCCGCGGCAACCAGGGAGCTGGGCCGTGGCTTTTTGCTGGAGCTAAGGAGGTTTCTGGAAGGGGTTTGCATGGAAAACCTTCTCTGCAGGATCTGGGCTCGGTGGGATGAGCCAGGAGCTTGGTGTGCCAGGGGTCTGCAACATGCCTGGGTATTCTTGGACCTTGCAGCATCCCATACAGGATTCTATGCAGCACTGTCCCCATGGGCTGGTGGCTGCCTTCAGAAGTGCTTCGGTGCCCACTGTGAGGGAGAGGGCTGGTGGCGGTGCCGCCCCCCAGCAGCCTGTCTCAATATGTGTGAGCCTGTCTCCATGGAGTGAAATGCATAGACTCAATACTGGGGACCAAGGGTGAGGTGGTTTGGGAGAACAACCTCTGAGAGCACAGGATCCACATGGTGGAGGTAGCTCAAGGACCCACAAACCCCATCTCAACCTGGTGCGATTGACTTGGAAGAGCTGCCTTTCTCCAGAGCTTGGCTTCTCTGGTCAATGCTGGCTATAGCGTGATGCCACTAGAGAAGACCTTTCCATGGGGCTTATCACAGACAGAGCATGTTTTCTTCTGTCCTGTGTTCCCATCCCCAGCATGTCATGGAGCAGGGTGTACTTTCAACACTATCTGCAGGTCGAAATCCACCCATTGGGTAGATTGAGTCCCCCGGAGCCCCCTTCTTCGTCAACAAACATCCATCAAAGCCACCGCAGACAGCTGGCATTGGGGGTTGTGCAAGATGCGTCGATGACGCAGAAAGGGCTGCCAGTGCCCTTTGGTCAGGGCTGCCGTTGGCTTGACAAGGAGGTAGGACCAGGTGGCGTAGGGACATCTTCCCATCGGGGATGCCACCGCTGAGCGGGGACATGTCAAATAGCAAAGTTCAGGTCGGGTGGAAAACGGGGCGGTTGAAGACCAGGGGCCGAAACACCGGCGCTGGGAAAGGCAGTGGAAAAACTAAACACAGGCTGCAGCTCTCCCAAAAACAGTGTCCCTGGCACGGGCTCAAGCTGTACTTCAAAGGGAAGGTCACAACAGCCCCCCCTGCCCCGTGCCCTTCCTGGGGGGGGCTGCTGCTGCCTGTGCTCCTCGTGCTTCCCCCCGTGAGAGGCATCGCTCCCACCCCCTGGATTTTGCCGTTCAGACACCTGCCGCGAGTATTAAATTGGCTGGAAACGCTGCGAGAAACCACAAGAAAAAATGAGCAGATGTTCAGCCGCGCCAGAGATTCGGGGTGGGAGAGGCATGCGGCGGTGGCAGTTGCCAGGGGGGGGTCAGCTTGCCCCTCTATGTGTGTTTTGGGGTGAGGATGTTGTTTCGGGATAGTTTTCTTTCTAAGGATACTCTTGGGCAAGGCAGGAAGCCTGGAAATGCCCCATCAGAGGCAGAATTGCTTTTTTTTTTTTT
>VFFE01005922.1:106193-234951 GCA_008921705.1 Burhinus oedicnemus | reverse complement strand
CAATTAGAGCAGGGACCAGCCAGAAGTAATTTTGAAACGTCACGTTACTTTCTTTCTTTTTCTTTTTTTTTTTTTTTGGTTCATATGGGTTGTTTCGGTTTTTTCCTCCCTTTTTAACTGGGAGCACAAACGGGGCTTGAGGAGCCGATTCAGAGCGGCGGCAGAGCCGCACGCGACAAAGGGCTCGTCCAAGGCTGGCGGAAGGCAGCGTCACACACTCCTGAAGAAGACAGGGCTGGACCTTCAAGTAAGAGGGAGGGAAAAAGAAGGATCCACGCGTGGGTACTTCTCCCCGTTTAACAGCTTGCAGAAGGGCTCGGCCGCCCCCACCTCCGTTCCTTTCGCCCCACGACTCCTCCGGCGGAGGGAACCGGCGCCAAGGGGAAGGAGCGGGCGAGAAGTCTGCCGCAAACCCGCGGCGGGACCGCCGAGCCTCGGGGGACCCCGGGGGCCGGGCCCGCTGCCGGTGCCGCCTCACCTGCCGCGCCGTCGGGGCCGTCCTTGCCGGGTCGGCCCGCCTCGCCGCCGCCCTGCCGCCGGTCGTTGTCGCAGGCGCCCTGGTCGAGTCGCGCCTCGGGGCTGGAGCAGCAGTAGCGGAGGGCGCAGCTGCCGCAGCAGATGGTGGCGTCGCCGCCGTCGAAGCGCTCGGGGCACTGGAAGCCGTCCCGCCAGCCGCCCTGCCCGTCCAGCCAGCCGTGGCAGTACTCGCCGCTGCCCGCGGCCCCCGCCGCCAGCAGCCAGCCCAGCGCCGCCAGCAGCAGCCAGCACCGCCCGCCCCGCATGGCGCCGCCGAGGCGGGGTGGGGGGCGGCGGGCGGGCGGGTCAGAGCCCCCCCGCTCCGGGGCAGCAGCGCCGACCGACCCCCGGGGGCATACAGCCGCCGCGCCGCGGGGACTCCCGCCGCCGCCTCCTCCTCATGCCCTGCGCCGCGCCCATGGGCGAAGGCAGGCGGGGAGGGACGGAGGGGGCGATCCTCCGCCCGCCCGGCGGGCGCCGAGCCGCCGCCGTGCGCCCCGTCCGGCGCCGCGCCCGCCACCGCCGCTGAGGTGAGGGCAGCGCCGCGCCCCGCCCTTATAGGCGGCGGGGGCGGCGGAGTGCGCATGCGCCCGCCCCGCCCCGCTCCGGCCCCCGCCGGCGGGGCCGGGAGGGTTTGTCCCGGAGCCTCGGCGTTTCCCATCTCTTTGCGAGTACACCTGCTTCTAACTTAAAAAAAAACCCACAAAACATCAGAAACAGGAAAGGCGGGAAAAGAGGGATGACACAAAAGCAGCTGCCCTGGGCTTCTGTGGGGTGTGAAGCAGCCCTTGCTATCAGGGATGTTCTGCTTTCCCTATCGTATTTCCAATCCATGCTCTGCAACTTCCCACATTTCCCTTGATGGTAAGAGAGACGAGACAATACTGGCAGCAACTACTCTCCCCTTTTTCCTTTCGATCCATTGGAGAGAAACTCTAGACGATGGATGGATGCTTTCCTCTCTTCCCCTTTGGCATATTCGGTTCCATTCTTGGTAGCCTGGTCAGCCGTAAATGGATTTTATCCACTTGGGAACAAGTGAGATTACCTGGTTTTCATTGCCCAGCCCTAGATGCCAAACAGGCATTTATGTGCCTTTCTCGTTGTATTTAGCTAGCATATCTACTGTTACGTCATTACTTTTAAACAATTTTGAAACCTTATCAGAAACCTCAAAAATCTGGATTCAGAAATTACTATGGCTCTGCAGTTGTGTCCACAACGTTGTAAATCAGAACTGCAAGTTAAAGCTCATAACCTGAAGTCTTCTCCCTCCTTCTCCCAGAGAAAAACTAGAATTCCTCATCACAGTACTATCATTTAGATCACTCGGCATGTAAAAGCCAGGCCATGCTTACCACAAGAGCTGGATTTTATTGCAGTTTGTACACTTACATATTGCAGCTTAACACTTCATCAGCAGAGATTCCTCTTCCTGGTTAATATAAAATAATGGAATCAACTCCCATCTGAAAGCCAAGCTGTAGCAGTTTAGTTATTTAAAAACCCGTTTGTTTTGTGTTTGGGTTTTTTGTTGTTTTTTTTTAAACTTATAAACAAATCACCTCGGAGTCAGACATTGCTGCGTCTTGTACATTTATCCTGGCAAAGTGTCTTCTCAGGTAAAACTGTATTTCCCTGCCGATAAAGCAATGCCTTGCTGCCCCCATGTGAAGTTAGTGGGAAGGGTAGCGTTATTAAAACACCGTCGCTATGGTTTTTGCACAGAGAACTGTTGTAAGCAAGAGGGCAGTTCTTACTGACAGGTCATACTACTGTAATTCCCAAAGTGAGGATAGTTACCAGAATATACGAGCTTAACTTAGTAGAGTTTCCTTTCTCTTCCTGCCCTGGTTATTAGCTATATTTTACGCTAGTGTAGCTATACCTGTGGTGAGTATTATTTAAACACCATCCGTGTATTTAAAAGCCCAAACTGCTACTCCAGTTGTGGTATTACTCACGTAAGCTGGACTGGTTTTTATTTCTGCTTAGGGAAAATATTTAATAACGACATTTTAAAATACATGTGTATTCATAACAGAAAGCCTTTCTTTTATTGGCTCTCATTTCCTGGAAAATAATTAGAACAAGATGACTCAAGGAAAAAAAAAACTCCCAGAAAGAGTCAAAGGACTGTAAAAATAACTTTGAGTGAAATGAGATGAAGTTAGCACACTCCTCACGGGCTGGGCTGTGAATCCGCAGTGGCTGCACGGGCACCAGGCACGTCAATACGCAGCGCTCGGCTTCTGCTATCGGTGCTCGGCGTAGGCAGCAGTGACAGCAGGCACCAGCGCTGGCACCACATTATCACAGCCAACGCAGACACCTCCAGTATCACACGTCTGGCTCCAAAATGCACCGCTGTCTCGATAACGGGGTTAAGGGATGCAGGCTGAAGGGAGGTGCCTGGGTAACAGTATCTCTGAGTGCGGGGGGACATCTCCCTCCAAATTCAGGAGGGCAAGATTGCAACAAGTTAAGGAGGAGGCTGTTTCTCAGAAAACATCCCCCAGTTTCAACACTGAACCCCTTCGGACCAGGGCTTTAGGGAGTTTGTTAGCGCTCTCCGACTACACGGCCGTGATCAGTACAACCGGCATGCTCTTCTCCTGGGAGTCTTAGTGCATTGATTTATAGAGCTCCCACTTACTGCAGACACCACAGATTGCTGTTACAGTATAAAAGACAAAAAGCTGATGTGCACACCTTCAGATTGAAAGGGGTCCCGTTTCCTAATCAAATTATTATTTCTGCTGTAACCAACCACTCGAGCTACTAGAAAAAAGGAATTTTAGCCTTTTCCTCCTCCTCAGACAAGAGGAGAGGAAGAATTACTTTTGATGGACTAAATCCATCTTCCCACAGCCTGCTCTCCCAGGGAGACTGGTCCATTTGACAAGGCATCATTATTATAAAGTTAGTTCAACTGAAAAAAGAAAAACCCCGAAGTACAGGAATTTTCCACATTCATACTCCAGTTTATGCTGCACAGAGCATAAAGCATGAGCATTCTATCGAATGTGGGAAGAGAAACAGAATTTTACTGTTGCTCACCTCCTCATGCCAGAGTGCAAGACAAGGATTTAGGCACAATATAGTGAAAACAGCATCACTGTGCAGCCGTAGCCCAGGTTGCTGTCTGTACAGTAAGATTAATGAGCTCCAGACAAGAAAAAGGTACTTCTCCTCTTGGTATGGTTCAATGGGACTTAAACTACAACTCAATCTGCAGTTTTTGATTTTACTTTTTTTCAATTATTAGTGCAGATGAGCAAGAAGCAGCAACTTGGTGCAGAAAATTAACAGTATTTATCAGAGAATGTTTTCTAGATCAGGACATTTTTGTATACTGCTTACAAAAGAAGTAAAAAAGACTGTATCTGCTTGCATCATCGCTATTTTATGTGACATTAATACCATAGCTCAAATACAACTTACCTTAAGGATGGCATAACCTAGCAATGAGGCTTTGGAATTTTCCCCCCCTGCAACCATTCTCAGGGCTGACTTTAAGTGACACATCCACCATGCTGCAACGGTGTCTGGCTTTTCATGTTACTATTTCTGTCACTGCTGGAATGCTATCACCATCCATCTGCCTGAGCCCACGATCCTACCCAAGTATCCCTTTTGCCTCAGTGCTTCTCAGCAGCTCTGAAGCCCAGCAGACCCCGTCACCACCAGAACGGGGGGATCACCATGACAAAGCAACAAATAACAGTTGTACGGGCTGCTGCGACACCAGAAATAAAGCGCAGGGAGAGGTGACGAGGAAGGTGACACTCCTCAAGTGTAAAGCGACTACTCAGAAAAGCATTTCTAGCGAAATATTGTTGCTAATAAAGTATAAATTTAAGCCAATAGGCATTTGCATTAGACCTACACCTTTTGCATAGCAATTTTCGCTCTGCGCAGGGCAACCTGGATGAGCTGCCACAGCCTCCCTGCTGTTCCAGCCACTTCTGCACATCTCTGATACAGGCAGGAGGTTGCTGTTGGCAGTGACAGACCATTACCATGCCCAAAACCAACATAAACAACGTTAAAAGCCATCCCTCTTTACTCTCAGAGCAGAGCTCAGCATCAACTTCACTTTGCTACTGCAGGATCAAGTAGGAGCTTTGCCCTTGTGGTCTGTACTGCATAAGCTTAGCTGATGGCCAAAGCAGGTCTCGCCCTCCCCAGGGATAAGGCCTGCTTCTGGTTTGGCTGCCGGAGGTATGCGAACACCCACCTGCTCATTAGAAGCTATTCTTATAGTTTAAGCATTACACTGCTACCATGGGGGTAAGCAGTGGTGATGTTAGCTGCAGTGAGTTCCTTCAGACAGCCACCAGTGTCCTTAGTCAGCAGGCAAAAGAAAAGGTAAAAGGAAAAAAAAAAGTTCCTATTTGAAACTGACATAATGTGCATTGCTAAGACTCATTTCCATACCATTAAGGCTAGCACCTTCCTTTTGCTGTCACTTCCGTCGGTTCACTTTTCGCGACCTGACGCTAAATCAGAAGCACCGTAGCTGCCTTCAGCATCCCTGTGAAGGATAACGGAGGCACCACCCTGGAGAGCTGTGCCAAGCACAGCTGCAGGAAAGAACAAAGGCAACACATGCTGGTAAGATACAGGTATGCTCACCATCACTCCTCCACCCATCTCCAGCAGAGAGGGAAAGGTGTCCACACACTACTAAGGACTAGGGCGGTGGTGGCTTAAATGCTCATTGCCATTGCATCCATTTAGCATTTGGGCCCACCCACTCCAAGCCTGTTTTTGAAAGGTGGGCTTTTCTCCAGTAAGGACTCCTTTATCTCATGTACCTTACCTTATCCCTAGATAGAACAGCAGCAAAAGCGTTTATGCCCAAAGGTTTGATTCCTTTATGTGTACGTTGATAAAGAAATGAAGGTGGTCCCAACAGCCAAGAAATGCTAACACTGTTAACAGGACTAGAAGTTTTTGGTGTTTTTTCAGTGTAGAGTAGCTTCTACTTAGGTACCTAACCGTGGATTTAATAGATGAGCTTTAGCTACCCAACTGTACATAGGTGGTGCATATTTTTTTCCCCAAGGTTTCCCCCAACTGAAAGTCTATCAAGCTGCCTGTCACAATTTTTTCCCCCATGAGAACCTACCCACTTCTTCTCTTATTAAGAGTACACGGTATTTTTCAGAATTTCAAGTTTCATATAATAGTTTGATTTTGAATACTTGACTTTGAATATTTGTCAAGTCTGTGTTTCTTTCCCTTTTTACTACACTGTAGCATCTGATCAAAACCTCACCATCCTAGCTTGCATTTCTGACTGGGATCATCACCTCTGAAGCATATCCACATTAAACACACAGAGCCACTGAGGAATTTCTTGCCTGGGATGTATATACCAGCCTCTAATCAGAATCGGATTTTGGAAGCAATTATGCCTAGAACATCATGTTCTAGAAAGGTGCTGTCCTGCTGCTGCCCAAGCACACGCCGCAGAGTGACACCTGCGTTGGAGAAAAAAAAAAAAAAGGGAAATCCATCAGTTTGTGAGACAGTGGTTGAACAAACAAGTAGAGTATCTTTCACTTGCTTAGCTATTGACCTGTTTAGGACAGGAGTACATATTCCAAGTCTTCCATGCAAGTGTTCAGCAGAATTGACCTGATATCCTGGTAGGGGTAGTTCTATACCCAAACACAAAATCGACGCAGAAGCTTTTCCAGAGACTTGCAGAAGTTTCTAAACTTAATAACCTGTTCATAGTAAGATAGAATTGTCTTACTTCTAAAAAGTGAGAAAACAAAAAGCAAACTATTCTTTGGAAAAGTTAGTAAAGCTAAAGTTAACACACAGCATACTCACTGCCTCACTGTGGTGCTTCAACTGCTGCAATAGGATATAAAGATTAAATTCCTGAGGCTGAGCAAAAAAAGCATTAAATAATAAACCTCATAACAACAGGAGTCAAATGAGTCAGAAGGATCATTCAAATATTGGTGAGGTTTAGCAAAATCCTACTACCTTAAAAAAAAAAAGTGTAAGAAAATGTGAATAACCTGGAAAGAAAAGGTGACCTACCATATTACTACGCCTGCAAGTGCTTTGTAGTGGCAGTATGTAACTGGCAGCCCCCCCCCACCTGCTAAAAGCAGCATTCTCCAACAGAGCTGTTGGAATCCTGATGGGAATTCCTTAATTTTATGGGTTTTTTTATCCCTCACCCCACCCCGAGTAAGAAATGTCACCCACCTAGAAAATTAAACTGCAACGATCATCTATTTCTACCTACTAAACAAAACATTCAACCAATACAAAAAATTATATTACAAATTCAATTGGTTTGGGACTACAAAAATACAAGCATATAAACATACAACATTGACTTCAGAAGAAATGAACCCAAACAGAATTGAAGCGAGTTGACCCGTTCACAGTAGGAAGCCTTGTGCTCTACATCCCCAGATCTCTCCCTGTGCTTCTCCTTCCCCTGACCACCTCCATCCTCCTTTTAAACAACCTACCTGTCTGGTTGGGTGGGTGGGAGACTGCGTTTATAGCTGGGCTGAAGCTCCACGGGCACCGTCGCAGCAGGTAACCCCTGCCTCCCAGAGGAGCTGCAGGCACCAACTCGGTGTCACTCCCCTCCCCAAGCCCAACTGCTGATGTTCATGAGAAGTTGTACAAATTACTACTGTGATGCTTTGACCGTCCATCAGTGTGTGGAGATACTAGCCACAGGGTTGAGAGATACTTAACAAGAGGGAAGAGGGGAAACAGCCCGACAGCACAATCCCAGCAATTAGTCCAAAAACTGCATAGTTTATTGTTGGAAGTTTTTGTGCATAGCCAGCTCTTTGTTCTTATAAACTTGAAAATGAGTTTTAGGGAAACAAACTCTTGTACAGCATTTATGCTCTACAGTACAGACAGATTTTTCTCTACAGTTACTCTTAATTTCTCACTCAGAACCTACTAGGTGCTTCTTTCGTATCTTCTGGTGAAACATTCTAGGTATCAGAACCAGTAACAGGTAAGAGCTGACATGACTCACTCTGGTTTATTTCTACTGTTAACATGAGTAGAGGACTGGGAAAAAAACAAAGAATTACCACCAATGTCAAAGAGGAAAAAAAGGCCACTAAACCTGTATTCCTGAACTTTATTTTCATTTAAAAAATGATGACATAAAAGCAATTGAGGTTCAAAATGCAGTTATGTTATGAATGCGTAGATGGAGGGGGTATAGCTGGATTTGGATTTCAGAGGCCTGTGAAGATGCACAAATTCTATCCAACTCCACCTTATTTCAACCTCCTCCCTCCCCTTCTGCAAGAAAGCAGTAAATAAGTGTGGTAGTATCTAGCTAGCCAACTTGTAAGGAACAGAGACAAATATGAGCATAAAGAGTTTTGAGATGCTGGAGCAGGAAGAGGTTCACAAAGCAAACAATCTAAGGCATAACTCTTATCACACCTCCTGCTACATTCATTGTAGCGAGAATAGCAGGGGGAACAAAGTTACTTCTGGCAAAAGAAAGATGTCACATAAATTTAAACCACAGCCGTACAACAAGGTGCAAACTAACAGAGAATCACATCCTTCATATGTGACTTCAACCTTCCTCCAGTACGTATTTTTCTTTCTTTACAGAGCAAATAATCCAGACTTGATATAATTTCATGGTGCAGGTCAGCTTCTTAACATGCCTTGTAGAGGCCACACCTCGAATATACTTGTAGTTTGCCCTCTAATTGTATTACGTATCTTTAAATTGGAAAAAAATCATCTGAAACAGTGTATACAATGCTGATCCCTGAAAATCATGGCTAAATCCAACCACCCAAGTAATATTCTGGGCACATAATTATTTCAAATCCCATTTTGATTTTAGTTTGTACTCCAGCATGTGATTATTCTATTACAAAATCACTTTTTTACTTAGGCTAAATTAAGGACACGACTGTTGCCTCAGCGTGAAAAGAAACAGAACACAGGTACCCAGGAGGCTCAGACTGCTGTTGAATTTACAAAGCCATACCTAGTGCTGTGCTACATTACAGCACAATCCAGGTTTATATAGCACCCTGTGAAGAGATTCTAGGCAAACCCACAATACAGTATCTCCCTTCACCCCCCCACTTTCAATCCAGAGATCAAGGCCCTAAACTTCAGCAAGAACAATTTTACATTATATAAATTCTAGGAAAAAAAAAAAAGTACATATTAGCTGATGACATTGGAGAACAACAGGAAATGATCTTTCAAATAGGCAAGTATGTATTACAAGGACCACAGCATTATTGTTTTATTGTTTGCACAATGGTAAGTTGCACATATGGACAAACAATACACATTTAGAATTAGTTTCACAAATTAATACATTACAAGAGAGTCCAGTGGTTTAACATATTAACTATTAAAAAAAGCAATAACAAAGGAATACAAACATCACAGTTCTGACTGCAGCCCAATAAAAGTTTAAAAAAAAGGTTGAAATCAAAATAAACAGTAAGCTTTATTTTTCCGACAGATAAAAAAACCCACGTTATATCCCTTCATAAGAGACTGCTCACAAAGATGCAATAACATACAAGTACAAAAGTGGATAATTCTGTGCTCAGTTTCCCTTAATTATACCAGATCAAGTGACAAACTGAACATTTGTCAAAGAGCAATCACTGCTGAATGCAGACACTTCCAAAACATACAAAATGGTAATAACACTTTAACAATAGAAAGCAAATGACCTGGTACTAGAAAAATTTTATGCACTGTAACTGTTTTAGAAAAAAAGGTGCTTTTGTGAAAATGATTGTGAATATTCATTTGATGTGTTATATACAAAACATCTTCTACATAAAAAGCAACTCAGCTCCAAAGTTCCATGTTCACACTTCAACCTGTATCTTTATTTGCTAAGATTCAATTGATCTATCATTTAATCTCATCTCCTTAAGATGTTTTCCCAGCTATTTCTAGTGCACACCAAATTGAAATGCAGCACAAGATATGATGTTGTAATAGACAAGATTCATTAACTACTGTCGCAATAGCTTTAACATTCAAATTACATCATTTTCCTCCTCCACTCTTTAGCAGCAACTTATTGTACTAGATACCTCGTACTGAAAACAGATACGCAACTGCTTTTAAGTCAATGCTAGTAGTGCTGATGAGAAGCTAGTGAATCAACTCTGTTTTGTAACAGCTAATTTGAGGTTTCATGAGAATGGCACATCCTATCTCCCCCAGTTTCAGGGAAAAGCTCATCCAGCCCAACAACTCTCTGCTTGCACACAGATCTTGTGGTATCCTGAGCTTTCAAGCTGAAATCCTGCAACGGCCTACTGTTCAGCTCAGGAGAAAAAACATAACCAAACAGTTTGGGAGCATTACCTATGAAACGTCTGTGTCAAAATCTCAGATTCTTCTTTAGAGTTGGCTGCTAAATGGGTCAAGAAAAAGGTTTAAAAAAAATCCAGCTACTAACCACTATTTACCAAACTTTATGAAATAGTAAACATTGTATTTCAGCTGGTCTTAAACAACAAAACACAAGCAGCAGTGATGACATAGCCTGTGACCCACTATTTGAAACTCCTAGGAACATCAAGATATGGGACCACAGGGCAACACGGAGAAACAGAACACACAAGGAAAAGGAGACCTGTCTATGGGGCAAGGTTTGCACATCTGTATTTTATACATATATATATATACACATACATACACACAGATGTGTGCACTGTACTGTATATATTTACATCCATATACACAAAAACACCCTGAAGTAGATTTAAAGGCCATATCCAGGAACAGAAGATATGAACTCTAGTATTTGTACTAGAATATATTTTATCTGTACAAAAAAACCAATATGCATATATTCATATGGTATAAAGCTTATTAACAAAAAATATTCTGCTACTAACATTAGGTTAAATAGATGGTTTTACAAGATTCTTTAATAATAATGCAGTATAGAACATTTCTAAAACTAGGGCCAAAAATAAAAATACATAAACGGGTTTCTATTCACAAGAAAATAGCTGTTCAATATGATTTCATTTTGTACTTCAGACTAGGGAAAAGTAGCAAAATTTCTATAAATCTCCTGGGATGCAGTTCAATTAATGCATCAATCTAGAAAAATAAACTTTTCACATGAACAAAGTTGATTCACTTCCTCTTCTCTAAAACAGGTGCCTATCTTTTCCCTCGCTTGTTTCCAGCTGGAGGTTTCTTCAGCTGAAGAAGTTGCCCTCCTGTCCCAAAGCCTGCAGATGCAGGATTAGACACCCCGAATGTCAGGCCAGCTGATGCTGTGATGCCAGGATTGCTGAAGGTAAACCCAGATGTAGTCGAGCTGCCAAAGCCTTATGAGGGAGGAAAAAAATATTTTAAGTTATACCAGGATTGCAAGTTTGTTCTCCTTGGAGTTATGAACATCAGCCGCTTTATTACCAATGGTTGTAATACTTCATACTCATGGATCTATAGCAGTACGCCACATCGCTAACACTTGGACTTGCTATGATAACTCCTCAGGATCTCTGTGTAAACACATAATGCGTACGTAGGGTAGGACGGAACACAGAAGTACACACTGACCGCAGCCCACTTGCTTCACTCACAGCAGGTACGTGGCAAAGCTGGAGTTGGAGCTCTCAGTCTTGTGCCCTACTGACTAGGCTACCTTTGCCTGTCTTTATGACGTACATGGCCCGAGAGGCAGAAAAGGCTCAAAATCTTGCCAAATTCTTGGTGTTTAAAAACACCCTTTATGACTTAAACCAAAAAGCAGCACTGAAAACAATGCTTTGGAAAAATCAAATGACTAGGCGAGTGAATCGTGCTGTTTTAACTCCTCCACCCTCTTCTATCATGGTAAACAAATTGAACATTTGGTTCAGCTATAAAACAAGGTCAGTTGAAGCAAATCTGCCTATAGTTTTTAGCAACAGTAATACCAACTCATTTTACTTTCATTTGTGAATTTATATCAGTTATGCACAACCAACTTGGATAATAATTGAAACTATTACAGAGTGCTAGAAATTTCTCAAGTATTAGTTAGTACAAAGCAGAACTTCCTAACTCCACTTTTTATTCTCTCAAGAAACTGAATAAGGTAACCAATCATACAAAATAACAAGTATGACATGAGCAAGTTAACATTTTAACAAATAGTTTCATACAAGTTGCACATGGAAACCTGTGAACAATTAAAATACTAAGAAAAAATGGGACTGGTTCACAAGCAAAAAAAGCTATATTCTCAATACACATTACTTAACATAGTTTCATTAGTTCTGGAGTAGACAGTTAAAGGAATCCTTTGGTCACATCAGTATCTTCAACTCAATGCCTTAATATTTTTAACGCACAGAAATAAAAACCCAACTGGTTGTCTTGTAAGAATCCCAAAGTGGCTCCCACAAGCCTAATGTCTTCTTTTGTTTCACTTGTTAGTGATGCTTTGTATCAAGAACTACTTCAAAACATAATGTGAAACTCTTCCTCCTGCAATGTCTGGATCTGGGATACACATACATCATCTTGTCAAGAAAATACCCCATTATCTACAATGCCAGGAACTGCAGTCCTTCAACATGCAGTTGCCTGTGCAGAACTCATTGTCAATGTAGTGAGTGTGCAGATCTAGCGTGTGACTAATGATGTTGTTCATTTGGGTCTCGTCTAAATTTTGTGGACTAATTTTGCTCTCATCCTAGGATATAAGAAGCGAAGCAGATGCATCTATTCCTCCATTTCCCTGCCAAATCTGAATCCTAAGTAAGATTTTTAGACGAATAAACTTGTTCTTCATTAGGGAGTCTCATGAATTAAAGAAATCTTTAATAACCAAAACTGTTCCTCGTAAGTTACCTTTTTACTTCAAGTATGTATCTGAGATAACAGGTAAGCATTGCCTCCTATAGAAAACATCACAAATACCATTCCATAATAAAGCTGTATGTGACCTATAGTGTCAGGAGTTCACTAGGCAAGAGTAAAGCATTCATGAAGCACCTCCACCTCGCTGCTTCTAGATGTGGGGATTATTTTGAAGCATGCAGGGAAGGCAGCCTGAGGTTCATTTGAGTAATGCTAGAATAAGAAAGAGATGGATGAACTGTGTGATAGAAGACTGAGAACATGCTTGTTAATTTGCTATATACAAATTATATACTTGGAAAGTAATAGCTGTTATGTTAGAGGTGCCATTTAGGGCAGCCAGAAAAGTGTAGAAAGGCAGAAGGGAAATTAATCTAAACGGCTTTGTCCCATCATGGCAGCATAACAAAGCCATGGTATAAAGTTCTTTTCTTAAAAGTAAATCAAATCCTAAGCAGAATACTCAAATGAAAAATCTTCAGGAAAAAGCTTTGAACAAGGTATGCATTCAGTCTTATTCCTGTTGCAAGGAAAGAGAATCAGTCACGGAATAGCTCAGTTCTACAGGGAAGAGTCACAAAGTCTTGAACTATAGCTACAATGTGATCAACAATTATTATTACTTATGTGTAAACAATGACTTTCAGAAAGTATATGACAACCTGCCCTTCAGGGGCATAGACTCAGTATCTCCCTGAAGGACCTCAGAGTACACTTTATTCATTGGGCTTTTGCATCTCTGCTTTAGTCAGCCCTTTAGACAGGTAAGCCAAACATGAGGTCCACACCTCCCCATAACAGTATTTTATTTTTTTATTTTAACACCACAGGGATAAACAGCGGTTCAGCAGATCTCAAAGGCAATCTATTCCTGCCCTCATCCCTCATGCCACAATAGCTGCTCTAGATCAAAAAGGATTTCCAGCACAGCTTTGACTGATTTACTATAGCCTCTGTATCAAAAAGCTGCTCATAGTTACACATGGATTATATTCAGGTCTGTTTTTCAGCAGTATGTCCAGCCATGATTCCACTTGATTATCTTTTATCCTGTGTACTAAGGCTGCTATTCTTCAATAAAAATGTCTCCAACACAAAATTCTCAACTCAGCTGTTCAAAGCATATTTAGCACGTCAGTTTTCACAAAATAAGGGGGTGTGTGCACTACCCCCTCCCCTTAACATTTTAAATTCAATGGTGATTTTTTTTTTCCCCTTTCCCATCACTTTGGGAGTCTTAATGCTTTTTTTACAACACAGAATCATAGAATCACTTAGGTTGGAAGAGACCTTTAAGATCATTGAGTTCAACCATAAACCTAACACTGCCAAAACCACGACTAAACCATGTCCCTCAAACACAGGCCACTCACATCAGCCTTTTCAGTTGCCATCAAATGAGTAAGAGTAGGAATTAATTGGGACTTGATTTGCAACCAGCTTTCCACAGTGTCTGTGTGCGTTTCAGGGGGAAGTCTGAGATACTTGTTCCATCTCACGATTGTGTGCACTAAAGGAATTGAGAGAAGACTGCAGTTGCTCTGCTCTTCATCTACTGACACAGTGGACACAACTGCTCCTGGACTAAGCCCAGTTTACTATTAGAAGATGCTCAAGTACTTTCAGAGGACGCAGAATTTTCTCTTCAAACATACAAAACTGAAATTGAGAAGAGCAGTAATACTACTAGAAACATTCTCAAATCTTTTAAAGCAATTAAATCTAACTTGTAACTTACACTTGACAGAAGCAATTTGGGGATCTGTATTTTTCATTCTGAAATAAGAACAAACTGATGGAAAACATGTGGAGGAGATTTGGGATGTTATCTAAGCAGCCTAGAAGGACAGAGTGAGGGAACACTTACTAGACATTAGTTTGGGAAAATACTTAAGCGCTTACATCTAAACATAAGAAGTAAGAACAGTATATCCCATAACCCATATTCATCCCATTTTCCTATCCTTTTCAAAAGAAAAAGATTCAGAAACAAGATACAACTATCACATGGTAATATAAACCAGAATATTGTTTCAGGATCCTGTGAATGTTATATAAGAAACAGGACATGTTAAAATTAAAAAAAAAATATATATATAACCTGGCTAGCCTCAGGCATCATTCAAACCCATTTACACACCCTCAATAAAACTAAACTAAGGATCGTGTGCAATCCAGAAGCTATATGGCAAAGGATTTTGGATATAAAAGTTAATGTGCTTCTGGGCTACCAAATTTTTATGGAGGTTTCTATTCCATAATCCCAGTCTAGATCAGGATTTCATGACCACTTTATTTTATAAGCACAAAATGACAGGAATTACGTTTAATCTTTTATATTCCTGGTTACCACCTTCCTGAGACTCTTGAGATAACTGAAAACAATCTTCATTTTATTGGGTCCAACTCCCTCACTGCTAAAGAGAGAATGGGGGCACTGCTACCATGACAAAGCCTGATTTGAGGAATACAGAGAAATGACATCTAAATTGTCTCTGCATACCACCAACACAGCTAAGACAGACTTGCTATTTACTTTAGTTTGATACATTATTAGTGGTGGACAACTGATCCATACAACTAGTTTTCTAATTATGTTTTTTAATATACTAAAACCTAAATTATGTATTTTGTAACTTAGCAGCTTGAAATGCTGCAATACTATTTATATAAATATTAGTAATAGGTAATTTAATATAGGCTTGGAAAAATAAGCTACAAGATAAAAACGTAAGCAGTGTAAGTTTTCCACTTGTTTCTGATATTAAAAAACTAAACAAAAGAATGTTGATGCTTAGACACTGCATATTGCAAAACCAGAAATGTTCTATCAAGAATTTACTAGGGTGCTACACATTCCTGAATGTTACACAGCCAGCTTAGTGAGCTGTTTCCACCTTATAATAGAAAGCTTAAGGTACTTTACAGGCCTAATCAGACAGCATAACCCATCACTAACCAAGGAAAAAAACAAAACAAAAAGCACAACAACTACCAAGACACTAGTCTAAGCTAATGTACTGGGCACTTACTAATAAATACCAGCCACTTGCTGTGTTTGTATTAATGGAAGTTAAAGAAAAACATTTTGCTTTTAAAAAAGAAACATGCTACCAAAAGCCAGTCCCAGGAGACACGATACTCCTTCAATCTGTCATTGAAGAAAGACTGCAAGACAGACTATAGTAAACTATTTGCCTCAAAAACAAACTCCTATTTAAAAAGTAAATAGAGATGCAAGCTATAGAAGTGACTAATATTTCAGACATCTAAGTTAAGGAGCAATTGCATCCATATTATCATTTTCTCACCACTAACAAAATTAAACCAAAAAAATGAAGCGAGTACTGGGTAGTTCAGTTGCCACAGAAATGTTTTCAAAGTAGTTAACACAATGAATTATAGATATATACAGAGATACAATACCTATAACTTACTATTCAAATAGAAAGGACAAGCAGATAAACAGTTTTAAGGAAACCTTTGGGGCTTCTAAAAAATAATTTTAACTTTACTTGTAAATACAGGAATTCAAATTACTGGTATGTTTGTCACAAATCTACACACTAATTTCAGTAGCTCCATAACTGTATAGCCTATGCATTCAAGTAGTAACTGCATTTCTGTACCTCAGACTGTATCTGATCCAATCTGATGCATCTGATCACCTGCTTCCACTCCTAATTAGACAGATACCATCAAACTGAAAACATTAATGCTCACTCAATACTGTCTACCTAGGAGACCTGTAACAGAACCTAAAAACTTCTCCGAAAATGTGCATTTTGCAAGAAAATAGTTACTTTAATGCTTATATACACATGCAACTTCAAGTGCATTTGTTTCAGTAGCTTTCTTAGAGTGAGTGCAGCAGTTTGATTATAACACTTTTGCTTTAAGATAAACTTGAATTCAAGAGAAACAAACCAACCTGCACTTAAACTTCCTGATGGTTTACTTGTAGTTCCAAACCCAAATGATGATGCTCCTGTCGCACTACTTCCAAAGGCAGAGCTACTTCCAAATCCTAGTAGAATAATAGTAAAAAAATACAACAAAAAAATTACAGACACAGCAATTAAAGACACATAGGTTTTGGGTAAGTATTCTAAAACCAAACATAATTCTAAGCATTATTTGGTAAACAAATATTCCTAAGATTATTGCCTCAAGAGTATTTTGTTCTCAACACAGCATTGCATTAAGAAAACAGTGCAAACGGGAAAGCACTGGAGAAAAATACTTCCTTCAAAATACAAACTAAGTAAAAGAAAAGCTATAAAAACAGGCAAAGTCAACTATCCAGAGTTTACAAAACTGCAACTGAATTGCTGTTAAATTGGCAAGAAAATGGTAACCAAATGGGCCAAAACTAAGAAAATTCAGACACAAGTTATATGACTTGTATTATAGAAAGGCGCAATCTTCATCCACAACTCCAAAAGAAAAATTCTCTATGCTTAAAACAGAGTAAGCATTTTCTTGAGTTTACATTTGGCTTATTTTAGAGTCGTCCCTCCCCCAGGTTATTGGGGGATCAGCTTTACCTAGCAAACCACAAAATAGGTTAAATACACAATAGAAACATACAAAGGGCAGCCATAAACACATAGCTGTAATAAAACTCATTCTGTTAATTTTGTAATTGAGATTTATAATTCCATAATATAAATATTTCAAGATTTCAAATTGTGTTATTAATAGGAGATAATTTCAAAGGAGAAGTAAGTTGATATTGCAGTCTGAGATAGAGGCCATACAAAAGGAACAGCAAGAGAAATATATTCTCTGATATTGGCTGTCTCCAGAGGTTTTCAAGAGACCAGTGTTTGTATTGGAGGAAATTATGCCCCATCTTAAGTTTCAAGTGTCAGGGAAAATACATGTATTTTACAGCAAATAGAGCTTTTACCATTCCTTTACAGAAATAATTTTTAGATTTTAAAACTATTAAGGATTGAACGCACAATCTGAAGCAGTGTTCTCTAGTCTTCTGCAATTTTAAAATCAAGTAAGTTTTAAGGGTATATAATGGCAAGTATCATTTGAACGCAAGATAGTTTATTTAAATAATATACTCTTTCATCCTATCTAGTTTGAAATTAATTACCAATGGTCAGGCAAGGTGTCTGCAAATATTTAACAAAGCATAGGATCTATATGCTACATACCTTATATACTTAAATGCAAAAGCCTCTGTTTATCACTGACAAATTCACCGAATATTTATCATGGAAAAAGAGCAAATGTCAAATGTCTCCAATTAAAATGATGTTTCAAGAGTATACATTAAAAATTGTCCTGTTCAAACCCCCCCCAAGATAAAAAAAAAAAAAATCTGAAGTATTCATTCTGCTAATTTGTTTCCAAGAGCACACCTGCATGATATTTTGCATGTATTCCTTTATTTTTCTACACTTGCTTCTATCAGATAGTCATCTTGATTTGTCAAAAGACAAAAATTTTGCAAATTAATACAGAACAGACAAAATGCAAGCAAATGCCTTCTTAAGCGGAGAACTAGCAAAAAAAGAATACAAGTTAGGTCTCTAAGACAAAACCAGAAGCAGCTGTCCATCAATTTAAAAGAGAGTGTTCTTTGATTTACATCGGCAAGATTGGTGAACATATATAAACAGTCTTTAGTCTACAATCTCTTTGGTTGAAAAGGAAGAATTTTATGGGTTTCTTTCAAGGCACTTAAAACATTGTAGGAACAACCTGGTAATTCAGAATTACTTTCTTTTTAGCCCACTATTCTCGGTTATTTTTCCTGTTTAGGTGTACAGACTTTCTTTTATCTGAAAAAGCTTAAAATCTGATGAGACTAGACATTGGTAGATTTAAATATGATTTCAAGATTAAGGTGAAACCGATGTAACATTCAAGTTACATCATCTTTCCAAAACCAAGTGACATTTAATTATTTTAAGTAAATTACAACACTGATTCACATGTTTGGCTCCTAAGAGGCAAAATGTAGGGATGTGGACTGAGACCGCAGAGCAGAGAGGATGTAACAAGAAAAACCACAACACATTATGTTTGTGCTCAGCAGATGTAATAATTCTCTTTGCAGATCTCATACAAAAGCTTCAGGGGACACTAGTGTCTTTTGACTTGCACTGTAGAAACCCCTGACTTCTATAGACAGGAAATTTACATACAGGTTAGATTCTACTAATTGCTTAGATTCTACTTGTAGTTCTACTACTGAGAATTCATTACATTTAAATGAAAAAGTCTACATGAATCTTACACTTTTTTTATTACCACCTACTCTTTCACAGTCATGTGTCCTCTTGGAATATATACCCCACCAGCACTATTAACATTTTGGTAAGTATTTTTCCCTCACTTTCAAATGTTGCTTTTTCAGCTTAAGGAGAGATCTTTTTCCACCTCAGCACTGAGGGACAGAGTGACAGCTAAAGCAAATGTGTTTCAGCAAGCAGGATCCCAGAACTGTAGTAATTTTTTAGCATTTATTCTTATCTTAATCTAAGCAGAAACAGGTCCCTATAGTTAACAGTTGTACATACAGGTGAAAAACTTCTATGGGTTAGCTACAGCATCATCCAGTGTCTCAGGTGCCTAACTTTCATATATGTAAAATTCAGCCAAGTTGTAGTTACAAAAGGATGTACTTGATGTAATTCCCTAGCTTTAAGAACAGAACTCCAACGTGATTACTTCATCCTGTTCATCCTGGGTTTTCACTACAGTGGCTTATTAGCCTTAGTATTAGCCTTCGCAACTCCTTCTGCAAGACATGAAGAGTTTGGAAAGCACAGACTGCCAAATTGTAAGGTCTTTCCCTGAAACAGATCATCCTCTTAGAGGAGTTAAAGGTTTGCAAGAGATTCAGATGTGCGGTATAATAATTCAATGAAAGATTAGAAAAGTTAAAGTGTACCTCCAAGGCTTGAAGAACCTAAGCCACTTGATTGCAAGCCAGTGCCAATACCTGAGCCGAATGGCGTTCCAAAACTAACTCCCAGAGATGGCTGTGGCCCTGGTATAAAAAAAATGAGAACAAACTTGCCTTACTCTTTCATAGTAAAGAGGTCCTTTATTTATTTAAGTATTTGATAATGTGAACATCATCGCTTTTAACAAATCCCATTAAGATCCCAAACTTTACCTCATCAAAATTCCTCAAATAACTGTCTGCCTTACGTCTGGTAAAAATCTAGGAAAACACTGATTGTAATAAGGTGAAACTAGTCAAAGCTAATAACATGATAATAACACCATTTAGTATTTTTAAAAGTTAACCAGTCTCACCTTAAACTTTAAAACATTAATCAAAACCTTGAGAGAACTCATAGGTAACAGTATTTTCCCACCTATATTAATGGAATCAGAATAAGGGAAAACCTTCAAATTAAAAACCTAAGAACTGCCACTAATGTAACTAAAACTAAATTATCAAAAATTAATTTATTTAATAAATAGGAATCTTCAAAACTACTCAAGTATTCCATCCAAATTTAAGCAGAACACTAAGATAAAAAACAAGACAATGACTTTATTTTATTAAATTTATTGTTCATTTTTAAGCAAGTCAATTACACAGTAACATGACAATTCAATTCTTTTCCACACAAGTGATAACTGAGTTCTGTTAAGCTCTGCTACATAACACCATTCAATAAGGTAAACTAGTCAAACCACCTGTTTAAATAAACATTCACAAGAGGCACAGTTCTGTGTACCTTAATGAATTAGATACATTCAAAATTTCAGAGTCAGAGTTTGTCCCATAATTTAAAAAGTTGACAGTACTTTTCCCGCATATTCACACTAGGATGCAGGACTGTCAAAAAACACTTTCAGTCTGCCAAGATTAAATTTATAGCCTCAGTTCCTTTTTTTTTTTTTTTTTTTTTAAACCTTGGGGAATAAAGAATCAACTTGCTAGCCCATTACTAACACATTTTAAAATAATTAATTCTGATAAATAATTAATATATTTTGACAGTTTTCACAGTACAATCTTATATTCCTGTCTTTTTCAAACAGTTTTCAGTGCACTAGTTAAAAAGTTTAACCATTGAAGATAAAATACAGCGCCAAACTCTTAATCCACAGACATTCACACCCTTCCTCAAGATAGCCTTCTCCATCTTTGAACGTACTTTATGTATTGTATCTGTGAAAGTGATGATTTTTTCAAATATTACTATAAAGCTCACATGATTTCAGTCTTTTTCCTAAACCATTATCACATTTAGCCTTATTTTCATTCAAAAATTCTTCCTTTGTATTATAAACTTTCCTGTTACTAGTATTTATCTAGAGTTTTAAAATGTAACTATTTCAAGCTTTTAAAATCATCTCAGTATTTGAAGATTTAAATGGAAAATCATTTTGAATCAAGTGAAAGGCACTGTATATTGAAAAGTAACATTTTTGCTAGGAACACAAAATTCTTAAGTGATCCAAGCTGAATGACATCTGTATACTCAAAGTAGTGTTAAACTGAATTTTAAGGGCAACTAAAGTTGTTATCTTTCAGTCTCTGCTTAGCAGGGAATAGTTGGGAAACCCAAGCTATTTTTTCAACTAAAAAAAAGTATATCAGATGTTGTAATTACAAAATTTCACACTAAACTTGTTTACATCCAGTTTAAATACTGATACATCTACCTAGCAGCTCTTTAAAAATAAAAAGACAATTGTTATCAATAAAAAGAAACAAAAAACACTACACAAGTCAGTTAGTCATATAATAAACTAAAAGAAAACCCCAAACCACATATCCAGTTCCTTCTCAAGTGCACAGGTTTGTATCCCAGTAGGAGGCACTGTTAGTGGAAAACCTTAAAACAAAACACTACAGTCCTCCAGGCCAAGCTTTTTTCCAAATGCAACATGCTTTTTAGAGCCCGTAAAAAACATTATTCTAAAACACCTCAGATTATATAAAACAGGATCTTAAGCCTTAGGCTAATCAGCTTTTCATTGAGGAACAGCATATGATATTTTTTGATTTTGTACCATAATGTTCTGAAGGCATCACCACTATTTATAGTTCTTATAAGTAAGCATAATTTTCAATAGCAAAAAACTAGTAATAAAGATTCTTTGATGCCAAAAGTACTAGCAAAAAAATTGGCACTTCTGGCTACTATAGGTACAAGACAAATTCTTTATAACAAATATTTTAACATTTTAAAACTTGATATATTTGCCCCGTAGAGCATTTCAGTTTAATGAATAGGGCCCACTACAAAGAATCCAGACAGGTCAGCTAGATTTCCTAAAGTGACATTCTGCAATTTTTAAAATCACAGCTGGTCCTAACAGCAAACCAATTTAGTGTCACAACTTAGATTTGATTCTGACAAAGTAATACACTGACTAATTTTGACACAGGTTAATATCAAATTACACAATAAAAATTTTAAGCGCTATAAAGATTTCAGTATCCTTTCCCATTAGCACTTCAATCTCATTCCGAGTCAAGTCAAAACAAAGTGTGCTAGTAGCTTGATGATGCTTTGACTAACTCTGCACTTCACCAGTTAAGGAGAGAGTAACTAAGTTGTTGGGGGGGTAGTATATTTATTTATTTTTAGAGGAGGAAAGGTGAGCTTAATGAAGAGCATGTCTTTAAGACAACTTAGTCTTATCAGAAAAACATCAGTTTCAGCCTCGTGCATTTTCAGCTCTTAGTTCACGAAGTTTTTATTTCCTTTAAAATCTTTTACTTTAGTCCCATCAATAATAATAGGTAGACTACCCACCATCATTTGAACTTCCACGCTGTTCAAGACTGCTCAGGGAAAGGTGCTAGTGAGGCAGTGGTTAAAACTCTAGCTGCTACTGCACAAAAGCATGACCAGCCTCACTGCTACCAATAAAGCTGTGCTCAGAGCAAAAGTGCTAAACTAGGGAGAAAAGTTGTGTGCAGACAAGACTTCAGCATAATTTTAGTAACTCTAGCTTTAAAAAAGCTGCACAAAAAAATTGTGCTTCAGTGTGCATGCCACAGTCCTGGTGTCCTGATTATCCATCCCAGGAGACCAGTGGAGTACATCTTTGCTCCCTTTCTTCCATATAGCCAGGATCCACTGGCTTTATTTATTTCAGTAGAAGCCAGACATGTCTTGGCATACAGAGAGAACATAAACAGGGTGCATATCTACACCCAGGAACTGGGGAAACATTCCCTGATCCCACAGCTTAGATGTAGCTACTAAACCTTTGACTTCTGAACGCAAACTTAAAATAAATTATTAGTTATCTTTGTCAGAGAAAGAACAGTAACTAACTCTAAATGAATCTTACGAAATAGACTTAATCATGTAAACACAAAATATTTTTTTTTTAAAAAGAGACTAACCATCCTGATCCCTCAATACTAGAGTACCATATATTAAATTTTAGTCAAAAAACTTTAAAACCTAGATTAATTTTCTTGTTTTATTCTTAACTTCAAGAACAGCAACAGCAGGTCAGGCATTACACAGACACTCCTCTCCCCCCCTTTACATACACCCCACTCATAATCTTTTCTCTCATAACCTTCTACCATCCTTCATCTATCCCACTCTTCAGGATCTAGATCTTGCAAAGAAATATGCATGATTTTAACTTCTAGCAGATAGTTTATCAAATTCATAATAACATAATACAAAAGTTAAAACACGTAAACATCTGCAGTTTTACTGCAGCAAATGGCTATCTGAAAATTCAAACAAGGAAAAGGAAATGAAGACAAGGCAGTCTTTAAATATCTAAAGATTCCTGCAGAACTGAAAGAATAGATTCTACTCCTTTTCCACTAAGAGTAAGACAAAAAGTGGCAGCCTTAATCTGAAGCTAAGCAGTTTCAGGTAAGTTGTTGGAAAAAAGTCACACACTGAAATCAGTAATTTAGGAAAGCTGTGAAATTTTCCTTTTTAGCAAGCTTTTAAGACTTTAAGATCTCTCTGGAATAGTTCAGGCCTGACTAATCCTGCTTTTGAGCTAGAGGAACAGAAAAAATGACTCCAAGTTCCACCTAACCCTATTCTCTAAGGGTTTTAAGTACTCTTGAAGCGCCACTCAAAACATCAATCTACCTCTATTTCTCCAGGTCCTCACGTGAGTTGCATGGAAGATGACAATATTCCAACTGAGTAAGTAGTAAACAAATTGTCGTCTACTTTTGTTGGCCTGTTTGATGTAAGTTAATGGCATTGTTCTATCTCCATCACTCTTGTAATTGGCACATTTTTGGCTTTTGAGATACTCCACCAAAACAATCAACCAACCCTCCCCTCAAAAAAAAAACCCCCAACCTACACACACTCCCATTTGTTCCTTTCACTACAAAATGTTACAAAATACCTCAGGGTATAAAGTCATCTTACCTCAGGTTCTGTTGGTACAGGTCAATTCTGCCTCCCCCCCGCCCCCCTTCACTCCTACTCCTAAGAGAATCTTCACGAAGTCATGCCATAAGTGGCATCAATTTACTCAGGTTATTAGCAGTTCTCTTGAATCTGGACTAAGAAGAGGAAGTTCAAATCCCTCACCCCAATTAATGAAAATGGAGATATAACTTTAAATATGATATGCCAAGTATATGACTTTCATACACAACTAACCCTGTAATGACTATGAGCAGTATTTTAAAAAAACGTGAGACAAGGACAAAGACGAGGGAGAGGAAACTACTGTGGCAACATTAGGCTGTACAAGCCACACTTCTATGTGTATTAAAAACCCTGAAGCGTGACCTTACATTATCCCATGTTTTCTGTTTAAAACCAAACTCTTTTGCAGATGTCACTTCAACAGAATTTCCATGGATTAACATAGCAGCAACAGGAAGACTGTGGTCTATGATGGAAATTTAGAACATAGTACTTTTTTTTGTTGTGTTCAAAATATTTTGGCATATTTGTTTTTTTAAAATCCACCTCCTTGCTGTTTGTAAGGGCCAGGGCTGGAAGCACATTATATTTTCTTATTTGGAGAAGGCAAGGACAGCCTAATAATTTGTCCAACTTAGGGTGGTTGCTGCATAGGTCTCTAATTAATAAACATCTCCTCGCTGTTTATAAGGGTTAGGTCTGGAAGCACATTGTATTTTCTTATTTTGGAGAAGGCAAAGACAGCCTAATAATTTGTCCAACTTAGGGTGGTTGCTGCATAGGTTTCTAATTAATAACAGCAGTCATATTTTGAATGATTTAAGACAAGAAAAGGAAAAGGTGCTAATATGACTTTCAGTACATCTTACATTTTAGAAGATAAATGGTAGAATGAAGTTAATTATGCTTTTCATAATTTGCTGACATAGACATATCTATGTCCAAATAAAATCACATGGAATTTACCTCATTTCTGTTAAATGACTAAACGTTAATTCAATTCTCTACATTTAGGAATCCCTCTCTGAGAAGTGTTGATTAGTATAACAATGTCAACTAAGGTGCCTTAAGTTACTTCCTTTGCCATACATATCCATTCTTCATTAGCAGCAGGTCATGCATTTCCTCTGTTTTGGTCTTCCTTTTACACACATCCATACACAGAACCACTGATTCACTCTGCTAATATTTATTTGCAACAGCAGAATGGCCAGCAAAAACTGCTCCAACATCACTCTGGCAAAGGAGTTGGGTATCAAATAATAAGCCAGGCATCTGTCTTCCTATTCTACAAATTTTTGCTCCACTATCCTTCCTGTTCTACAGCATTTTTCATTTTACAGTTCCAAAGTGCTATATAAAAATGCATTACTAATTTTACGTAAGAAAAAGGTAATATGCATTTAGATATTCTCTCCTCATTGCTTTGCAATAATTTACTATAACTGCACAATTCTGGAAAGAGGCTATGTGTATTCAGAGATGTTACTTAAGAGTGGAGACTCACATTCCAAGGGGTAAGTTAGAACAATACAGTAAATACCACTAATACAAGTAAATTCACAAGATTAAGTATCTGTTGCATAATTATTGCTAAGTCTACCCTGCATTTTTCTATTGGCTATGTATCAGGAACTTCGCTCATCACAACGTTTAGATTTTTAGTCTAACACAAAGGAAGACTTCATAGAAAATTTTACACAAATTTACTATTGTCGTAACACTAATAATCTATAACTTGAATGCACTCAGACCTGTAGCAGGCTGTTGCTGCTGAGTAAGTGTTGCAGCCATCGCAACGGCTGCTGCATTTGGTATGTTGCTGAAAGGGGTCGGTCCTGTGGTAACACGTGGCGCGCTCTGCCACTTCTTAGCTTCTGTTCGTCTTGCCTCGAACACATCCATGGCATCTCCCAGAAAGGTTTTCCTGTAGCCAAGGTATTGGTCTTTGAGCATCTGAAGGGGATGGGGGGAAGCCATTTTAGTTCAGTGTATTGGACATAAAACCTTAACTTAAGGATAAAGAGAGACTAAGTTATAAAAAACATTTCCTTAACACTCCCAGTTCCCCCCCCTCCCCCAAACCAACCCAAAACCCAACCCAACCAACCAAAAACCACACACACACCCCCACACCCCCCCCCCCAACCTGAAAGGATCTAGTCAGGCTATGAGGTGGAGAGAATTGTTTTGCATCAGCTACAGCCAGAACAGGTTCTTATTTAAATTCTGCAAAGCAGTCAATCATAACAGACTAACATATTGAATGGTATCAAAATCTTTCAAAGCTGGTGTACATCAGTACAATTCCATTTGTATCACTGTACTAGCTGACCTAAGAGACAAAATACAGCCATATTACTAGCTCATAACATAATACATTCTTCTTCAGTGCTACCCTTTCTGCATGGAGTCTACTTTTGCTCCCTTATCACCTTCATCTGTGCTTCTTTCCTTCCTTTCACTCTTACATTTCTTTCTTAGCACAAAGCCAAAGAAGCTACCAGAATTTCAGAATTCAATCCTGTTTCTGATGCATTTCATCAACAATGTAATGCAGAGCAAATCACAGATTGGTAGGGGTTGGAAGGGACCTCTGGAGATCACCTAGTCCAAACCCCCTGCCAAAGCAGGTTCACCTAGAGAAGGTTGCACAGGATTATATCCAGGTGGGTTTTGAATATCTCCAGAGAAGGAGACTCCACCACCTCTCTGGGCAGCCTGTTCCAGGGCTCCATCACCCTCAAAGTAAAGAAGTTTTCCCTCATGTTGAGATGGAATTTCCTGTGTTCCAGCTTGTGCCCGCTGCCCATTGTCGTGTTGCCAGGCTCCACTGAAAGGAGTCTGGCCCCATCCTCTTGACATCCACCCTTTAGATATTTATAAGCATTGATAAGATCCCTTCTCCAGACTAAAAAGACCCAGGTGTCTCAGCCTTTCCTCAGAACAGAGGTCCTCCAGTCCCTTGATCATCTTTGTAGCCCTCCACTGGACTCTCTCCAGCAGTTCCCTGCCCTTCTTGAACCGGGAGGCCCAGAACTGGACACAGTACTCCAGACGTGGCCTCATCAGGGCAGAGTAGAGGGGGAGGATGACCTCCCTCAACCTGCTGGCCATGCTCTCTTTAATGCTCCCCAGGAGACCATTGGCCTTCTTGGCCACAAGGGCACATTGCTGGCTCACGGTCAACTTGCTGTCCACCAGGACTCCCAGGTCTCTCTCTGCAGAGCCGCTTTCCAGCGGGTCAGCCCCTAACCTGTACCAGCGTAGGGGATTATTCCTCCCTGGGTGCAGGACCCTACACTTGCCCTTGTTGGATTTCATTAGGCTCCTCTCCACCCAACTCTCTAGCCTGTCCAGGTCTTGCTGTATGGCAGCATAGCCTTCTGGTGGGTCAGCTACTCCCACTTTTGTATCATCAGCAAAGTTGCTGAGGGTACATTCTGTCCCCTCATCCAGGTCGTTGATGAATATATTGAACAAGACTGGAGTCTTGTTCAAATGCAATAGATCATTCTGCTTCAGACTAACAAGAAGCCCAAATCTGTTGTGTTGTGTCCCTCCCTCCCCTTGTCTATGCCCCTTTCCCCTATTAAAACTCCACCTTCTGTGGCAACACCTGGCTTGGCCTGCTTATCATGAACCACTTCTATCTGTCACAGATGAAGGAACTATAGATACCTTAGGTAACATAAAAAGAATAAATGGCTTTGTCATGGTTTCAGTTGGGATAGAGTTAACTTTCTTATTAGCAGCTGGTATAGTGCTATGTTTTGGATTTGGGATGAAAGTTATGCTGATAATGCACTGGTGTTTTTGGGTTGTTGCTAAGCAGTCAAGGCCTCTTCTGCTCCTCAATCATCCTGCCAGCGAGTAGGCTGGGGGTACACAAAAAATTGGGAGCAGTCACAGCTCACACCAACTGACCAAAGGGATAGTCCATACCATATGGCATCACACTCAGTATATATAAAGCTGGGGGAAGAAGAAGGAAAGGGCTGGACATTCAGAGTTACACGGTGTTTGTCTTCCCAAATAACCATTACACATGATGGAGCCCTGCTTTCGTGGGGATGGCTGAACACCTGCCTGCTGATGGAAGCGGTGAATGAATTCCTTGTCTTGCTTTGCCTGTGTGTGTGGCTTTTGCTTTACTTAAACTGTCTTTATCTCAACCCACGAGTTTTCTCACTTTTACTCTTCTGATTCTCTTTCCCATCCCAACCAGGGGAATGAGCAAGTGGCTGCGTGGCCCTAGTTGCCAGCTGGGGTTAAGCCACAACAGGCTTCAATTAAAGAACTGACAGGATGATTTCCATCATCTAACAGAGACCCTTTACACATAATAGCCTTATTAAAACCACAAAACAGTAGGTTAAATTTAATTTTATGAAAGACATACTACATCCTGTGCTCCTTGCTAAGGATATGCTTGTTTCCAAGAAGAGGACCTTACAGTTCAAAAATTCTGACTCAGGATTTGAACTGCTGTAAACCTAAGTCTATCAGCAACAGCATGAAATGCACAGAAAACAACCTCATTACCACATCAGGAGTGCTGTCTTTGGAGAGAAAAGATGTTCACAGAACTCTAATGAGATTCAATACAATGCCACACTGACTGCCATAGGAACTGACAGAAATGCCATTAGACATTGTAGACCAGTTCTTAATGCTAACCTATGCGGAATGATTTAATGACATTCTCTACCTGAATCGTGCCTAAGCACATTTTACTCTTCACTGACCTTGGATACAGAATGTACCTATATGTTCCTATGTGATATAAATGTATTTAACAACTAGCCCAGTGCAAAGATGTTTCAGGCCATATTTTTCTACAACTTCAGACTTTGGAATCAAAGAGTATATGTAAACCAGAAAGCCTGCTTCAGACACAAGAATGAATTGTGGTCACAGGTCTCCCTTCACAAACCATATCACAACCATCAAATACGGCAGAGACAGCAGTTTCAAAACTGCTCTCCTCTCCTAGCATCCTAGCTGCTAAACTAAAACAGATGGTCAGAATGATAGATCCACTTAAGCAGTACATTCAGTTTTCTGATTTTTGAAGCTTTATTTATAATTGTGTCTTCCAAAATATCAGCCTTCATGTCCACCCACTAGATTAAATCTCAAAAAAATTTCTTAAAAGAAAGAAAAATCCTCAAACCAACCCCTTAGGCACTGGAATACTTCTCAAGCTAAAGTAAAGTCTTTCCTATTCAGTCACACTGACAAGGTACTGAAGATACTATTGCCTATACCTGCATATTAATCCAGCTCTTCATATCGAAGAACAACAAAACAGTGCCATTGCAAAAACCACTGCATGACTTCAGGCTACACTCAGATCTCAGAACTGAGGAGCCCAGAACACATTTGGGATCCTTTTTGTGTAATTCTGCCTAAATTATGGAGGAGTTGATATATTCTATATCTGGTACCAAAACCGAGTTAACTAAGAGCAGCACAAGTATCTGATGGCAGGTAACTTGTAATCCAGTGAATATCCATGCTGACAGAAGCAATGCAATGCAAAGAATCCAGTTCACACATGATCCTCAGTATTCCTGAACTTTAGTCAGGAAAGGTAAGAAGTTTCAGATGTTTAAAGAACTAGCAATACTGTGCAGAAGCAGCTTTGAGAGGGAAACAAGCAGAAGATTTACCAGAGCTATTCCATTAAGGAAGTCACTTAGCAGAAACAATCCCAAACACTTGTACTCCAAGTTGGGTTTTTTTGTAACCAAGCAGGGTTCCGATGATCTCAAGAAAAATTATTGACAGAATGTCCATGTCCTACAATCCATATGTCCAGAACTGTTAATGGGAAATTTAAGCCAGAACCTATGCTGGAAAAAACAAGCCTAGCTAGGACCTTTGATATATCAGCATTTTTTCCACAGTGGTCTTTTTTTCTATACGTATGACTTTCCACAAAAACCAAGTTGAAGAAATTTAAGCAAACCAGAACAGTTTTCACCAGAATTCTTTGACATGTTGAAAAATCCTACATACGAATCCCGACTTTGTAAGAGCAGATTTAGATCTTTGCTTGAAACCAAGAAGTAATTGGGCAAAAAGCAAAACATACAGGCATGAGCTCAAGGATAGACATTTCAAAAATTAAAAAGGAAAAAGAGTTAGGTGAAAAACGTTTTGTAACCTAAATGACTGTGGTCAATTGCTATCACCACTATAAGTAAATAATTCAAATTAGACTTCAGCTGAATGAGTTACTTTTTAAATCAAAGCACTTCTCCAAGACAGTTTGAAAATTTTTAAAAGCAGTTAATTTAACAGAAAAAGAAAAGAAAACCTGAAGATATGTTTTCAAAAAGTGATTCTTTGTAGTTCTTCCACTAAATACACAGGAACACATCAAAACAACATACCTTTACGTTTTCATGTATTGATTGGAGTTGTGCAGCTAAAGCTACAAATGTTTGATAGATTTTCTGCATAGCCATAGACAAATCTGTAAAAGGCACATAAAATACTGGTAAGTGACAATCTTACTACCAGGACAAAAGATTTAGTGTTTATAACACAGCAAAAAGCCCACCCAAAACCCATCCAATACAAAGCACAAAAACAATTGCATGAGAACAAGTTTATGTCTAGAAGAAATACAGAATTTGAGAGCAACTGGGTGACACAAGTCACCCAAGGACTACCTTTTGAAAGGGCTTCAAACTTTCTTTTCAAAAGTACTCTTTTTCTCAGATTTATTTTTATATACATGGTAATTTGTTTCCTACAATTTCATCATTTAGCAAAGCTAAAAAATATTATTTAACTTTATCTAGTTACTCAGGAACATTTTACTTCATTGTTTTTTACATATAGTTAAATCAGATTTTCTTGCGTTTGTATACATTTTCCACTCTTTCCGACTTAGAGTACAGTTAAGTGTTCATTTGATTTTGTCAAAGAGAAAGCAGTAGAACAGAAGCTTTACTTAGATTTTAAAGTCATTACATGAACCTTATTCTAGCTCTGCCCACAAGCATATCAAAGAGAAACACAATGGGGAGCCTTCTTGCCTACATAAAGTCTTATATTTAGGATATCCTACTTCCCACACAGATATGAAAGTGTTTTCAGTGCACTGCCCCAACTAATGCAAAACTTTAGGATTGAAGGGGAAATCTCAAAGGTTTTGGCAAAATGAGGCACCTGCTGACAAAAAAATGCTTTTCTGAAAGCAGCACTGAAACAAAGTACCAAAATGGAGGACAGAAAAGTGCTGAAGTAATCCTTCACTGTGAAAAGATCAACTTCTGCATTTCCTCTGAAGGACACATCTAACCTACTGAAATGCAAATAGTAGCTATCAAGTTCTTGACAATGCGCGTGTCTAGCAATGATTCATGAACTGAAAAGGTCTGCCTCTCCATAGGGGAATTTCTCCATTATAATTTGCATTTCTTTCTGAAAAAGAAAAGCTGGCGAATAAATCTCACACCAATCTGCAGGGTTGTGGAGGCAGTGGTATCCAGAAAGACTGGCCACAAGTTTTCAAAGAGTCTGGAAGAAATTTATCAATACTAAATACTACATTATTTAAAAACTTTCAAGACATTCTGGGTCATGGCTTCCTGTACGATAAAGGAAGTTCTTCCTGTACGGTAAAGGCTACACATGCAATACACTGTTGACTAGATCATTAGATCATTTGCTGCCAGTCTGCGCGTGCTGGTGCAGCAGATTAAGCCTTGCCCCCGCAAGCAAGGAACCTTTATATTATAGCAGAAACCACTGAAAAACCTGAGGAAAATCCGTGAAGGCATCCCTCTCATACTCTGGACAGACAAGAAGATCACGTAGAAAGATAGCGGACCCTCAGGATTCAGCACATCTTCCATTCTGGAAGCTAGGTCTGAGTCCTCTGGTTTTTGACATATGAAGTCCAGAGTCTAGGTACTATCCTGTGATGGCAAGATGTTCAAGTATCATTTGGCACAAAAAGCCATGCACTTGAAATCACTGCTTATTGGAGGACTTGTATCTAAAATGGCCCAGAAGATAAAAATTCTATGATCAAAGAAATGGCAACCAACCAGGAGACTACTGTCCTGAAGTCGGTATTCTCTGACCAGAGAGATTCTCTCAAGATTGAATTACATGGCAGCAAACAAGACTAAATTTTCTGTCGGTCAGAGCTGAAAGCAATGCCAACAGGCTCCAAACTAATGAAAAGTTCCCATTTTGATCTGGAGCTGGCAGAGCAGACACCCGTATTTGTCTGGTCAGACAGCCCAGTGGAAGACAGAAGGTCCCCAGACATCAGCCTTATAATAGCTAGATGCTGAAGGAAAGGAGGTGGACATAGTCAATGTCAATGCTCTTCTTCTCATGTTTTGTCAGGATTGTCCATCCAGCTCAGAGTTTTATAGAAGACTACAGAATACCTTTCCCAGAAAATCCATCTTCTTCCCAATGCCTGCATTTTTGAAAACAAGATAGTTTTCTGAAAGGAACTTTACATCCCAAACAACAGCATAATTTCTCAGAGTTTACAGGGGGGAAAAAAAAAAATCCCTCATCTACAATGATGAAGACATTTCAGTATATTCCATAGATAAGCACCTCTGTTGTATAAAGACCTCATCTTAAAACAGCAGTTGGACAGAAAAGTCTTATTAGTGGAAGGGGATAGAGGAAGGAAGACAGAAGTCAAAGTGAAAGGAAAACATTTTCTTACTGTTGTGTTAACCACAAGAACAATAGACATAGACACAGGCAAAAGAAAGAAAAATGGTTGGGAAGCAGAACTGAATCAATAGACCAAGCAATATTGAGCTGAGTCAATGAAAAAACTGAAGAGTAGGGAGCTTTCATTGACATTTATGAGCTCACTAGGAACTGTAAAGAAGCAAAATGCAAATGGATTGGATAGATAGTGTCAGAAAAGGCAGTGCAAAACTGGAGTTCAAGCGTTTGCAAAATTATGTCTCAGATGCACCCCAGCCCCACTATGAGCCCCAAACTTCTATTTCCAGCTCCTATGCAAGTGCCCTAGCTAAATATAGAGAAGACTCCAGTTTTTACAAGAATGGTGCCTAAGTCAGACAGAACAAGAGCGTAAAACATACCATGCTTCCTTATATCCTATTTTTCAGAAGTCATGATTTCTACTCCTACACACCTAGGTATCAAAATTTCTATGCAAAACAAACCTGGCTTACAAATTGCACCTCAGAAACTGGATCCATCTTAACAAAGCTTAAGAACATTTACGAATTTAACCTTTAATTCCTTTCATCTTTACACTGAACAACTGCAGAATCTATCTGAACACGTCTTTCTGTATGTTAAATAAGAAAGGCCAACAATAACAAAAGTGGAGATTAATTACTAAATTTTTCTTAAACGTGTAGGATTTCTAACTTTTGTGTATGAAACATTAAAATTGAAACATTTACCTTGTGGAGTTATGTGTGAATTATTTGCTTGAGTAGCAAGATGATTTTCCAGTTCTTCTATTTGTTGCCTGTATTGCTGCAGCTGTACTTCAAACTGCTCAACCAAGATTCTGAAGTAGCTATATGAGTAAAACAATGAAATAGCATGATTGAACTTCACTAATTTGCCACTGTTTTTTTAATCTGATCTACATTAGCTGCCAATTCTCAATTCATTAATTGCAACAGTTATGTTCTATGACATTCTCTATGTCCCTCTACTTGTGGAAAGAGAATAAAGACTGTCTTTCTCATGTCTATGAGATAAACTAAGTGCACAAATAAAACACTGATTCTATGAAGCATTCAGTACATATGTTACCAGAAGCAGAAAAAAATTCGTATCATGAAGTTCATAGAATAGTTTGGGTTGGAAGTTCAACCCTCCCCGCAATAAGCAGGGACATCTTCAACTAGATCAGGTTGCTCAGGGCCCCATCCAACCTGACCATAAACATTTCCAAGGATAAGGCATCGACCACCTCTCTGGGCAACCTGTTCCAGTGTTTCACCACACTCATCGTAAAAAATTTCCCCCTTATATCTAGTCCGAATCTACCCTCTTTTAGTTTAAAATCATTATCCCGTGTCCTTTCGCTACAGGCCCTACTAAAAAGTCTGTCCCCATTTTTCTTTTAAGCCCCTTTTAAGCATCGAAAGGCTCCAATAAGGTCTCCCCGGAGTCTTCTTTTCTCCAAGTTATATTATTGACTATCTTTTACAAATAATAGTAACTCACTCTGCTGGGGCTGTATTTTCATGCTGGAGACCAGGAGGAGTTTTCTGTGTTCGTAATGCTATTTCTGCATTCTTTAGCTCCTAAATAAATAGGGAAAATTAATAAGAAGTAAGGTTCCGTATGAAGCGTTCAAAAAGAAAAACAGCGACAACTCTACTGTTCATTCACGTAAAATACTTTCTTCATATATTTAAGTTAACATCGTGATAGAATCTGACCAGAAATTCTTCAAAGAATAGACTGCTAGAAAGTTAAGAACTGCAAATACCAACAGAAGTTGTGGGAAGGAACAAACAACAGTACATACTGAAAGCACAATGAGCTCTCAGCAGTTCAGAAAACATTGCACTAAACTGTCAGAGGTAAGATCTAATTTCTATCGTACTTCAGAAATCCTGTTACAATTATTGAGGGCTAGGGAGTAAAAAAGCAATAGTCAAGTGCAATTAAACAACATACCTAAAAGAGAAGAAACAGAACAAAAAGAATTATTTCACCTTTTAAAAAAAAAAATTAACTAGTTTAAAAAATGCATCTTTTCCTATGGAAATTATTTTTTTAATGCATTATAATTACAAGATATACTTCTGTTTAATACTTTCAATAACTCTACCATTAAGAATTTCTCAGTGCCTGGTTCTGCAATTATTCTCATCTGCATCATTTACAGAAATATGAGAACATCGGTAACAAGTTTTTGTTTTCACAGAAAACTGTTGGCAAGTCACAACTATAGAGTATTTCCTTTTGGTATCACAAGATTTAGAAAAAACATTAAAATTTTTATTTTAAAATAAAATACACTTATTTATATAGCAAGCAGCCTTGACATGCCAGATAAAAGAAAAAACAATACAGAACTTAACCTGAAAAGCACTTGCATCAAAACTTGAGCTCAAACTGATTGTGCAGTTAAGATGCAGACTGGTGGACAGAGTTGTGACTCAAGTTCAATAAATGAATATTAGTGCTAGTTGAGATATTTTGGTCCCTGAAATGTTATGGGATGGGTTTTTTTGGTTTTTCTTTTTTTTCATATTATCAGAAGAAAACATACTTGAATTTCTGCTACTCCAGAGTCCAGCATGTTTTTACAAACATATTTTCACTAGCAGCTGAATATATGACTGAAACTGAACTAAAAGTAGGTACACATTCCCTTCTGTTGCCTTTGCTATGGAGGAGCGCTTTCCTGCGTAAAAGTCATTTTATTGCTGTTGTACTTATCTGAAAATACTGACATCACAGATTTCAGTCTCCTCCAGTAACTTCAAATAGATTAGAAGGGGTTCGATTTTTCACTGTTTACAACTATTTTAGATTGGACGCGTGTTAACCTGACTGACGAAGAAGGTTAGTTATCCTATATGAAATAATCAACATACAAACTCTACATAACTGTCCTGGTTTGAGCGACTCAGGACTGATTTCTTTTCTAATGCTTGGGAAAACTGCACTTTTAGAAGACTCTAGTGTCTGAATTTGTGAAAATATTTACTTTATAGCCAGCTATGGTGTGTGGGTTTCAAGGTCTCAGTGTTTTTGAGCTCGCCAGGTGCAGGGATGAGGAGGAGCAAGACCTGGACACTTGACCCAAACTAGCCAACAGGATTATTTCATACTATGAACGTCACATTCAGTATAAATTAGGAAGTTTGCTGTGAAGTTCCCTCTCCCTTGATGGTGGTGATCCAGAGAACTTCTTGCCCCGGTGCTAGACACCTGAGCCCTTCCCTTCCTCCCAAAGCCGTAGCACTCGCAGTGTCCAACATCCACTGTTCACTGCTGGGAGTGCACAGCTTCCTACTGATATAGTTGGCTGAGTATAATCCTTGTACATTTTATAGCGGTATCGGGATCACTATTGGTTCTTTAGTGTTATTACTGTTAATTATTTAGTCTTATCCTATTAAATCTGTTTATATTTCAACCCCCAGGTTTCCTTCCCGAATGCCCTTCCTGGGTGGGGAGGGGTCATCGGGTGAGAGAATAATGGTCTAAACTACAATAAATTGTTGTGGGTTTCTCAAATGATAACAATAACAAAATTTATATTTAGTTATACCTGTGCAGTTTCCACTTTCAGCTTGTCAATATTAAGAGTGTTTCTCTGTAATCCACTGGCAACTACAGACAGAAGTTGTTTCAAAGCTTTAATGTCTTCTTGTACTTTAAGCATTGCTTTAGAGGACATTCTACTAATTTCTTCCTGAACTTGTTTTTGTTCTTTCACAAATTTCCTGGGGAAGGGAAAAAGAAGGGGGTGGGGAGGAAAGAAACAATATATTGAACCTGAAGTACTCAAGTGTTTACCTCTTGGTCACATTATTTAAAAAGCTATTATATTATTTTTTTCCAAAAAACAAGTACTGAACAGTAAAATTACTGTATAGCATAACATTATCTTAACTCCTAGCATGCTAATACTATTTAAAAAAAAAAACCAACTACAAACCCCCTAAACTTCAACAGCAAGTGTTTAAACATGTTATGCTGACCCTGACAAACTAAGATATATATCAATTACTTTATACACATATTATAACATATAGCATCTATGTACAAGTGATTACTACTTTGAACTCAAATACAGTGACATACAGCCTCTTTGACTAGTCTACAACCTGCCTCCTTCCTGCCTCAGGGAAGGCTCTTTTGCAGTTCTCTCTATTCCACACAGGATCCACAACGCACATGCGATGTGGACATAAGGTTCAATTCTTACTATGCATGTGCAACAGGCTTAATACTCCTAGGGAGAGATGGATCAGATTCTAAAAGCATATTTATTGGGCATGCCCATTTGCATAAATGCATGAAAAAGCGAGGCTAAAAGAAAAACCAAACCACAACAAGCCAGCCTAAGACTTCAGCCACTAGAACTATCCGCCTACGCCATTCCCAAGGTTAACATGCCGAAAGGCCCTGGGGTACTAAGTTATCCTGCATGCAGTCTGCAGTAGGGCATTTTTGTCACAGAGCATTGACAGCATACAATACTTTAGCTATTCAACTATCATAAATAAAAAATACTACTTACTGTAGATTTTCTACATCCTGACAGATTACTGGAGGTAGATTTTCATCCTTTAGTGCTTTGCTATCTCTGCAAGAGACAACGCGTGTTTAGATGGTGCTTTAATAGTGCCAAACGTTTTTGCATGATTACTAAATATCATGAAAACATTCAAGTGACTGTACACAGTTTTACACCCATGGCATGTATGCTGCAACTAGGAATTATTTGGATTAATGCACACAGATACTATGGCAAGGTCCAAACCTGTGGTGTAAGCACTGTATACATTTGCAGAAACCATTTCTCAGACCACACGATCAGTCTATAGCAGATGCCAGATAAGCTGCAGGTATTGCATTTGATGGGAAAATTGCAATGTTTAAAACGATGAAGCACCATTACTAAAGAGTCCATATTGCAAAAGTTGGTTATTTACATTTAAGCCTTTTTCAAGACCGAAGCAGTAGAAAAGCCAACATATTTAGTTTAGCTGTTTTCTAGTAAGACATAGAACGCAACAAAAATCTGAACACTTACTCTGGTCTTGCTCCTGTTTTGTCACCTAGAAAATAAAAACTGTAGGTCAGAAATAAAACTTTGAAGAACAAACAAGACAACCTTAATGAGATTTTAGGGAAGAACTAATGACTACAATCTGCTTGATGTCTCTTGATAAGAGGAACAGACTAGGCTAGCCATAAGAAGATTTTAATTTACTCCCCCTTTGCTGATAGGTATCTTTCAAGAACAATGGTTCAACAGTTGAGGTGCTAATTTCTTGGCAAAGAATGCAAAACATCTTGTGTCACTATACAAGTCACTACAAATGCATAAACAACTGCAGTTGCATAAGAAATCTGTTCCAGCTTATGCAACCACAACTCAGACCTGCACCCACAAAACACTCAAGTGTTTACATTCAGCAATAGCAGTCTCCTCTCAAATACGAGGGTAATGAAGGTTTGCCCTTTGGACTTCCCTAAGAATTCTGCTAGTGCATTAAGTTGAGTAATAAATGAGATTTCACAGAACTGAAGATGTTACCGCTTACCTACCACCTACACACTCCAAACTATGCATCTGTGGATCAAGATGCCAAATGCCTCCGAGTAACAGAATAGAGCTGAAAACAATAGTGTGCATACTGCATAGTAATCACTTCCCACACCATAGCAGCCTGCTAGGAAGAATACCTACTCAAAAAGCCCAAGAAGTGAGCTTCATCTTATTCAGCTGGATGCAAGTCACATCCTCACTTCTCTCTCAGTGACACCAAGGCAGAAAGCAGCTATGTAGCTAATGCTAGTGTCACAAACATTTTAAGCAAACACTTAAGCCAGTGCTCCTGCCAGGAGAAGCTACTTCTTTTAAAAGCAACATCTACTTAAATTGTCTGCAGACTCTGTCACCCAGTACCAGGGCATTTAGAGAACCTGGAGTCTCACAACCATTCCCTATGCCTTTTGGTAAAGGAGGAAAAAAAAGAATCTACACAAAATTGGAAAGAAAAAAAAAAAAAAGACGAACCCCAGAATTTAGGACTCTTCTCTGCTGATAACCTAAAAATTAGGCAGAAAATTAAGTATACTTTGCTTTCTCTCTGCAGCCACTTTTTTTTGTTGTACATCAGAGCAGTACTTACAAAATATAAGATACAGATTTGAAATCAGACTTTGCTACTTTCTAGGCAAGTGCTCCAGTTTTTACATTTTTTTACATTCTTTTTAGCAATACATGAGGAAAATATGTGTAAGAACAGCTTCTTTTCCTGCAGCTGTATTTTAAAGAAATACTAGACAGTCAGTTCAGAAGGAAAACCTTTTATAACCAATTCCAGAAGAGAGCACAAAAGTGCTAGCCCTTATCTGCCCTGGGATTCCTAGGGTACTTTTCTTCGATAGCCACATCTCCTCCTTCCTTTTCTTCAGGAAGGAAAAGAACATAAAAACCTCAAAACCATAAAATCACTACCCTCAAACCTTAACACAGTTCCTCATATAGTAGTACAAACAATTGTACTGACAGAACTGAGTAGCAGCGCACAGGTACAGGTATTTGTCAAGGCTGCTTAAGCCAGCATTATCCATATTATGGGAAAGAGTCCTGAATTAAACCCCAAATTTAAAAAAAAAAAAAAAAAAAGGAAAACTCGAAAAAGTGTCCTTCGATGTTTCCCACTGCTTAGCTAAGGGATCTCTGCTTATCATCCTGACAGCGATAGTCCCATGAACCCAGTTCTACTATGCAACATATGGGGAATTCAGGTACTCATTCAAGTTTCCACCCTAAGAGGAGTGGACATTGTCCAAAACAATGCTAGGAAATATCAGACTGAAGAAGATTTTGAGTCTGTGGTTCTCTGGTCCTCATTTTAAGATACCTGTCTAGTATGGAAGTGTTGTGACATCCTAATATTATAGTAATGGATATCCCATAAGAACCTAGGAATTGGAGCTTCTTCATCACTCCCAGTTTCAGTAATCATCTCCAAAAACAATCAACACCATGCAGAGCACTTCAGCTTGGACAGTCAATATACCATCTTTTCTACAAGTATCACAGAACGGTTTAGGTTGGAAGGGACCTTAAAGATCACCTAGTTCCAACCCCCCTGTCATAGGCAGGGACATCTCCCACTAGACCACATCATTCAAAGTCTTACCCAACCTGGCCTTCAACACTTCCAGGGATGGGGCCTCCATAACTTCCCTAGGCAACCTGTTCCAGTGCCTCACCACCCTCACAGCGAAAAATTTCTTCCTGAGAGCTAAATCTAACCTCTTCCAGTTTCAAGCCATTGCCCCTTGTCCTATCACTACATGCCCTGCTAAAAAGTCCCTCTCCAGCTTTCCTGTAGGCCCCCTTTCAGATACTGGAAGGCTGCTATAAGGTCTCCCCAGAGCCTTCTCTTCTCCAGACTGAACAACCCCAACTCTCTCAGCCTGTCTTCATAGCAGAGGTGCTCCAGTCCTCTGATCATCTTCGTGGCCCTCCTCTGGACCTGCTCTGATGAGTCCACGTCCTTCTTGTACTGAGGACTCCAAAGCTGGATGCAGTACTCCAAGTGGGGTCTCACAAGAGCAAAGTAGAGGGGCAGAATCACCTCCCTCAACCTGCTGGCCACGATTCTTTTGATGCGGCCCAGGATACGGTTGGCCTTCTGGGCAGCAAGCACACACTGCTGGCTTACGTTGGGCTTCTAATCCACCAACATCCCCAAGTCCTTCTCCTCAGGGCTGCTCTCAATCCATTCTCTGCCCAGCTTGTATTGATACTGGGGATTGCCCTGACCCACGCACTTGGCCTTGTTGAACTTCATGAGGTTGGCACGGGCCCACCTCTCAAGCCTGTCCAGGTCCCTCTGGATGGCACCCCTTCCCTCCAGTGTGTTGACCATTCCACACAGCTTGGTGTCATCAACAAACTTTCTGAGGGTGCACTCAATCCCAACACCCATGTTGCCAACAAAGATGTTAAATACTACTGGTCCCAGTACCAACCCCTCAGGAACACTACTCATCACCGCTCACTGCTTGGGCATCAATCTGTTGACCACAACTCTGAGTGTGGCCATCCAGCCAGTTCCTTATCCACCAAGTGGTCCATCCATCAAATCCATGTCTCTCCAATTCAGAGACCAGGATGTCATGCAGGACAGTGTCAAAAACTCAAAAATTACATCTCCACAACCTACGTTACTCTATAAAAATGGTTTCACAGAGTTTCTATATTTTCTTCTCTTCTAGCTATTGGTATAGCTAATTCAAAATTTTGCTCCTGAATGGAACCAGGAGATTAAGTTAACAGTATTGATTCCCCAGAGAAAATACCCATTTTAGAATCAGCTTTAGTTAAGCTTGCTCTGGAAGTATAAAAGCAAGACAAATTAATAAGTGTCCATACGTCAATGCTCAGTATTCCCCTACTTAAGTACTTCAAAGCTGCCACAGAGGTAAGGCTTTTATAAATGGTTTTAACAACCTCACAGAATGTATCAGATAGAACTACACACCACCAGAAACAAAGTTCTGAAGAACAGCAGCTTAAAATAGGACATTTTTATCGTGCAGGCTTTCAAAAAAATAAACTAAGTTTAAGATCTGTTATAGTTGGAGAAAGCTGGTTCGAGTACTTTTTGTATGTGCAATGCATTACTTAAGAACATAGCTCTGCTCCCCCCTCTAGTGGCTATTTGACATATAACTTCAGAAACGTGCCATGGTTTTTCAGCAAACAGCCCTATGAGTCTTCACTCCCAAAAGGGTTTAGATCCTGGTTCTCAAGTGTGATACTGGCTTATACTTATTTTAAATAAATAAAATTACATTGCATTTGCAAACAAAATCTTGTTTTTCTATACAAGCATAATATCTAAGAATGAAATTAACTAAAATGACTTGTGAGGGGCAGAGGGAGTTAAACCTGTCAGCTTTAATTCCACACTAACTCAACGAAAAAGTGTCTCTGCTGCAGTGCTCTGATAATTTTCTCAATAAAAAAAAAATTATCATTGTTTTAAAACAAACTTACTCTTTTTGTCTGAAGAACTACTGAAATCAATGCCACCAAGACCTTCATTGGCAGTAGTTGAAGGAGCCGCAGTTGTCCCCAGCGTCAAACTTAAAGCATTCTGCCCAAGTCCTACAAGAAAGCGAAACTGAATTTCTGCACTTTAAAACTTACTCTAAACTAAAAGCACATATAACCTTGCTTGTAGTTTCACTATCCGTATACTACATTTGGATTTTAAAAAAATGCAAAATAAACAGAGAAGAAAACAGATTGCATGGTTTCATACAACTGTACACAAGTGTTCTACGTAATTTCTTCACATTACTAACTTATCAGCATCTTAAACTGTAAATGAAACAGAAAGATACTTAAAACCAGTGTTACCAAGACTCCACCACACTGTAACAAATTTTTCCTCTAGAGCTGAAAAAGACAGGAAGCCATGAAATAACAATAGTAACCAGTTAAAGATTTTATTCAGACCAAAAGACACCAAAATAAGGATCTTTCAACTTCTCCACAGTTAAAGAAGATACTTGTATATCATTGCCCTCTCCCATTTACAATCAACTTCCTGGAGTCATTCATGGCAATGACAAAGGTTTCCCTGTGTTTTCATTAAAAAAGTATTAAGTACAAGTGAATTTCAGAATGAGAGCAATACTGTCTTAACTGTAACACTGTTAAAAATTACACTTTCACAGTGTTAAGATTTTATATAAAGAAATCTTACATTATAAAATTAAGCAATCACAGCCTGAGCTTCAACATTTTGAGACAAAAGGAGGAAAAAACTAAAATAACTTTCACCTGTTGCTGCTGTGCTTGTATTCTGGAAGAGTGAACCTCCTAAACCTGCTAAGGCTCCTCCTAAGGAAAGGCCTGTAGAGGCAGTTGTAGTTGGAGCAGTTGTACCACCCAAATTTAATGTAAAGCCAGTAGTTCCTGCAGAGAAAGCAAACCAGCTTCATGCAGACACTTCATTCAAATATATCCACAGACAATCTGAAATAACTGAAAGGTCTGAACAGCATCTTGATCATAATTGGATAATAAACTCAATCGTTGTTTTTATTTCCTGCAGATTTTCCAAACAAAGCCACTAGAGACTTTTGAGCTATGATTTTCTTCTATAATATCATAATCCTGATTAGTCCATATTTACCTGCAACATAAAAATTTTGAGAGTCCCCCAAAACACTAGAGAATATAGAACCTGGCACAGAACTTATTTTACAACATAATGGATCTAACAAGTGCTATTGACCTTATCTTAAAATGCTGAAATGTTAATATTTTAATGTTTAACATAAAACATTTTACACAAGACAGATGATACAAGAACATTTCATTGGTAGTCTGAGCCTCCTTCTGGAATTAAGCATCCCAGCTTTTGGTAGGATAGAGAGGAACTGAGTACAGAAAGACCATAGGCATAAAGGGAAAGGGCACAGATAGCTGAGCTCAAATGTAGATTCCTAAGGTTAAGAAAAAATGAACTGCAGTCTTAATTGTCACCACGCACGGTGCAGTTTAGCCAAGTTAAATATGATGGCAAGTGTGTGCCAGTGTGAGAACTACATTGGAAAAATCTTGTTTCCACTACTAGTTAACCATTTCAGGCCATTTACAAGAGGTAGACACTTTCCAAACTTTTCAGTTGCGCAAGCAGGAAGCTCTCAACTTTCAGTGGGGTTAACAATAACAAACATAATGGTTTTACAGGACCAATCAGCTATTGCTACACTTTTAAAGACTAAGTTTATATGCTGCCTATATACTGCCCTCTATATAAACGTAAATCTATTTGCATTTACATACCCAAATTTAGAACTAGTGAAGTTCATTGAACCTTCTCATTGAAGTACTACAAAATTACGTAACTACTAGGAAAACTTAGTGTAGAGCTGTTTTACCATGAAGTTTTATTGATTAAAAAACCCCCGACAAACAAACAAAAAAAACCCCAAACCCTAAACATTTTCCTACCTGCTGCAGGGGTTGATGTAAGAGCAGATGATAATGATAGGCCACCTGCTGAGGTAGAAGTAACAGGCAAAGCAAATGGCGTGGCCGAACCTGCAGGTTTGTTGAAACCTAAACTAAAGCCTGTGGTGGCTGCTGACGTGGTGGCAGGCGTGCCTAAAAGAAACCCAAAAACAATTATCACTCTTAGAACATTTTTTTTTTTTTGAGAATGAATGCTCAATTTATCTTCTCTTCTGAACTATTCCCATTTAACCGTCATAAGCACCACAGAATGCAAGATCACTTGCATCAAGTAAAATATCCCCATAGCACCTTCAGATAAATTTCAAAGGTTTACATTAAATGCACAGGCATTTTTGTTCCAGAATTCCTAGTGATCCACTGGGCTTTAATCATGGACTGGAGATTATATCTAGTGACAATCTAAAAAAACTTGTTAAATAAGAGCTTTCACCAAGAGCATTTAATCGAAGCAGCAAAGTATTGGTAGATGGAGCTATAAAAAATACCGCCCAAAATACAGACTTAAAATTCTCAATTGGATATGCATACTAGAATGAATGCAGACATCCTTTCAATTTGTAAACAAGAAAAATACATTGAAATGTTATTCCCTCAAACTTTGCTTTTGAACACTTTTAAAATAAAGCAGATAAAGCTTCCACTTCCTTCTGTTTTCACTGTAAGAAAACATTTTATATTCTAGAATCCATATCTCAAAGTAAAGGAGAGGTGTGCATATACATACACAAACCACAACAGCAAGCATAAGAAATACATATTTGGTATTCTCAGTAACTGCTGTGTGTCTGTTTCGGATGACATAATTTCTTTCAGCTATTGAAACGAATCAGTTCATCTGCATAGTACTGACTGCCATGTATGATTATGCATCACACAGTCTGTTCTGGGTTAGCTACTGCTCCTCCCTTCTTGTGCTCATTTCATTTGCTTCTCTATCCAACATCATTTTTTCCTATTTATTCACAGCATGGCTTCCTAAGTTCTTGGACAGCAGTCTGTCTTGTCGCACCACCTCCACCCCCAACATTTGTGATACTCAAGCTCAGTTTCTCCTCAGATCTTAGTTGCTCATGTTTTAAAAGAAAGAAAAAATCCACCACAACTACCACATATTCCTGTATTTCCAATGACAGCTGAAAAATAGTCACTAATGATGCATCAGAGAAACAAAAGTAAAATATTCCCAAGGTCCCTTCCCAGTTCAACCTCTTTATTCTTCTAAAAAAAGTAATTACTAGATTTGCTCACACAAAGTTCATGACAGCAAGAAATTCTGCATGAAGAATTCTTTGATAATGTATTCCACCTCCTCTCTGCTGAAGGATGAAACTCATGAGGGGGACATAAATACGAAGTCTAACTTTTCACTATGACCACTGTCACTGTTGTACAGGAACAGAATAACCCTTTAACAAGTAACAGTGTCCAGAACTGCAGGGCTCCACTCTGGTTTGCAGCCTTAACATTTGGGCTGCAAAGGAGACTGCAATTAGTAACGGAGAAAAAGCTCACACATGACCACTAACTTTCTACATTACAAGAAAGATCTACCTGTATTTTTTTTTTTGCCTGTATAACATTAAAATCCAAATTAGGTCCTTACCTAGTGTCAGTCCTGTAGCAATAGTTGTTGCTGTTCCTGCTTTAAGAATAAAAACAGAGTAAGAATAGTAATTGAAGACCACAGAACAGTTATGATAGTAAAAAACATGAAACAAAACACTGAACTAATACATTATGAGACAATATGTAGACTATTATACAAGCTTTTTCTGTAGTATGTTGAAAGCAAAACATTAAACATAGAAAATGGTATTTGTAAGCGCCAGCAGCATAAATCAAAGCATAATTGACTTTAAAACCCATCATTTTTCTTTATAAGAATCTGCTAACAGTGAAGCTGATGCTAACACAGCAGTATAGCAAAACATTTGAAATTCCAAATAAATGAAGGTAAACAAAATTATGGAAACTAGTAATTCTGTCAAGGTTTGGTTTTGTTTTTTTTTTTCAGCCATATAGCAGTACGTAACATTAGCATGTAAAACAGCAGATTTACAGTATAGTGAAGAGGATTATAGAGCCCAAAGTCTTCGTAAAATTCTATGCCTTTGTTTAGGGTTTCTGCCCAAATCGTAATTTAAAGAGATTATTTTGAACACAGTGCTATGCCATTTCACATTTTAAAAAACATCCCATTAGAAGATCAAAAAGAATCATTGAGAGCTAAAAGAAAACTATCCCAATGTAGCCAAACACAGTAATACAGGCTTTCAGTCTACTGTTAAACTTATTTCTACTAGACTGGTTGTTAGAACTTCCCTTACCTACTCATATAAGTGTACAAGAAAAAAAAGACCATGTTGTCTAACAATATTGCAGCCAAAGTAAAATTCATTAAGTTATGTCTGCATGATGGCTCAAAAAACCCCCAACCCTCTAGTCAGAAAAGTTTCATTCTTTTGCACCCCAATACTCCTGTAAGAATCTGTATGTTCATAGGCTGAACTAGAGACCTAAGAAAATATTAATAAATTTATTCATGCATATTGCTGACATTAAAAAACCCAAACAACAAACCCAGAAACGTTTACTACTGCAGGGATACAAATATCACATTACAAATACTAACAATCTCACAATGTTTTAGAATAGTTTTCAGATCAAAACATTTCTCAATCTTAAATCATAATTTTAAGCATCCTGGATGAAGAGTTAGATTTCTAGAAAACATCAGGATTCAAATTATGGAACAATTCACACACAGGCCCAGGCACAGTTTTCTGGTAATTGCATCTGTGTTTCTGCAGCATTGATACTGCATAATTATCAATGAATGACCTTTTAAACTGTTCAATGAAGCCTTTTTACAAAACGATGTAATATTCTGAGCTACAGAAGGACTGTAAAAAAAAAAGCAAGCACATTATGACAACCCAGTTTCTGTGTACAGATGATCTATTTCTTCACTGTTGATTCAAATTACTGCTGTACAAGAAATTTTTCTACCTGTACTGGTGCCTCCTAGTGTAAAGCCAGTGGTTGATTTTGATCCAAAAAGTCCACCTCCAAAGCCCACTGAAGGAGCTGATGTAGTTGCTGTAGCACTGGAAGAGCCCAGAGTTCCAAAACTAAGTCCTCCTGTTGAACTATTACAAAATAAGACTATTAGCAGTAATTATTTTTCAAAATAAAAAATCCCCCCCCCCTTATTTCAGTTTCTTTCCCACACCATCATTCATCTTCTCGAACCACACACAATGCAGCTGGACAAGACAGAGTCCAAGCTCACTACGACCAAAGAGAAAGAGGAAGCCTATCTCCCTCTTTCCTTCTACAGCTCTGTAACTCCCACTGCTTCCCTGACACCGACTCCAACATTTGTTCCAGCTCCTTGCTGAGCTGATACATCTTGCTAGACTAGTGGGAAATTTGAACTTTCCTCCGTTAGATCATCCCATTAGTTCTGCATAATTATCTTCCCTGAGCTACTGAAAAAGGAGAACAAATGCTAGAGGCAGCACAAAGATGACAATAAACCTGTGAGGACATCTTTTCAAAGCAGGTTACAAATCCAGTTAGATATCTCCGACCAGAGACCTCAAACAACGTTACTTTATTTCATTCTAAAGTGGTAAGCACAGACACCCAACCATTCACACCAATAGCACAATTTTGCCCTGTCTTACCACCGAAACACACTGATGCATGAATTCATTTTCTAATCAAAATGCTACCCTTCCCCACAGGTGCAAACCATAGAGGACCCATGCCTACGATATTTTCTTTTCCAACTGTATACTTGTCAGAAAGTTACAGAAATAAACTTACAGTGCTATTTTCACAGATTAAGGGGAAAAGAGAGGAAGCAGAGAATCAGAGATCAGTCATCACCAGGAAAATTAAGCCTTTATTTAGCTTTACATTTAGCAGAGAATGCATTAAGTTATCATATAAAACATGGGGAAATACAATAATCATGATTATCTCTAACCAATGAAATGACGGGTACTAGCTGCCAGATGAGTCTACAATTTGAAACAATTTGTTCTTGAACTGAGGAAGTATGAGGTGAATAATTTATTTCTAGTACCTTCCTGCTTCCATTTGTGAGCCTTTTTAGAAACTATGTAACTTTTCTCTAACTTAAACAATATTTTGCATATCTACAACAGTAGCACTGAAATGAAATGCAATTGAGACTTAAGGGTAACAACTGTCAAGAAATAGTCTATGTTTCAGGTGTTCAGTATTCTCTCATTGTTCCCTCATCTCTCTTTTTGTATGAAAGCACTTCCTACACATAACAAATCAAACTCAAAAGTAAATACTTAAAAAAAGGCTGTAATTGGCTTCTAACATCATAAGTTTTCAAAATACCTACAAAACCGATCGTGGCAAGTGCAGCAAAAGTTTGTTGCAAGTTCAAAATCTAGGTGTTAGTTATTCTTAAAGAAGTAATTCAGTAAGCAGAGCAGCCAAGGAGTTCAGAAGGACACCGACCCACTAACTGTCCCACTCCACAGGAGCCAAAGCATTTCAGCTTGCTTTATTCTCAAAATTTCAAGACACCAAACTACAGCACCGTGACCTAACTGTTTGTAAACTTAAACATACAACATGGTGCTTCCCTCACTAGTCAAGAGTTTATGTTTCTCATCCTTTTCCAGTATAAAGATGATTTTTCTGAGATACTTTTTCTTGTTTCAGCATTCCAGTAGAAGAAAGCTAAAGTACAAAATATGCGATTCAGCACTATAGGACAAAACCCCAAATAAAATGAAGTGTCATCTTGTTTGTTTGTTTAAGATAGAAAGAAACCAAAATGTAGAAATAAAGCAATGGCAGCATTCCCACCAGCAGAAGGCAAATGCCAGAAGGACTGTCTACTCCCCACAGATGGAAGGAAAAGGAGCTCAGGTGTTAACTCTAATTTTAGAACTAGAACAAAGCTTTGCACCTGGCTAAAGCATACTATAGAGAACATCAACTAACAAAAAGAAAGAGCATAAGTACCTGAACGGCTATTGGTGCAATGCAGGAATGAGGTAGGCTGGCATATCACATATGGGCCACCAGAATATAATCTTTGACTAGTCACACTGATGAATAATACTTGTTCTTGGACTACACAATAAAACCCCTTTTCTCCCAACACCTGGCAATATTGTCTTAGACCCAGCTGAGAAGAACAGCTTCTTCTTATAGTCTCAAACATGTTCTCAAGCAAACCATCCCATAGGGATGCTCAAGATTCTTTCATCAATCATCCAGCAGTAAAAAGGCCTCTTTCTCTGTCATACTCCTTGACCAGTAGCCCTGAAGACTTGTCCTGCTTGTAAGAATAAATACATGAATAAAAATGCAGAGTACCACACTGCTATTAATTAGCACCTGTTAAAATTTTACTTATTATTTTTAACAGATTAAAAAGACAGATAGAACAGCAAAAAAAGACCAAACATAAAAATATTTAAGTCCAATAGGCAGTTTTTAACAAGTGCAGATCAAGACAAAAGAGTTTCCCCCTTGTTTCAGGCAGTACATCTAGAAGAATGTTTTTGAATAAATGCATATTATTGCAACTTGCTCACAGGAAACCTGCATTAAGCAGGCAGGATGCAAAACAAACTTAAGTTCTTTATAAACTCCATATAAGCTTCACTATGGGGGTAAAAAAAAAACCAAACAAACAAACAAACCAAAAAAATCCACACCAACGAAAAAAACAAAACCAAGCACAAGTAACACAAGAATGTCACCAATCTGTCATGACCACACAATTAACAGTATTAGAAGAGACTCAGAAAACTTGTTCCCTCTCATATGGGCTTCCAAAAAGCCATACTGCCGTTTACTCCAGAGATACTCTCAGATTCAGATGTTCTCTTCCCTTTCCCTCACACTGCTAATTCCTGGCAATTCTGACAGATAAGTATTTTCAAATATATCTGCTTCAAGTGAAGTTCTCTTCTAGCTCACCCATTTAGTTTACATTACAGTGATCAATTTTGCCTGACCAGATTTGGGAAAAGCTCCACTACAACAGCCCTAATCATCAATGGAGGCATAATAGCAAGCAGGTCAGAAAAAACAATCTCTGCTAGTACAGTTGTGTGCAAAGAGAGAAAAAAGGAAAAAAAAAGACCCAGCAACAACAAAGACTTACCTATTATTCTGAGAAACCTAAATAATAATAATGCCTTCAGTACTGAGCCTGCTGTATGTCACATGCACATCAAAGCTCTCCTTTTACTCTAAGCCACTATACACCAAATGCAATCTGTGTCAGAAAGAGTAAGATTGCACCCACCTTCGGGAGAAAAAAAAAAGAGGCATTTCACGTTTGAACATTAAACATTTGGGCTTTGACATCAATGAGCTCCATGGGGCACACACAAGCTCAGGCTGATCGCTGAAACCTAGATACGCCTATGATTCACGTTCTGCGTTCAGAACGTCAGAGAACCGTGAAGAGAGACACTCTGCTCCGACAAAGCCAAAATAAAGCAAAATTAGAAGAGCACCTCCCTCTATGATTAGCTGCTGAGCAGATTGATCCCCGCGTCCATATTTACGAAGCCGGCCGTGAGGCAGACGAGGCAGGAAGGGCTCCCCCACCCCCGGCGCGCCGGGGCAGACGTGGTGAAGCCGGTTCATCCGCGCACCAAGGGCCCTTTCGGCCAAGAGGGCCAGACCACCGAGCCCCTCAGGGGGCAGCAGGAGAGGCGCCGAGACACGCAGCACGGGGTCTGCACCCCCTCCCCAGCACTCACTCCCTCACTCCCACACACACGCGTGTGCCGCCCGGGCCCAGGCCAGGCCCGCGGAGGGACGGTGGCCTCCCTAGCGGGCCGGGCCGCGGGAGTCAGGGGGCTGGGGCCTGCGGGCAGGGCCGAGCCGAGCGGGGTCGGGGGCGCCGCGTTACCTCGGCGTGGCGACTCCGAAGGAAAAACCCCCGCCTCCGCCTCCTCCCGCCCCGGCGGCAGCAGCGGCCGCGGAGCCCAGGGTCCCCGCGCCGAAGGAGAAGCCCGCAGACATGGCGGCAGCGGTGGGAACGGCCGGAGAGCGGGGCTGGGAGACGGCAGCGGGGTCCGGGGAGGGCGGCGGTACCGGCGGCCTCCTCGGCAGCAGCGGCGGCGGCCTCCTCAGCGCCGCATCGCGCCCGGCGCCAACTTCGAACCCAGCGGCGGCAGCGAGCGCGCGGGCAGCAGCCACGCTCCCTACGCGCGCCCGCCGCAATGCATCACGGGACGGCGCCGCCGCGCCGCCCGGCGGCCCTTAAAGCGACAGTAACGTGCCGGGCGGCAGCGGCGGCCGGGAGTTGGGTTCCGCCTGCTGTGGCCGGGGCTGCTGGTGCAAACGGACGGGGATGTCCCGCTCGGAGCGGGGGGACCGAGGCACCCCTGAGCCTTCAACTCGAATTCCCTGAAAACCCCCGAATCCACTTAATTTGCGGCTGAAGCGGGGCTCGCAGCCGGCACAGCAGCACGCGGCTCTCCTCTGCCCGGCCAGGGACCCGCCGGTTTTTAACGCCGTTGCACAACCTACAGCACCTCAGCGTCACCAACTCAGTTACTGATTACTGCCCGCGTTTACCGCCCAAATGAGTGCTCCTGCTTTCCCGACCGGCCTGTCCGGCACACGGGTATGCCGCAGGGCACCGCGCGAAGCGGCGTTGGCGGCTCCATCCCTGCCCCGTCCCGCCGCTGGACCGTGACGCGTCTTCCACGTAAAACCGCGGAACTGTAGGAAGCCACTGGTGAAATGCAGGGGAGTTTTCTCAGAGCGGCCCACAGGCCACGTTTGCTCAGGAAAAGGTGTTATCAGACTTTTCTTTTAACCCTGCCTGATAGCCTAGATGGGTGACAGTGCGATGAAAGGTTTTCCGTGATTACCTCCAGAGTTTCTCAAAGCATCCCAAACAACGCAAATAGCTCTCTGTTCTGCTGCTCGGTGCTGTGGCCGCTGAAGGCTACGGGTAGCTGACAGGTACTATTCACTGAAAAGATCTTTGAGATTATTTATGGGTGACTGGACCGCTGTCCTTTACACAAGGCAGAGCTTCAGGCATATAGTTCAACGTAGTTTGTGATGTTTAGTCCATCGTCTATATTGCGTGCACATGCCTATCTTTAAGCATCCTAAAAAAATGAAAGCCCCCAAACTGTGAAAATGTTAAATGGCGTGTACAGAGTGATTTCTATAGAGTCATTTGTCAACAAGTTCTTCTGATCTGACAGGCCACAAAGTGACAAGATGTATTGCCATAACAGGAGAAGGGGACCTGCCAAGGAAAGAGTGATGCCTTCGTAGTTTGATTTTAATAACTCATGACAGTCTGTGAACGTCACCACTCAAAAACTTTAAAGTTCAAGACCATGAAGTCTGCATGTTAGTAAAAGAGGTTAATTTTGTATAAAAACTGTCCTACCGAACTGTTGCTAATTTAGATAACAATCATGGAAACAGCAAGGCTTACATAGCTCATTCTGCAACCTTTAAGCTGGGTTTTATCACGTCTCAGAACTACTGTGCAGCACACGCAAAATTTTTGTGCACCAGCACCCACACAACTACGACACGGATGAGTCACTGCACTGTGCAGCTTGTTACTTCATTCTTGTACAGCCTAAAACTCTAAACCCCCCCCAACACGCTTTTACCAGCAAGTTCTTAATTCAGTAAGGTGTTTGACACTGTCTCCCATAAGATCACAGAATCACGGAATCGCAGAACAGTAAGGGTTGGAAGGGACCTCTGGAGATCATCTGGTCCAACCCCCCTGCCAGAGCAGGTGCACCTAGAGAAGGTTGCACAGGATGGTGTCCAGGTGGGTTTGGAATGTCTCCAGAGTCAGAGGCTCCACCACCTCTCTGGGCAGCCTCTTCCAGTGCTCTGTCACCCTCAAAGTAAAGAAGTTTTCCCTCATGTTGAGATGGAATTTCCTGTGTTCCAGCTTGTGCCCATTGCCCCTTGTCCTGTCACCAGGCATCACTGAAAAGATCCCCACAGAGAAGCTGTCGATGTATGGGCTGGATGAGCAGTAAGGTGGATTGAAACCTGTCTGAACAGCTGGGCCCACAGGGAGGTGATCAGTGGCACAAGGACTAGTTGGAGGCCAGTAGTGACCCAGGGATCAATACTGGGTCCAGTCCTGTTTAAGATCTTCATTAATGACCTGGATGATGGGGCAGAGTGTACCCTCAGCACGTTTGCTGATGACACCGAACTGAGAGGAGTGGCTGATATGCCAGGGGGTCATGCTGCCATCCAGAGGGACCTTGAGAGGCTGGAGAAATGGGCTGACAGAAACCTCATGAAGTTCAACAAGAAGTGTAATACCTGGGGAGGAACAACCTCAGGCACCGGTACATGCTGGGGGCCAGCCAGATGGAAAGCCACTTGGCCAAAAAAGGACCTGGGGCTCCTAGCAGACACCAAGTTGAACATGAGCCAGCAATGAAGGCAGCAAAGGTAGCAAATGGCATCCTGGGCTGCATTAGGTTAAGTATTGCCAGCAGATGGAGGGACTTCCCCTCTACGCAGCGCTGGTGAGGGCACCCCTGGAGTGCTGTGTCCAGCGATGGGCTCCTCAGTACAAGAGGGACACGGACATACTGGAGGGAGTCTAATGAAGATGATGAAGGGACTGGCACACCTCTCCTACCAGGAAAGGCTGAGAGAGCTGGGACTGTTCAGCCTGGAGAGGAGAAGGCTCGGGGGGATCTTATCTATGTGTCTAAATAAAGCGAGGGTGCAAAGGGGACAGAGCCCGGCTGTTCTCACTGGTACCCAGTGACAGGACCAGAGCCAATGGGCACAAACTGAAACACAAGAGGTTCCCTCTGAACGTATTTTCTCTGTGATGGTGACTGAGCACTGGCACAGATTGCCTATAGAGGTGGTGGAGTCTCCATCTTTGGCGATATTCAAAAGCCATCTAGACATGGTCCTGCACAACCAGCTCTAGGTGTCCCTGGACTAGATACCCCCAGAGGTCCCTCCCCACCTCAACCCCTCTGTGATACTACAAGAAAAAGGACCATCTTCCAGGAATTTCCCCATTTGTGAGACTCTAAAAGACTGAAACTCTCTGTGCCATGAACAGAGGCTTGGGTAAACAGGGAATGGCTCTTGTTTTCCACACACCTACCGCGACCCCTCCGCAGGGCCCGGGACCACCTTCTCCTCAGGGCCGGCCGCCAGGCGAGGTTTCATGGCCAGCACTGAGCTCCGCGGCTCCCAGCACAGCAACCACGGCCCCTTCCTCCCCCGCGAATCTCACAGGGAATCCCTGGGGCACTGCGGGACGCAGCGTGGCTCGGTCCGTATCCTCCGCGCCGCTCCCCACCGCCGCAGCTCGACCCCTCACGTCCTCCCCTCAGCCATCCCCGCACCAGCCACGGCGCCGCCTCACCGCGAGAGACGTGGTGTGCCCCGCCCGCCGCCAGGGGGCGCTGCAGGGACAACGAGCCGGCTTTGCCCCGCCCCGCCCCGCCCCGCCCCGCCCCGGAAGCGTTTCTAGGTGACGGCCGCCCCGGCCCGGCAGCAGCACGGCGGGTGGTGGCCGCGGCTGAGGGGGCACCGCTATGGAGCACATCCGCACCACCAAGGTACCCCCGCTCCGGTTTCCCGCCGCTGGGTGGGGCGGCCCTTTGGGAGGGAGGGGGACGGTTGGCAGGGGAGTGGCGGCGTTGCCGGTAACCGTGGGGCGGGGAGGGCCCGTTCGGCCTGGTGAGTCCCTGCCCTGCCGCTGTCAGCTGTGGGTGAGGGCGTTGTTGTCGTTCTCCTTCTTCCATTTTGTAGCTGGTGCCTTCCTGTGAGGGGCTGTGGGGCGGTCTGTGCTGCTCGGGGTGTCCCCGGGCCCTGCTGGGGGCAGCCGGCTCCGGGGGTGCCTGGCTCCGGTGCTTCCCCCCGCGCCCAGTTCATTAGTTTGTCTTTCCTCTATAGTGAATATGTAAGAAAGACTTATGACATTTCCCCTCCCCCATTTTTTTCTAAATATTTCTTATGTAAGTGTTGGGTTGGTTTTTTTTAAGTCGCAGTTTTTATAGGATTAATTTTCTAACAGTATTTTTCTTACGTTGCTCATCTACCCTGGTGGCAAGGGCTGCTGAAAAGGCTGCTCCTCTCCGTTGGGTCCTGGAAGCTTAGGTCCTAAGCTTAGGTTCCCTAAGCTGGCACTCTGACCTTCAGTTAGACTTATAGATGTTTGGAGAAAAGGAGTGATTATATTTCGGCTCCAAATAGTGTATTTATAACCAATAATTACATAAAGGATCAGGCTTTTAATTTTTGTGTATAATATCTTATATAAATTTTATTTAAAATGTGTATAGCTAGTTTTATTTTTCATATATTCTTGTATATGTATATATGACACAGGAGGAAGGTCTCTGAGGAAGCTACTGTTAGTGATGCTTTAGTTTACTGGATGCAATAATGTTGCACCAAACTGTCAAATTGGAGATAAGGTTTCTTTATCAACCTATTTACTTATAAACCTGAAACTCCTTGTTTGGGAACTTAATATTGTATTGTTACAGTTAATAGCTAATTTCAAAATAAAAACTAGACTAAACAGAAGTCTGTTGATGATCTGAGTAGCTGTTTAAGTTTCAAACTGGAAATTAAGACTAGAAAGGCTACAGGTCACTGTCTTCTTTGCATCTGCACATGATTCTGTTTCTGCATGTTTTTGGGCTCCTGCTGGAGTAAAAATACTTCATGTAGCCATATAACTGAAGAGAGAAACTCTGAACACAACTTATAAGATACAAGACTTACTACTTGAAGGAATTTTCTTTATAATTCATACAAAAAATTATTAGTTTTAAAAGTATCAATTTCATGGCTAGAAATGGCATGAGTTCTTGGTTATAATTGTGATGCTCGCATAGCTTTTTGTAAGCTGTTGGTTTATTGAATATCCAGGTGGATTAAAATGCATGTATGCTAGATGGTAATGATTGAGTATTACAGTTAAGGAAGCAAGAAAACTGAAGTACAGCCTGCATTGTGGGCCTCAAGAGTTCAGAGCATGTGTAGGCTCAAGTTAGATCTCATTCCAATTGTTTTGAGACATATCTATTTTTTATAATCTGACAGTGCTTCACAGCTTTTTTTTTTCAACTTGTTTTATTAAAGTAATAGTAAAATAAGCTTCAAATAACAGTGCAGTCTTGCACAAATTAACTGCTGTGCAGGGAAGCTGTCATCCCTAGGACAAGGTGATGAAGTAGATTTTATTCCTCCTCAAACTTCAGTTTGCTGGAAATGTTAAAGCTAAAAATTGTATTAGAACTGTCAACACAGCTACTGGGAATAAAGTTTAGCTTTTTGTGAAATTAAACCGTCCAACAGATTTATGTCGAATAAAGAAGTGAGGTCAACTTAAAAATCACTTCTGTCTGAGAATATATACTTAAATAGCAACAAATGATGAAAACCAGTTCACAGTATGTCATCAGCAGTGGGGAAATATAAATAAGAATATTGTGATTTTGCAATGAAGCTTCGGAACTAAAGTGTCCTTAATATTTTAAAGCAAAGTGTAGTAGAAAAGACTGGAATTTCTTCAGTTACGTCTGTTTGTATATTTGAAGTCAAATCTGTTTTAGTGAAAATACCGATGGGTTTTCTACTGGAGATGGAAAGTTTTGGTTAGCTTGACTGCTGAATGCTAACCTTATGTTTGCAAGCCTGAGACAAGTGGGGAAGGGAAAACTCCTTTAAATTTCAGTGAATGTAATGCAAAGCTGTAATAAAAGAATCTTGGAATGGTATACTGTAATTTGTTTTTGTCTTGGTTTAATTGTTCTGACTTAATACTTCAGCTTTTTTTAATGCAAGACTTAAGAAGTATAGTTTCAGCCTTCCTTTCTGTTCTAACTTGTCTCCTATATTGAAACATTCATTTGTGGGTTTTTTTGCCTTTAATCTGTAACTCCTAATCCCAGTAAATTGTATAGTGACTCTTTCACTGTAAACACTCTATTATTGAGGTAGCTGTTCAACTTCTTACTGGTTTAAAAACTCACTAATTTGTTAGTGCTACCTACTGTCAGAATATCACTTCTGCCTACTTAAATGATCTCTGTTTACAGATGTGCCGAATCTTAGTAACAGTCTTCAATCTCTTAATCTTGTGAACCCATTCTCTTCAAAACTGACAATTGACTTGTTTTTCTGTAACTAAGGAGTCAACAACCTTTACAATTAAAAAGCAAAAAAAAAAGTGTCTATCTAGCTGAGTACACATTAAAGCTGGCTTGGTTCAAGTTTAAATGAACATATCATTTATGGAGGCTGAATCTAAATTACATTTCAGTTGTCTTTAAGTTCTAGATACACTTTTCTTAGCTTTCAGAATTCTTGAAGAACTTACCTATGTAAGAGGAAGCTGGAGCACTGATGCTTGTCCTCATCTAACATAGCAATACAGCTTTGAGAATGGCTGCCTTGTTACATGGAGGAGAATGGAACTTCACATGCCAGGATTTTGTGGGTTATGTTACTGGAGCAGTTTCTGTGCACTTCTCAATTTGCTGGGGAGGTGCAGTGCCAGGTACCTGGGCAGTTACTGCTGCAGAACTGCCCAAAATGAATTCTGTGTTTTGGCTGTGCTGTATTGATTCATGCTACTCGGTATCTGAGCACTGATACCTTGCTGGTTACAGCATAATGTATTTTGAGGTACTGATGCATGTAGCTTCCAATTTTTTTGCTTTCTAAACTGAAATCTAGACTATCATAGTAGCACTGGCTCTTAGTAGTTATTTGTATTTCCTACATTCTGTTTTGTGTGCATTAAGTTGCTTTTCTAACTTTGAAAAACAAAATTAGGCCTTGCTAGATTACAAGAAATTGAAAAGACTTCTAGTGTTCTGTATGTGCTTTTAGTAGATAAATAAGTTTGTACATATGAATTAAAAGCGTCTCAACATCAGCACAGTAGATGTGGGTTTTCCTAGTCACCTCATCTGGGTGCTGGTCTCACTGGTGTGGAAGTTGTTGGAGTTCTGCCATGTGTTTAATGGCGGTAGCAGCAAGCCTCAAGCATAGGAGCTTTAACTTGGCATTAATGAGGCAGTGCTGCCAAGAAATACAGCAATGCATGGAGATAAGTGATTTGCCGCACTCCTGTTGTGCACAAAGAATCATGTAATGTTTGCTTCAAATAAAGCAACTGTATAGCCCGTGAAGCTCTGAGCAGCGGATAAAATGCAGGCTATCTAGAAATCCCTTTCTTTGGAAATGTTTTGCATAGGATTTAGATAACAATGTTGATGGAATACCAGGAGGAGAAATTTGCCCTTGCAAGACTCAAGCTTGATATACCCGCTTCAAATGCCAGCACAGTCCTTGAATTTCTAGGAGATTGTTATAACTATTAGTATAATGCTTGCATTTCATTAGAATTTACTTTGACTATGAGGTGAGGTTATGATGATCTAGATTGTTTAAAGTAGGGATGATATAAAAGATGATAGAGACCTAAAATTGAAGTCAGGAGGACATAATCTTATGGCTTTGAGTTTACAGACAGCCAACGAAGCATGTTGCTGATATCAGCTGTTAATTCAGTGCTGGCATCTCGATAACAGGAAACTGTTAGTGCGTGTTTGCTCTATTTTAGGGAAGCAGTCTAAAAGCTTAGTAATTAATCGTTCTTAATTATTTTTTGAAAAACTTGATATCCTGGCCTCTTTTACTAGTAAATAACCATAATAGTTATGTGTATGGAGTAAGTATTCTGATGAGCCTAGCATTGTGCCTTCATTATGCACTTTTGTATTGAAACAGCATATTTTAACTAGTCAATCTTCTCAAAGCTTATGTGACCACTACTGTGTTCTTAATAGTTCGGCCCAAATAGCCTTGCGTGCTGTTATGGTGTCTACCATTTGCAAAATTATTGTACAAACTGACAGAGCTTTTGCAAAGTTAGGATTTTGCTTTCTGCAAAAATTAAGGTTTGTTCCTCCTCTCCTCTTTTCTTACAGGTAGAGCAAGTGAAATTACTAGATAGGTTCAGCACGAGCAGTAAGTCACTGACGGGAACTCTATACCTTACAGCAACTCATCTGTTATTCATAGATTCAAGCCAGAGAGAGACGTGGGTAAGGATAATGAATGCTTGCGGCTCCAAAGTATAGGCTCTCCAAGATGCATTTTTTCTTCCTGATGTAAGGTTGAATTTGTTTATTAAAATGTTCATCTAAGGTAAAGTTATTCCCCACGCTCTCCTTGTTCACAGTATCATAATAAGTTAATGATTTGCAAATTGTACTCTTGCATGACACTGCTGCAGTTGAAATCAGGTAGTGTTGAATATGTTCACTTCTGTTCAAGTTGCTGTAATTTCTTCTCTAGCCTTCACTTGTCTTCCTGAGTGAATGTGTGGTGGTTTTCTTGAAACAACTGACTTGCACCACAATTGAGAGGCAGCAGTGGGAGACTGCTAGGTAGCTTAAGCATCAGGTGTAAAATTTCTGCATTAACTTGCCTTGTAGTTAGATCCTGCCTAGGTTAAATGAGACAGCAAAATCCAGAGATCTAGGCTTTGGTGAAATATTGATGATCTCATACCCTTTTTTAGAGTGGTAAGCAGCTGTTTCTTCCCAAGTGTTCACCTATGGAATACAAGAATTCAGAAGGGGCTGCAGCATCTTGGTGACCACTGCTAATGTTGTACAATCAAGGTTGGCTAGTACAGTAATTCCCATTAGTTTTTTTTGCTCAGTGCCCTAGTGGCACACATGTGGACATCAAGTTCTGGCTTCCACTGTAGCCCCAGCTACCTGACTGAGTTCAGTGCCTTAAGTCTGTCATCCTCCAGGATGAAATCTCATTTCCCTGTGTGTGATCAATTAATTTTTTCTGTGGGTGTATTACCTGTAGGTGTATTTTTCTGGATTACCCTTAATCCTGTATCCTGATTATCTGACTAGATGCCTCATGGTGCTTTCAAGAAAACTTTTTGTTCTTGGAGACAATATACAATTTTGTACAAACCAAACTGTTATTCTTTCATACGAAATGGATTATTGGGCAGAACGTGATTCAGAAGCATTACTTGCGGCTCCCTGTGCACTATGTTAAAAGGTTTCACTTACGGGAATCGAACATACTATCACAGAAATGCAATACTCTGATTATAATGCAAGTATCAAGTATAATTATGGTAATGTCTCAAAGATATAGTCTCTTTGTAAATGCATATTTGGCAGCATAGTTTTTGGTCCCTGTCTAATTCTGATCAATATTTAAGAGGAGATGAATGCTTCAGTGAGGTAATACAAATGCTCTCAAGAACGTCCTGTTCAGCTGAGGTAATGTATCTGTGGCTTTCTTCCCATGGTTGAACAGCTGTTGCTTTCCCATGTATTTTTCTTAAATTCTGTGTAGATCTGCTACACAGATGAATCTATGGAGGGCTTTTGTGTATCCATTACTGTGGCAGTCTTCTGTTAGAGCAGTTGAAAGGCATTTAGCTATGCCTACATAGTGTAATGGGTAATACAGGACACATGTTCTTATCTCCTGGTTATTCTGTAGATTTTGAATGCTGGAATTCTAAAATCGTCAGCATCTTCTGTATCTCTTATGTTGGCATAAGAGTTGCTTTACCTGATTTCTGTTATTTTGCCTGAAAATTCTGAAGTATGTTCCTGTAGATACTGTAAAAAACCAAAACAAAACAACAAAAAAAACCCCCATGCAAGCAGATAGCCTATTAGAACCCTGCCTAATTAGATGTAAGCATGTCAGTTAGCAAAGTTATAGAAGAGGACTGAACAACACCAGTGGAGTTTTACTAGTTGATTTTATTTTCTTTTGAATTTAGAAGGGTATTTACTGCCCCTTACAAACATTCATAACACCTCAATATGAGAGTAGAGAATAATTAAATTCTGACAAATTGTGGTATCCTGATCAAAATGCCAGTCTTGGATTTCTTCTTCTAAATTTATTTTTATAAGTAAATGATTGACAAAATTAGTCAAAATCCATATTCAGCATCGCTTAATATCTACTTTTGTAAATAGTATGCTATTCTCATTTTTCATCAGCATGCTTACGCTGTGAGTTCTTGTATGCCACAGATACTACATCATCACATTGCTGCGGTGGAAAAACTTCCCTTGACTACCTCTGGCTGCCCCCTTGTCATCCAGTGCAAGAACTTTAGGACAGTTCACTTCATTGTTCCCAGAGAGAGAGATTGTCATGACATTTATAACTCTTTGCTTCAGCTGTCAAGAACAGGTAATATTTCTAACTGTAAAAGACTTTGCAGTATATGCCTGGATAACAAGTGTGTGTGTTGGGGGGGGGGGGGCAGAATCCATGTTTTTTTTTTTTTAAATGTGCATTACATAAGTCTTTTAAATGGATTTGGTGTGTAAAAGAATTTTAATGATTAAGTATTAATCTGCATACAAATTCAGAATGTGTGGCTTTGTAGGTTGCTCTTGTAGGTTGCTGATGTTCACTAGCAGAATGCAAGATTCCTGTATTTTTTACATCTCTAATGTTATCCCTGAAATTGTGAATGTAAATGTGTATAGTCTTTCTTTATTGGTGTGTTCCATAGATAAAATGCTACTAAGCAAATACTAATTTGTTAGTGATTTTGTGCATTTCCAGAAATAAAGCTGAAACTTTGATGCTAAAATAGCATGACCAATTCAGCTTTACAAGAGTTCTGTCACCTAGTATGGTCTCTTGCATTTTCTGCTTTGTGTTTAGAACAATGTAAAATGTCGTCATCCGTGATATGTGAATAGTGTATTAAGAAAAACATAAAATATTTTGAAAGCTTTTTTGCTTTAAAGGAAAGTTTAAAACTTACTGTTTTTAAAGGTCAGTAGATAGAAATTTCTGTTCTTACCTCCAAAAATTAATTGTTCTTTTAGCTTTTGTGAAGTCTTCTAATAATTCTGCTTTTTGTCTTGTTTAACTTTGTCAGTCTTCATTTTGTGACTTCTGCTTTGCCCTTATGGTTTTAGAAATGTCGTGGCTGAAATAGGTCAAGCACACTCAAGAAAGCTTTCATAACCTACCTTTACATATCTGTAATTGTGTCAGTTAACAGTATGATAGTTGCAGAATAAATATTTCTGGAGTGTCAAGTATCTATTTAGTCTTGCTTCTGAGAATCTTAAAGCCTGAAGCTTTCTCTGCAACTTGGGCAGTTTCAAGACTTGTCAACTGTGCTACCTTCTTCCACTCCATTTTTGGGGACAACTCATTACATAGTGTTATTCTTTACCTTTTAGCAAAATATGAGGAACTGTATGCCTTCTCCTATAATCCAAAACAAAATGAATCTCAGCAAGTCAAAGGTTGGCAGCTTATTGATCTAGCAGAAGAATATAAGAGAATGGGAGTGCCAAATGCTAACTGGCAGTTGTCCGATGCAAATCGTGACTATAAGGTAAGTATTGTAATGGAAACATGTTTTGCTCTGCATCTGTTTCTGCCTTATCCTCTGACTGTAGTCCTATAGAAAATAGTCTAATACTATGAAATTTGTTGGCTTGCAGCATAAGCAAAAACTTTCAGGTGAGAGAGTTAACTCCTTAATCAGTGTGCAATATCACAACTTTCTAATTGAAGTTTTTTCCAAGGCCTCACTGAGAGGCCACGCTGGTCGAGGGAGGTGATTCTGCCCCTCTACTTTGCTCTTGTGAGACCCCACTTGGAGTACTGCATCCAGCTTTGGAGTCCTCAGCACAAGAAGGACGTGGACTCATCAGAGCAGGTCCAGAGGAGGGCCACGAAGATGATCAGAGGACTGGAGCACCTCTGCTATGAAGACAGGCTGAGAGAGTTGGGGTTGTTCAGTCTGGAGAAGAGAAGGCTCTGGGGAGACCTTATAGCAGCCTTCCAGTATCTGAAAGGGGGCCTACAGGAAAGCTGGAGAGGGACTCTTTAGCAGGGCATGTAGTGATAGGACAAGGGGCAATAGCTTGAAACTGGAAGAGGTTAGATTTAGATTAGCTCTCAGGAAGAAATTTTTCGCTGTGAGGGTGGTGAGGCACTGGAACAGGTTGCCTAGGGAAGTTATGGAGGCCCCATCCCTGGAAGTGTTGAAGGCCAGGTTGAGTAAGGCTTTGAGCAATGTGGTCTAGTTGGAACTAGGTGTCATTTAAGGTCCCTTCCAACAGAAACCATTCTATGAGCAAGTATGTGTGCATGGATGCCTGTGTTCTTTGGTATTGTTTCTAGACTATACTTACCTGTTTGAAGCCCAGCCCCAGCAATTCTGGTGCTCTGCAGCTTTGTTCTCTCTCTTAACTGACAAGGATTCTACTTTAGCATTTGCAGTGTTGGCTGTGGGAGATAATGGCTGTGGTGGTGTAGCTGATTCCCAGATTAGATTTCATCTTACTTTGTAGTCTGCAAATACAAAAAATGAGGGAAATAATTTCAGTATTTTATTTGAAACACATTCTTAGCATTTCTACTGAAGAGTTGCGTTCTTGAGAGGTGAATGCTAGTATAGCAGTGCTTTCCAGCAGTGCTTGGTTGTGTAACTTGGATACCAATTTGTACTTCTTTATCCATGGCTTGTTTCCTCTTCTGAGCTATTTACATGTATATAGAGAAACACTTTAGCATTTATCCTTTCTCTTATTTCACCTAACATAACTCAAATTGGATGCAATAAAACTAGTATAGGCTTTTTGCCTTGTACACAAAAAGAATTTTATGTATCTGTCTTTCAGATTTGTGAAACCTATCCTAGAGAACTTTATGTTCCCAGAACTGCAAGCAAGCCCATAATTGTTGGTAGCTCCAAGTTCAGAAGCAAAGGAAGATTCCCAGTGTTGTCATATTATCATAAAAATAAAGAGGTATAGTGTGTCTTCTCTTAATGCAAATGTACTGAAAATTATTTCTCAACACTTGGTGGTAGTTTGGGGTAGGTATGGAGAAACTGACCTCAAGATAACTGAAGATAGCTTTTTGTCAAGTGATCTGTCTTCCTTGATATATCAAGGATAAAATCTGTTAGGTCAAAATGGGAGTTAAAACCCAAAACAAAACATCAAAAGAATAGAACTGATTTTTTTAAGGAGGAATTTGCAAGATAAACTAGAGGATCAGAAAAAGATTTTACAGGCTTCGGTAGAGAGTGGTGTGAAGCAGCATCTGCCTGTCTTGGCTAGGGAGTATCTTTGAAGGGGAGAAGGATTGTCATCTTGCTGAGTTGAAGAATTTATGAAGGGTGAGAGTTAAGCTACTAGATGTATTTGAAGATAACTACTATTTGGAAGATGCATCTGATACAGTGTGTTTCTGAAGGCATCATTGAAAATGACATGATGAAAATTACATTAGATGATAACGTATCATACTTGCGGTAGTAAAACCAGGCAGAACTCACTTCATACCAAGAGAGTAACCTGCTTTCCTAAAGTGTATTTTTACCACCCTATACTTTCTTTGAATTCTTAAACTTGGGCAAAGTCCGTTATGTAAACTGGTACCTTGCCCATGCAGATGAGCCTGAAAAAATGTTTTGATAAACCTTCAGAGCTAAGTTGCAGGTACTGTGTTTGAAGGTCTACAAGTGATGTGCTTGAAGTTGGAACACCTAAACTTTTCCGTTTAGTGCTGTTACCTGCCAAATGAAACAATTTGTTTCAGTGTCTCTTTAGAATTATGCAAAGTGTTTCAACTACAGGTATTAAACTGATGCTAATTTGTTCTTTGTTTTCTATGGTAGGCTGCAATTTGCAGATGCAGCCAACCTCTCTCAGGTTTCAGTGCCAGGTGCCTGGAAGATGAACACATGTTGCAAGCCATCAGTAAAGCAAATCCTTCAAATCGCTACATGTATGTCATGGACACCAGGCCGAAGGTATGTACTTAAGGTTCTACAGATCAGCCTCTCTTCCCGAGTGTTAAAGTACAGGGATACAGTGTAATTCTGAAAAAATTGGGGTTAAATATGACTCCATTGTGGGCAACAATGTTCTTTAAAGGTAAGATTAGGCGTTTAATTACTTGCTTTCTTAAAGAAGTTGCACCCCTCTCAGGACTCAGCTAGAATTCACTGAATATGCTAGTGAACTTCTGGGGAGTTGCATTTAAAACTATACTTAAAACATAGTTAAGACATGAACAGTTGACTGGGATCCAAGTCATTGTAACTGTTTGAAATTAAATTAATGAAATGGTGAGCTGTGTTGGGGTTTCTTTTAGAATGGGAGAGAGTACTGTGTTCTGTGAAAACTGCTGTTGCTCTTTGTCTTAGCTGGGAAGAAGTAGGGGAAATTCTGGTGTAGCATTCTGAGGTCGTGCTTCACCACTGTCTAATTAAATTGAATTATGTTGAGTTTTTGACCTGTGTTGGAATGTACATTTAAATTGGTATTCGTTTCACTCAAATCTCTGAACACAGGAGCCAGAAAACAAGGATGTAAAGTGAAAATCTTACACTGCAGGTTCTGCACTTATTTTGAGCAGGGTTCAGCAGTAGGTCGATCTGACAAACTGAAACTGAGTCAACTATGTTGTTTTTATAGTTGTAATTTTTGTAACTGCAGGAATTAATTAGTTTCTTAACCACAAAATTGACATTTTTAGGATGTCTAGAAAGCATGTGTATGGTTAAATCTGGGTCTTGCTCTTTCCTTTTTAGGTTAATTGTTTTGTAGTGTCTTTGCTCAAAAATGTTTGGAAATAAGTAAAGGTTTGTTCGTGGGAATATGGAGGAGAGAATAGGAAAATATTAAATTCATTATTCAGATATGTCACTTCTATAGACTACCTGTTACTTTTTATGTACCATGCCTTTCTTGCAGTTGAATGCTTTCAAGTTGATCTGCCACAAACTGTTAATTCATTAGAATCTGTTTATAGTATGTGCTCTTGTGTGTTGTTTTTTTTCCCAGTGTATTTCATTGAAATTGCATTACTTTCATTTCTTAATTTGAGATTTTTATTTCAAGTTTTCAGTATTTTTATTTTGTTATTTTAAGCTTAATGCAATGGCAAACAGAGCTGCTGGGAAGGGCTATGAGAATGAAGACAACTACTCTAACATTAGGTTCCAGTTTGTTGGCATTGAAAATATTCATGTAATGAGATCCAGCTTACAAAAACTTCTGGAAGGTATGTTCTAACTGTACTATAATAGTGTATATGAAAACAAGACAAATATTTTTCTGAAGTCTTCAATAATAACTTACACAAACTGATACTTCTATATTTTTATCCCAGCTCTATGTTTAGTACCAATTTGTTGTGCTCTGTGGTAATGAGTTACCTTACACCTTTACCTTTAAACTGTAAACTCAATGAATGGCGTTACTTTGAAGAAAATTAACTGAGTGGCGCATATGTCTTGGGTGAACTTGGTTAGTGTGCCAGTGGCTTGTGGGAAAGACTCCTTTGTTTTCCAAGGATTCATGCATGTCTAATATAAATATACAAAATAGCATGTGTCTGTACATACATTTTCATGTATAGAATACTGATTCTTCAGGGAGCACTTAGTTCCACAGAAGTCACAGTAAGCATATTGTCTGTATAAAACTTGAGCTCCTTGGTCTGGTGAGCCACTTCTGTGCTTGTAGGTGCATCTTAGAGTGTTTGTAGAGAGGGGGGCAGGGGAAAAGTGAACCACTTCACCATACCACTGCCTACCACTTGGTGGTGAAAATCATAGAACTGTCTAGGTTGGAAGGGACCTTAAAGATCATAGAGTCCAACCATTAACGTAACACTGCCACGACCACCACTAAACCATGTCCCCAAGCGCTGTGTCTACCTGTCTCTTAAATATGTCCAGGGATGGTGATTCTACCACTTCCCTGGGCAGCCTGTTCCAATGTTTGATAACCCCTTCTGTGAAGAAACTTTTCCTAATATCCATCCTTAACCTTCTCTGGTGCAACTTGAGGCTGTTTCCTCTTGTCCTATGGCCTGTTACCTGGGAGAAGAGACCAACCCCAGTGTCTCTACAACCTCCTTTCAGGTAGCTGTAGAGAGTGATAAGGTCTCCCCTCGGCCACCTTCTCTCCAGGCTAAACAACCCCAGTTCCCTCAGATGCTCCTCATAAGGGGTCTAGAGCACAAGTCTTATCAGCTTTGTTGCCCTTCTCTGGACACACTCCAGAACCTCAATATTTTATTTAGGTAAACAGCTGAAAACAAATTTAAGATGTTTTGTGGAGTATTAATACTGAGATTAGAGTACAGTGGCAGAAGTGAGGCTTCCACACCTGACAATACATATATTATTAAGTGCTTGCCTTCTAGAATTATGCAAATACTTCCAGTCATGGAGAAGGCTTAGACTTGTATGGAATCCTATTTTGATGAAGACATCCTGCTTACATTGGTCAAGAAATTTTACAGACTAGTGGTGTAGGCTTACTTCACTCTCACTGAGCCTGTATCTGCTGCTAAGCTATTCTTCAGGCACTCTGTATGGAATACTACTGAGCTTTGATAATTATTTTTGTAGTTATTCCTGCATGTGCTTTATTGAAGGGAAAGGTGAGCAGTGTAAGCCTGAACTTCAGTTTTTAAGTCTGGCATAATTCCTCTTTCTTTTGCTAATATCTTCAGTTCCAGAAAACTAGCTAATAAATCTTGTGTAATAATGTCTGATGCAGAAGCACGTGCATCACAGTTAAACTTCAGACTTCATATTCCTTCCATTTGACTTAGCAGCCCACCAACAGTACTTACTAAATGTCTTTCTGAAGCTTTCATTAAGGGTGGAGTATGTTTTAGTTTTTCCTTGTGCAGAGGATTGGTTTATTTAAACTTGATTGAAACAAAATGAGTAATGTCTGTAGTTGTTCCCTAGATTAGGTTTTGGGGTGAATGAACACAGTTGTTCTACCTCTATTCAGACTGTATAATTCACTAGAGTTTTGCTGAATGCCAGTCTAGAAGTAGAAGTGTCTTTAGGGGTAGGAAGGACCCTTAAAATTTGGGGAGGTATTCAATAATTTACTTATAAGACCTCTGGAGAAATGTGCCATCAGTTGGGTGATCAGGAAGGAAATGCTAGGAAAATGGCTCAACGCTTAAAATGAGGGAAATGTGTGTACCGGCTTCCCCTGGATGTGCTGAACTAAATGTTCTCGAATCAGGAATGTGACCCTAGTCTTTCAAGAGCCATTGTAACTGGGACTGTCCTCAGTTTTATTTATAGCAAACAACTGTTATTCACTCTTCAGCATCTATCCTCCTCCTAGGCTCTTTGTTTATCTTCCTGATTTCCTTCAGAATCTTAACAATTCCATGTGCAAGCAGAATGTAAGACATCCCAACATCCTTTTGTAATGGGACTACGCCATGGAGCATGCTAGAGGGATTTGCGGTCTATTCTTCATCTTGGATTCAGCTGGTTTTTAAATAACTTGCACACTGTGAAACAAAACTTTTCTGAAATAGTTTTATTCTGTGTGGACATGATGACTCTGCTCCTCTGATGGGCAGACTGCCCATCTATACAACGCCAATGGAAGAATCTTCATATAAACTAAATTTGTGGCTGTGGTATTAAAGTCCAGTTCTTATGTATTCAAAAACACAGTATTACATGTCAGAAAAGATTAAGGAAAAAGGTTTTGCATATGTCAAGGAACAGCATTTCTGCAGGAAATATTTGAGGAAAAGGCTCAATAATAGCTGCTGTGGTCTGCTGCATATATTTTGATGATGTAAGTGTGTTAACTAAGGGGTTTTTTTGTGGGTTATGTGGAGTGTGTCTAGGGGGTGATGGGTTTTTTTGGTTTTATTTAGTTGTTAAAAACAGCCTCTGCCCACAGCCCACTGTGCTTCAGTCGGGAGGTTCTAGTCACCTCTTGAACTGCTGCCTGAGGCATTGCTAGTAGTGTGTATAAGGACAGGCAAGCAATGGAACATTGAGATTTTGGGGCTCACGCACATACAGGGCATGCGTTTATGGTGGGATCCATGTAGGCAAAACTATCTTGAATGATAGTTATTATGAAGTAGCTAAACATCTTACTGGTACCATAAATCACCTTTGACCCTTTTAGGGGCCATAAGGAACTGGGAAGTATTTTTTTAAGAATATGTGTCAAAACAGTGTCAATACAATTTTATTTCATCACTAAGTGGTATAAAAATTTCTGTTCTAATTCACAGAAATGGGAAGTAATTCTTTGGGCTCAACATATGTGTTCTTATCTCTGCCTTGGTTTATAAAAAAAAAAAAATACAAAAATCCAGCTAGAAGGGTGAAATATTTCTACCAAGCTGAAAATTCTGATCAAAAGCAGACTTTTGACAGGAGTATCTGGATGAAAACAAACTGAGTTCTGGAAGCCTGTTTATTTTCTAGCTGAAAGTTTGTGCTTTAAACCATAAGCTACAGAATGTAAGGGTGAGCAGCCATGAATAGTGCCTCTAGACATTGCCTCGTCTGTCCAGTCACTTCCCTGCAGATGTTTGACTTTCCACATATTTGAATATTTTTAGTTTCTTTCCTTTACCATAGAGTGCTGGACCTGTTTGTGCACTGTTGTGATTGAACAGGTGTGTGGAACCACTGGTCTAGAGACAGTGTGAGCTAGCTGGAAGAATCAAGTAGTTCTCAGCTGATTTCCTCCATGTGGTAGTCCGTGCAGAAACAGAACTCCTGCCAAACAATACTATCTCTTTCAAAGACCAGGGGAAACTAGCATAGCTTTTGCTGCTTTTACTTATATTTACAGGCTAACCTTTAAAATTAGGTCTTAGATCCAGGTGTTTCTTGATGTTTTGTTACCTTGCTGTGCTATGGTTTGCTAGCTCTTTTTCTAGATGACAAAGATCTATAGACTTTAGAAAAGGTGCTGTGATACTTATTTGGAAGCTTGTCTTTGTTATAGCATTCAGCAGCAACTGGCATGATGACTCTTCCTATGAAGAGCTATGGGGAGTATATAAAAACTTGTATGGCTGAAAGCTGAGAAACGTGGTGCAGATACAGGAAAGGTCCACGAGGCAGTGGTTTAAGAGTTTATAGTCTTTGTTACATCAGGGGACTTGACTAAACGGGGAACTGTGTCGCAGAATGACTTAGTGAATTTTGTTCTCTGTTTTCCCTACTGACTCACTTCCTCTCATACTTGAAGGTAAAGATTATCTTGCAGCTGCTGTACAAATATCTCCACTGATAGCTTTTAGCTACAGAGCCTTTTTATTTTCATTTGGGGCCCACTAGCTTGGTAGAAGGTAGGCTTCCTCTGTGGCAGGGGCAGGTATTTTTGTAGATGACAACCTCTCTTAGAATCACACATAACTGAAACTATATCAGCGGTAAATATTTTTTTTCTTGCCAGAAGTTTGTGTTTGGACAGTAATGTAACTGTGAGTTGCTACTCAAAAATCATACAAGAACCAAGTTATCTGTCTCACTTGTGAATTGCCAAGCATCCATGTGAGAAACTTTCAGTTGACCTCTACACCTCTTGCTGTTAATGCTGTAAGGCAGCTTTCCTTTAACTAGAGTTCTTCCCTGCCCTCTCAACTGGCATTATTCTTACAGGATCAAAGTATACTAGGGAAGAATGGTAGAGATCAGAGTCAGAATTGTAGTGTGTCAATTCTGGAGGTAGATGATTTCCATGGATTGCAGTTCATCACCATGTCCTTGTACTGCACTCACTTTATTCCTCTAAGCAGAGTGGAGAAGGTGGTGCAATTCTGGCAGTCTGACTGCATATACTGTCTGGATGCAGCTACTTCCTACTAGTAGTTTAACTTATAAGTATTTCTGTTAAGCTTTTGACACTTGCATTGTCTTCCTTAGTAAGGGTCCCCACTGGGGATAACCAGTGTATTTACTTTGAATGTTATTTTTGTCAAAAAGACACAACAGTTTTACTCTTGTCACTCATGGTTACTGTAGTTTTACGGAGTTGAATTTTGCATGGAGCACACTTTGTAGTAACCCTCTCTTAACCATTTCAGTGGTGGTTTCTTGAAAGATTTCTAGTCAACTTACAGCATAGGGCATTAGAAACAATATACAATTATTCTTCTTTCTTAGTTGCAGGGTATAGGTCACTGCAACTTCTTAAGGCTTTCTAACTCTTGGTTTCTTTCAGTCAGTGGCACGAAGGGTTTGTCTGTCAATGACTTTTTGTCTGGTTTGGAGAATTCTGGATGGTTGCGTCATATCAAAGCTGTGGTGGATGCTGCTGTCTTCCTAGTCAAGGTAACTTTTGTATTCTGCTTCTTTGTTTCATGGCAAGTTGACTTGCTACCAGGCAAAATTATACTTAATATTATGTAATGTGTAAAATTCTGCAATTGACCTTTTTGGAAGTAGATGCTTAGTATACACGGATACATCTGATACGCTGTTTTAAGTACTGTATGTTTCTTTATGACTGGAGATATTTAATATGCCAGCTAATGTTTTGGGTTTGGTTTTTTTTAATGCTGTTTGGTCACCTTATTGGGAGATGAAGGGATTCTTACATTCCCTGGTTCTTTTAGGTATTTATGAAAGGTGTAACCAGTTTGGAGGTGGATGGGATAAACTATTAGTTATTGTACCATGAAAAAACATAATTCCCGGGGCACTAATTCCAGAGAAACCAAATTGACTATGCTAACTTCATCTGGCAAGGAAATGTGACTCTTTGTGAAAAATTCAGAGGAACAATTGCTTTTGCAAGGCACTTATGAAGCCAAGGGCTTGACCTGAGGGGGCCTGGGTGAAGAAAAAACCTGGATCTTTGTTTTTACTAGGTGAAATGACAAGGAATTAACTTTAGTTAAAAGTGGATGATTCTCTTGAAGACCCTCAAATATTTGGACTAACAGGATTTGATTATTAGCTGAAGCTAATAAGTATATCCTAGTAATTAACTTTTGTGCAGTATAATGATGAACAAGTAGGTATCTTTTAATAGTGTGTTTATGTTGGTTTATTTTTTTAACCTGTTTAGTCTGTAATGTGAATCACAGGGGTTGGAAGGGACCTCTGGAGATCATCTAGTCCAACCCCCCTGCCAGAGCAGGTGCACCTAGAGAAGGTTGCACAGGATGGTGTCCAGGCGGGTTTGGAATGTCTCCAGAGTCGGAGGCTCCACCACCTCTCTGGGCAGCCTGTCCCAGTGCTCTGCCACCCTCAAAGGAAAGAAGTTCCTCCCCATGTTTAGATGGAGCTTCCTATGGTCAAGTTTGTGCCCGTTACCTCTTGTCCTATCACTGGGCACCACTGCAGAAAGACTAGTGCCATCCTCCCGGCACCTTCCCTTTTAAGTATTTATACGTATGGATGATACCACCCCCCCACACCCCCCAGCCTTCTCTTCCCCAGACTAAAAAGACTCAAGTCCCTCAGCCTTTCCTCATAAGAAAGATGTTCCAGTCCCCTCATCATCTTTGTAGCGCTCTGCTGTACCCTCTCCAGCAGTTCCCTCTCCTTCTTGAACTGGGGAGCCCAGAGCTGGACACAGGACTCTGGATGCAGCCTCATCAGGGCAGAGTAGAGGGGGAGGATAACCTCCCGCGACCTGCTTGCCACATACCACTTGATGCACCCCAGGATGCCATTGGCCTTCTTGGCCGCAAGGGCACATTGCTGCCTCATGGTCATCCTGTTGTCCACCAGGACTCCCAGGTCCCTTTCCACAGAGCTGCTTTCCAGCAAGTCAGCCCCTAACCTGTACTGGTGCGTGGGGTTATTCCGCTCCAGGTGCAGTACCTTACACTTGTCCTTGTTGAACTTTATTAGGTTTCTCCCTGCCGACCTCTGCAGCCTGTCTAGGTCATGCTGAATGGCCCCACAGCCTTCCGGTGTGTCAGCTACCCCTGTACACTCTGTCCCTTCATCCAGGTCACTGATGTATATGTTGAACAGGACTGGACCAGAACTGACCCCTGGGGAACACCACTTGTCACTGACCTCCAGCTAGACTCTATGCCAGTAATCACAACCCTCTGAGCTCTCTCTGCCAGCCAGTTTTCAATCCAACCCGCTGTCCATTCACTGTGTAGTCTACTTCTTTCTTAGTGTGCGTTGCAAGGGGTGTTCATAAGTTTAGGTTTATAAGGGATAAAAAGAGGATTGGGAACCACTGTAGATGTTCTTGTTACCTTATGCAAAGGTGGTGGTGGAATTTCTTTTCTTGATAATGAATTTTCTGTGCTTCCATGGAGAGAAATTCCTTGCTTTCTGATAGTATCAAATCCTTTCCTCGTAACAAACACTTTTCCGGCTTTGTTAAATTAAATGGTCTATGCTGTGTGTTTGGGATAAGCATAGCTTTTGTATTTATTTACTAAATTTTGACTTCTGTCCAGAATAGAACATTCACTAAGAAACAACTTTTTTTTCACAGGCAATAGCAGTTGAGAGTGCGAGTGTATTAGTGCACTGCTCAGATGGCTGGGATAGGACTTCCCAAGTTTGTTCTCTTGGAGCTCTCTTACTAGATTCCTATTACAGAACAATCAAAGGATTCATGGTAAGCTACTGTTGTATTGTTGAGTTGTTCCTTGATAAACAAAGGATGTAAAATGTTTGAGTGTGAAAGTGAGCAGTGTAAACATACCAATGCTTGCTTTTTGTAGTTACTGGTATAAGACTTGCAGTATACTGATACATCTTTCTTTTAGAAATACTTTGCTACTGGGAGAACCATTTATTTTAAATCTGAAAAACTGAAATACAAATAGTGGATTGCTTTAGGCACCCTGCAGAAATATTGCAATGATTGCCTTTTGCATCTGAAAGAGCCCCTTGCCTATGAAATATAAGGATTCCAAAGTGCTTATGTGAGATAGTAGATATATGAAATTATAGCAGCTCTGTGCTTTTATCACTTGTCCCTAAATCAACATTATTAAATCTAAAAATGACAGCTCCCCGAGTGACAGGGACCTGAAGATACTTAAGCAATCTAAACTCCTACATTTTTTTTTATAGGAAGGAAGAAGAATTTCAGTATGATTATTGCAAATTTTAGAGTAGGTGTTCTACAGTGGCAATACAAGGTGCTATGGGAACTCATGAAAAATAGTACATAAAATTAGTTCCATGTATTGGTTAGAACTAACTGCCGCAAATATTACAAGCAACAAAAGTGAAGTTAAGGAGGAATTGGAGGATTAATTTCTTGCAAATAGTGCGAATGTGTGTAATCTTTAGTGAAGTAACTTCATGAGTTTGGTTTTTAGCCCTCACTGTCTATTAGATTTCTGGGAAAACTTCTGCAATGGGCAGGCGGTTTTCTATTCCTTTTGGTGCTTATACTGTGACTGAAGTGATAAAACAAGCTAGTGTTGATATTAACAAACTCATTGCTATAAAATGTTACAAAGATTATATTGTGTGGCTTTATGTAAACTATGATAGTAGGAGTGCAATACTAAAATTTTTCCTATACTTTGCAATTTTTTTGCAAGTTTGATAATCTGTTTATGAAGTCATAACAATATTAGTATGCTTAAAGTGAGCTTGGCTTAACAGCAGTTAACTAAACTGCTAAACTCTCTTACTAGTTCTAGAAATGTGCTTTGAGAATCTCTTGTGAAAGACTTCCAAGAAAATAAAGGAACTACAGAGTGACAAATAGTGGCTCCTACTGTAGTTTATTTGACTCAAATTTAAAATACAATATATCGATAACCTGTGGGGTTAATACTATAGATGTAAAACTGAGTAGCACTTTACATCAGATTTTGTTTTTTACCCTTAGGTCTTGATAGAGAAAGACTGGATCTCTTTTGGGCACAAGTTCTCTGACAGGTAGTTCACTCTTACAATCCAGTAAAATGTACACAGTGAACTGAACTAAGTATTCTTGAAAACAAAAGACAACTTGTGGATGTTAAACTGCTACAGTGTTGCTAGAAATTTTGCAATGAGTAAGCTATTTTCAGTAGACAGTGTACTTTGTGTATTGCTATTTATAAAACAATTATCCAATAGGTATTTAAATATTATAGACATAAATTTCTAGTACTACTGGTGCCTCGCTTTCAGATGTTGGTAACTGCAGCTAGATCTGCATGTATGCACAGTCGGTGCAAAACCAATATAAAGCTATGTACCAGGTATTTAGGCAATGTAAAACAGTTTTGAAATCGTTAAAAATTAGTTTGCATTTTTGTTTACTTTTAAGGATGAAGTTGGCATACCTTTAGAAGTCCTGTATGTTAAGAGTTCTGTTTTTCCCTTGATCTGCCTATCAGCTATGGTAATAGCCTTGCTGCTGCTTAGTGCTTCTTAACTTGCTTTTAGCTGGTATATTCCAGATGTTGACTATGAAAGTAATAGACACAAAGGAACTTAACTGTCTTATGTTGCTCTTCTGTATGGGATACAGATGTTATTACTTACAAGTAAGAAAAATAGGTTAAATACAGACTTAATTCTATTCAGAAATTGCCCCAGTTCTCAAAGTTAGGTGCTTAATCTCCAAACCAAAGCTAGTGTCACACATGCTGTTTAAAAACAAGTGCAACTAAGACTTTTTGATTTCTAACTTAAACCAATTTCAATCTGTTTATGGAATCTTTTTCAGGTGTGGTCAGTTAGATGGTGATCCAAAAGAGATCTCACCAGTGTTCACCCAGTTTTTAGAAAGTGTGTGGAATCTGACTGAGCAGTTTCCACAAGCCTTTGAATACAATGAAGCTTTCCTCCTTCAGATCCATGAACATGTCCATTCGTGCCAGTTTGGTAACTTCCTTGGAAACTGCCAAAAAGAACGAGAAGAACTAAAGTAAGCAAATATATTGTAATGTGTCTTTTTTTTATTCTGGCAGACTAAGAACTCCTGTGAATCTTCATTTTAGGCTCTGAATAGGAATAGAGACAGGGCTGGGAGTACTGAAAATGTTGACCTGCAGCAGGGAACAGCAGTGCTTCTCATGCTCTTGCACACTGAAGATAGTCTTTCTAATTCTGGGAGAAAATCCCATGCTCACTTTTCATAGAGAAAGTTAAGGCTTCTTTCTCTGCCTCCTCCTTCCCCGTACCCCCCTAAAAATGGGCAAGCTTAAGTTTAGAACCATCACCTCATTCTCTCCCCCATCTGTTTTTAGGTAACCTTAAAATTCTTCCCTGTTCAAGACTAATTATTGTCAATTAGAAGTATTAATAGGATGTCTTCTAATGCTTTCAGTTCGAAAATGTCTACAGTTTTCATCAGTTCATCTTTGTCTCAAGCTGTACTTTGAAAGCATTTATTGCAACATAAGTAAAACTTGTACACCATAAGCACTAGTACTTCTGAAACTGATAGTTCTGTTCAACATTAGCCTATACCAGGAAGAAGTTGATTTTACTAAAAGCTTTTAGTTTAAGATTTACAACTATTTCTAGTAACTTTTAAAAAAGTTAAGATGGATTTATTATATTGAGTTGAACAGCTTCTGGTTTTTGCTTGCAATCAGTGTCTTGACCATGATCTCTTCTTGCCTTAAGATTAAAAGAGAAGACATATTCCTTGTGGCCATTCCTTCTGGATGAACAAAAGAAATATAAGAATCCTCTGTATAATCCAGACTTTTCTCCAGGACTAACTCTTTTGGAGCCTAATACAGTATCATTCAATTTTAAGTAAGTTTGAATTATATACGGTCTCTTTTCTTCAATTCTTTATCCTGCATATTTAAAACTGTCTGCTACATGCAGGTTTTGGAGAAATATGTACCATCAGTTTGATCGAAGTATGCATCCCAGGCAATCTGTGTTCAATCTTATAATGAACATGAGCGAACAAAATAAACAACTGGAGGAAGAAATTAAAGAACTGGAAACTGTAAGTATTACAAAATAAGTGTACTTACTTGCTCCTTGTTCTTCAAATTCAGACTTATAGTCTAATAATGCTGTTAGCTTTCATCTGAATGTCACTACTGTATGGCCTAGCACTTGTTCTATGTAATGTCGACTTTGACTTTCACTGTATGCTTCTATGCTGAATGCCAGACTATGCAGCTGATGTTCTGCTCTTAAACACAATTTATTGTGCCTTACTGATGAACTGTATTATGTAAAAGTGCTCCTACTACCAAAGCGTTACTGAAGATGGCTTAATATAGGTTAAATTTATGTTAAACTTATCTTGGATGACAAGGTACCCATAGTAGCAACAGCTGTATTGTTAAAACAAGGAGACTGAAAACATTTTATTTCTGTTATAGCTACGAAAACGGAAGCAGTAAGTATTGTCCTTCTTGAACTTTATATGCAGATGCATCACAGAATCACAGGGGTTGGAAGGGACCTCTGGAGATCATCTAGTCCAACCCCCCTGCCAGAGCAGGTGCACCTAGAGAAGGTTGCACAGGATGGTGTCCAGGCGGGTTTGGAATGTCTCCAGAGTCGGAGGCTCCACCACCTCTCTGGGCAGCCTGTTCCAGTGCTCTGCCACCCTCAAAGGAAAGAAGTTCCTCCTCATGTTTAGATGGAGCTTCCTATGGTCAAGTTTGTGCCCATTACCTCTTGTCCTATCACTGGGCACCACCGCAGAAAGACTAGTGCCATCCTCCCGGCACCTTCCCTTTTAAGTATTTATACGTATGGATAATACCACCCCCCACCCACCCCCCCCCCAGCCTTCTCTTCCCCAGACTAAAAAGACCCAAGTCCCTCAGCCTTTCCTCATAAGAAAGGTGTTCCAGTCCCCTCATCATCTTTGTAGCGCTCTGCTGTACCCTCTCCAGCAGTTCCCTCTCCTTCTTGAACTGGGGAGCCCAGAGCTGGACACAGGACTCTGGATGCAGCCTCACCAGAGCAGAGTAGAGGGGGAGGATAACCTCCCGCGACCTGCTTGCCACGCACCACTTGATGCACCCCAGGATGCCATTGGCCTTCTTGGCCACAAGGGTGCATTGCTGGCTCATGGTCATCCTGTTGTCCACCAGGACTCCCAGGTCCCTTTCCACAGAGCTGCTTTCCAGCAAGTCAGCCCCTAACCTGTACTGGTGCGTGGGGTTATTCCTCTCCAGGTGCAGTACCTTACACTTGTCCTTGTTGAACTTTATTAGGTTTCTCCCTGCCGACCTCTGCGGCCTGTCTAGGTCATGCTGAATGGCCCCACAGCCTTTCGGTGTGTGGGCTACCCCTCCCAGTTTTGTGTACACTCTGTCCCTTCATCCAGGTCACTGAATATGTTGAACAGTACTGACCCCTGGGGAACACCACTTGTCACCGACCTCCAGCTAGACTCTATGCCAGTAATCACAACCCTCTGAGCTCTCTCTGCCAGCCAGTTTTCAATCCACCTCACTGTCCGTTTGTCCAGCCCACGCTTCCTGAGCTTGCCTATGCTATTGTAAGTCACCATGATTACGGGGCGTATACATTGTACTGCTTGTTTGAAGACAGGTAAATCCAGAGATCGGTTTTCTATAAATGACTTCTACTAGGTTGCTACAGTAAACAACCAGGAAAGACTGAGCAGTGTATGTCAGTTTATTCAAGTATGGCTTAATGAGTAGCGCTTAACTGATACTTCATTATGGTCAATTAAGATGCTGAAACTTCAGAACAATACCTTTTAAAAAACGTAAAACTTCTCTAATTATCAGATTTACTTATTTTGTGTCGCTAGAAATGGTAACAGTTAACTCCTGTATGTTATTTTGCCGTATGGGAGTTGGAAGCACAGCTTTTCCAAGCGGAAAGATTTTTAGTAAACTGATCCTACCACAGTGTTAATGAATTCAGGTCACTTAATCTTAAAATGGTTCAAATGTTCATTGTATATTTAAAAGTTCTTATACAATTGAAGATGCAAGATGAAAACTGAAGATGAAGCAAGCAGAAGAATAAGCAAGATGAAAATTCAAAACTGAGCCTTCGCTTTACTAGAACCTTGTTCCATGGTGTTAAGTGAGAAATGCAGGCTCAGATGAAGTTGAGTGATGAAGAGATGGAGTTGTTTGAAGTAGACTTTCCTACTGCTGTTTCCATCTTCAAAAAGTTGGTGTCAGAAGACATAAAAGTCTTCTGGGCTTGGTCTAGGTTTTAATAGAGCACAAACACCAACAACAAATATCAGTTCAGTTAACTAGTTCAAGCTCACAGTTACTGAGTGAGATTTGTTTGAAATTTTTTTTTTCAAAAAACGCAAAACACCTTAATCCAAATCTTTCTTCTTCTTTTGCTCAGTGCTTCTAGGATAAGTCCTTTCTTCCTGTCCTGCTTTCTAATTGGCATCTTTTAGTGTATTCCTGCATTTGAACAAACTATTAGCATTTTTCAGATATAAAGGAAAAGTCTTTTAGAAGGCTTTTTAGGAAGGACATAAGGGCTTGGGTACAAAATTACTTTTTGTCTTTAAGAGACGCCTGGTCTACTACAAGCTCACTGCTTACTAATAGTACCAAGGCCTGTCTTCCTTTGCCTGTACTTCAGAAAGTATTCCCATCTTGATAGCAACCAAACAAGGGGCAAGGCTGGAAGAACCTCTCCTTCTCTAAAGACATTGACAGGCAACCTTTCTGCCTTCTGCTCAGCTGCAAATTTTAAGCATACAGTGCTTGTAGCATCTGCTGCCAACTGTGGGGGGAAAATATTGTCTTATCCAATGGCACAAATATAATAATACTGTTACATATCTAACCTAAGGTGTGTAATAGAGGGTTCTGCAGATGCTGAATTGGCCAGCAAAAGTGGATTCACTTCCTTTCAAAGCAGAATATTATCAGTAAAGCAGTGATGCTCGCTGTTAGTAACTATTTTCTATATTTCAGAAAATAAAGCGGAGAAACGGGCAGTCAGATGCAGTCCTTGTGAAGGAACATCAGCAGTCTGCTCATCCTGTACCCATGGCACTGAAAACCCCGCCGTGCTTCAAGAAGGAGCAGCCACTGATCCCTGTGAATGATGCTGTAAGAACTATAGAGGGCAGCAACACAGCAGACAATCGCTATAGTGAATTCGTGGAAGAGTTCTCAAAAACTGAGCCTGCTGTTGTCAGCTTGGAGTATGGAGTGGCCAGGATGACCTGCTAATTAAAATGTGGCACTGTGCTCCTATTCTAGCCTTGTTGAATTAAGAGATGGATTATTTTGAGGATGGGTCTGTGCTGCATGACCAAAACATGATTTGTATATCAGCAACTTTTGTTAACATAGATTAGAACAGCATGCTAGTTGTCAAGTGTTTGCTGTTCTTTTAAGGGAGGAAAAAAAGTGTAACTGTCTTTTAAATAGGGGCATTTGGTAAGTAGTGACTAAAAATCAAGGAATGGTATGTCTTTGGACTTGAGTCAGTTTGCACTAAATTGATTAAAATAGTAATATTACTTTATTCAGTATAGGAAAACACAGGTGGTGTTTCACAAATTGATCTTATTTGGGCAAGAAAACTTGAACTTTCTATTTTAGAAACTGAAGCTACATGTATATATCACATACTATATGAATATGTATACCCTTGTTTAATGTCACCCAGTACTAACTTTCAATGTATTAAGTGCCATGGAAAAGTACGATGTATTTCGAATCATAGATAGTTGGCCTTAAACCTGTCAGATCAATGATATTGTTGTCCTTTACTACTGCAGTCTACCTGGCTCTGTTTACACTGTATTTGCTCAAATTGTTATTTCCTTAAAACGGGACTGAATATAAGGAATGAAGCATGCCTAAGCTGGCACAGCCTTTCAGCAAATAGCTGTATGAATGTTAACTTATCACTGAAGACTGTTCTTTCTTCCATTTCCTCTGTTGTTTAAAACATAATAGGTTGGCCTGATTTTCCTCTCTGGTAGCTCAGTAGATTGAGCATCATTGAAGCTACAGGTTGTCTGACCTTAAATGTTTTGATTTGTGGCAAGTTATTTAAGTGTAGAGTAAAAAGAGTAAAATATGTCATGTAAGAGAATGAAACTTAGCCAATAAGTGAATAGTCAAGTTCATTCAGATTTACTATGTGCTGTGCAGTTGTTCAAGTTGCAAGAATGGAAGCAGAAGTTTTGGACATTGTTCCCCAAGTAAAAAAAAGTCATTCATGTGTCCAAAGCTCATGAGAAACTGAGTGCCTCCTAAATCTATCATGAGAAGAAAATTTTAGTTATCGGTGAAACCCCCTTCTCATCTTGTAAAAACTTGTCCAACTTGTGCATATTTTAAGTAATTTCAGTACAATCTGGAGATTTTTATGTAATTTATGTAAAAACTTGTAGTGGGATGCAGTAGAGATCATGGCACGTAAGAAAAAAAGGAGGAAACTTACAGTTTGAAAGCTTAATTATGTATCTGTAACCTTGTAGTAAGGGAGAAGGTTTTTGCTGAAGTTTGTCTCATGATGGATTTTCTGAGCAGATAACAGACTAGGGAAGAAAAAGGCTGGTGCCCAGTTCTTAAATAGAGGTATAAATTATAACTTTGTGTATTAAGATCCCTAGGTATGGTGTTAGATTAATGCTACTAACCTTTTATCTCTGGATTTAAATAATTTTCGGTTACAAGTGAAAATGAGTTTATTCTCATCCTGATCCCTGAAGACTGTTTTGTTAAAATTACTGGTGTGCCACACACAATTTGACATAATTGGCAGCATTTCCCTCTGCACCATATTGGATCCAGGATTCTATTAACAATGCCAGTATAGGTCATGATCAAGTTGCACTTGTGAAGCTGTCTGGGAGAAATTAACTGCGACTCCTGTATCAATTCACCCGTTTCACTAATTTGTTTTTAAAAGCCTGTAAGTGTAAATAAAGGTTCGTAAGTATTTTTATTCCCAAAGATACGAGCTTAGTGTCATCTTTAAAATACATTATCCAGTCATTTAAAAACATTTAGAATTTCTCCACTACAGGTTTTGATAGTTTCATGTTTGCACAGTGGTGCCTTACAGGGTTGCAGGAAAAGAGGTTTTTGTGCCTTGTTATTTATTGTTTCCCCTTCTCCCTCACCTTCTGTAGCAACTTGGGTCTGTGGTTTTCCTTTAGAAAAACATCTTATATATTAAGCTTGTATTGTATCACAGTAGTGAAACACATTTATTGCTGACAATATAGGTAAGTGTTATCAATTTGCACTTTTTTTAATATTTAGCTGCTCTGGTGTGCCATGTACAAGTTTTATATTTATTGTTTATAGACTCAAAAGATTATATTAAGCTTTTTTGCAAATATTGTTGTATGTTGTTTTTACTTCAGCTATCTGAGTACCCCTGTGTACAAGGCTTTTGAAGAGAAGATCTGTTCCCTTTCAGTACTGCTAAAGTGAGTTTATTTCAGTATTCAGGCCCTTTCTATTGCCAGAGTTCACTTATTAGCAAAAGGAACTGGGATCCCTTTTTATTTTAAATCAAGGTAGGCGTGTTAGTTTTATGGCATTTTAAAGCTGACCTATCTGCTCAGGCACTGAACCTGTCTTCATCAAAAAATACAATGCTTCCTGATCTGAAGTAAATATTTTACTCAAGTTAACATGTGAATAGAGATTTATAAGGCTGTTTTGTAGAGCAGCCTCCTTATAAAGTCCAGATAGCTCTGCCAACTCGGCCCCCGGGGTCACCGGTGAGAAAAGTTCCTGCAGAGAGGCAGCTGTCTCTTCTCATTTGCTGTTGAGGCTTAAGCCAAAACTACCTAAAGCACATAGGACCTGTGGTGAAGTAAATAGATGGTAGTGAAGTGAGCTCCAACAGAAAGCTTGGCAGGATGGCCAGGACTCAGCACAGTGGGGCTGTTCTGTGCCCTTCAAGAAGGGTTTAAAAAACATGAAGCAAGTTGACAAAAAAACTGTGGCAGAAGCCTTCTGGGAGCAGAAAGAACTTTAATTCTTATTTCAGTGGATGAGCCTTTCTTCGTCATGAATGTGCTGTTCCAAGAGCGGTTACAATACTGAAAGGTGCCAGGTACAGATCAAAAGAATGTGCAGAACTCACTCACGCTGCGGCATTAACATGTAGTTGGTACACTCATCAGTTGCTTGGGAATATAATGTCCCAGATAGAAAGTCTCTGTAGTTGATTCTGCTCCATCAGCTGCAGGACGTTGGCACCTGTTAATTCTGTGCTTCATCTTGAGGAAGTCTCAGTAAAGTCTTTGGGTTTATATGTTCTGCGCTTGATCTTTTTTCCAATCTGAATGCTATAAAAGAGAAATAATTCCTTTTAATTAACCAAGCTGATAGTCTTACCTGAGCAACTAAAACTGATTTCACTTTACACTCCAGGCAATTTAAAATATTTATTTCACTAGTACCAAAAGAGTTTGGCTTATTTTTGGAAGGCTTGCTATTGTTGTAATATATTCTTCAATACAAGTTTAAATATCCAACTGTTTTGTTTTGTGGGATGACTGCCAAATCAACAGACTAAGAAATTAATTAAGCAATGCTGAACTGAGCCTGTGCATTTTCCACGCATGCCCAATTACTAGTGACCTAAATCTAGGGCAAAAGCCTGAAGTCTGGAGAGTCCATTTAGAGAATTGGAACAGCAGTCCTTCTATAAAACCGCACATCCCTGTGTGGAACAAATGCCCTAATGTAATGTTGTTTTAGAGAGAAAGTTATCACAAATCAAGCTGTGACAGTTTGATGTCTCTTGCTCAGGATAAGCACACTGGATAAGCCTTGCTGGGAAAGGTGATGTGTTCTTCCTCTGTAGCTGCTGTTTTCCTAAGGCCTTTTGATAATGTAACACATCAGCAAATCTCTGAGAACTTGCTACTCCAGTTCTGGTAAATTAAGCATGTAACTGGATGCACAGTTGGGCTGAAGTGGGGCTGGGGTAGCTTGGCTTAACTACTATCCTCTTAAGGAAGTGACATAAATAATATAAAGAAATTTGATGTTAAAATAGGATAGGGCATGTGCTATCAACATCTGTTTTTAGAGTCCTGCCCTGCTCTTGAGCAAGTGTGGCTAGCATGAGGGCCTCGCAGAAGCATAACGATTCCTTTCTAGTTAGTTTAAAGATAATCTGATTTCAAACTAGATCATCCCTCCACGGTGGTAATTTATAGATCTTTAGGTCAGAACCTAAATGTTGCTCTTAAAAACCTCTTGTTTAGTTGCTAATATATCTAAACCTGTAGCTGATCATAGGCGAAGTACACTGATTGTCAAACCTATAGTAATCTTTAGGACTAGATCTTTAGATTAGACTGAAGTCCACTTTGACTTGCTTTCACCATTTATGCCACACTTTTCTCCAAGCGTTGCTTATTGTGGTGCTTGATATATGTCAGATGTAACAGGCTTCTTAATGCTTTGGATGTTTCAAAAATGTGGAAGTACTGCAACTTTGTTCCACTATTCTGAAGGCTCATATCAGCCTCAGAGAACAGTATGGGTGAGCTTGTGTTTGATCTAGCTAGCTTGACCTGCCTACATGTTAAATAGCATTGAAAAGCAGCGTGGTGTCATAATTCAATGGTGCAACTTCTGTATGCACTATAGGCTTAAGGAAAAGGTTGTAGTCGGGGACCCTTGTCATAGCGTGTAGCAAGGAACAGGACCCTGCTGGGGTATGACTCAGAAAAAGTAGAAGCAGTAGAGCTGTTCTGATGTTCAGCAGCAGCTCAGGGACTTGAGGAGGAAGGTCAGAGACGTGCTGCTTCTGAGATCAGTTTCCAGGTCCCAGAGGATTCAGTGACCTGGTCTGTTAAACACTTGTAGCTGTGCAACTCTGCACTGGCATCAAGCAACAGAAAATATATATGGATCTGTTTCTTAATCTACCGGCTTCAAGTAATAAATGTCTTGATGGTGATTTTGAAAATGGGGTGCAATATTTTGATTATTCTTGTTTATAATTTAACTTGAGGTCGATTGTATACTGTTCATAATTAAGTGGGATTATAGTTCTTGACATATACTATAAAAGTGTTTCCCATCTTAATGACAAGGTCAGCATGTACGTATCTCATGCTTTGTATCTCTGCGTATATTTAAGCTGAACACTTCTTGCAAGTAGGCAGCCTTGATGAAGTCCCATGCTGCCCCACAAAGGCATTCCTAATTATCCAGCATTACAGATTGGTTTCCTTGCTCTGTCTTACTGTTGCTCTTCATTATCTTATAGTTTATGCCTGTCTGTCAGCAATATCCCTTGACAAACATCTTTCCATCAAAGAAAACGGGTTTGTTGTTTTTCCGTGTCTCAGGGATTTTTACCCCTGAACTAGTGAACTTGAAAAATAGTGCTTATTCTCCCTTTCAGGGCTTCTGAGTGCCTGTTGACTTCCACAGTCAGTTTACTTACACATTTTTAACTTCAGACCTGGCTATTTAAAAAAAAAAAAAAAAAAAATTCAAATGTTGGATGTGGCAAAGGGAGAGAAAACAGTTTTCATTGAATTGCATCTGGAAAGACTGGCTGTTTCACTAGCATTTATTGCTCTGTGTAATGCTCTGCAAAAGTCATTTATCTGTGTGCTGGGATCATGCTTGATGTATATTCCTGAAGAAACTTTAGCAAATGGAATTTTGTAATAAGTATTTTATTTGTATGTGTTTTGAAAATCCATAAAGCTTAAAATAAAATGATCTTAATATTGCCAATCTAACTGGGCATTAAGTAGTCCATTTATAGTAGCAATGTATGAACATTAAACATTGAATAAAATTTTCATTTTATGGATGAATCGCCTGATACAGACTATAGAGTACAGAAATAACTTGGCCTGTTTATTAGTTTCATGAATGATTCTGTAACTTTTAGATATGGGAGGCTGGCTCAGCTTTGTGTTACTGACTCTGGACTGCTGGTCTATTAATTACAAACACACTGTTCTGTGCTTATTTTATGAGTTAAGTGTCAGGTGAAGAGAGCTCTGTGTTTACTTAGCATTACTGTTACTCCATACTCGGTAATGCAGACTAGTGTTTTCAACAGCTCCAACAAATCTGATTAGGAAATTGGAATAATTTCCTGAAAACACCAGCTTCTCTTCTCAGTGACTTTTCCATTAAGAACTCTTTTCTTTAATTATTAGTTCTGAGACTTCCTAGGACTATACAGCTGTATTCTTCATTTAGTAAAGAACGCGATTGGGTTTTGTCATGCTGATAAAGCTCTCCCTAACTACTACTTGCTCCACAATGCTCAAGCTTCTGCCAGCAGTGTTTTGCTCAGACTGACTGACTTCACCTACATCCAACTCCACCTTGACCTGCACTGAGAATATGGTACAGATGGAAACTAACGTACTGGAGTGTTGGACTATGCCATGTTGTGATCTTTATTACAGAACGGGGCCCTCCTGCTGTAGGTAGGTGCAACTTAAAGGGCTCTGTTCAATCTGTTGGAGGTTTTTATCTGAGTGGCTTCCTTTCAGATAGTCTGGCTGTGTGCTGGAATACACTGGTTAGTACCGTTAGGGGAATATGTCAAAATTCCTGCTAAGTCATAGCAGTGTGTTTTAACCGTGTGCCGCAACAATCCTAACACCTGTCAGTTGGGTTCTGTATCCAGCAGCAGTAGCTGCTACATGAAGTGCATAGAATCATAGAATTGTCTAGGTTGGAAAGGACCTTTAGGATCATTAAATCCAACCATCAACCTAACACTGCCAAGTCCACTGCTAAACCATGTCCTGAAGCACCACGTCTGCCTGTTTTTTAAATACCTCCAGGAATGGTGATAACCCTTTCTATGAAGAATTTTTTCCTAATATCCGTCCTAAACCTCCCCTGGCATAACTTGAGGCAATTTTCTCTTGTCCTATTGCTTGTTACTTGGGAGAAGAGATCGAACACTACCCACCCCCCACCTCCCTACATGTTCACTCATGTTTCATATCTGCATTCTTAAGTGGAGGGAAAAGCTAAGTTTGACTTCAGCTCTTAAATTAACCAGCCTCTAGGCTGTACTGTTTTACTGACTTAGTCCAGGCAGCTTTATATATAACTACAACCTGCCTAAGTTTAGGCATTACTTGGAATCTGCACATTTAAACTGAGAACAGACAGTGTGTGTGAGGATTAGCTGGCTACTGCACGGAATGGTTAAAGAGAAGCAAGCGGGACGTAAAAACTATATAAAAGCAAAAATTGAGATGGATATGTTATTCTTGACCTTTGTGGTGGCCACATTGGGCTGTGGGAGGAAGGGCTAATATCACAGTGGCTTGAGAGCTTCAGTGCCGGCTGAGCTAGTTCCAGAATTTGATGCAAGATTGAGCGATCCTAAAAATGTTGCTGTCTGCTTTGTGGGGTTTTTTTCCATCACTTGAAGCTGCCCTGGGTAAAACACTGAAGATGATGGCTGCATTCTTGCAAGAATATGGCTTGGCAGAGGACAGGGCTGTTCTCTGAATATTGAGGAGTGTGGGTTCTATTCAGACATGTTCCTCGGCTGTGACACTAGCTGCTCTAGCTGAGTCCCTCTGTGAAAGCAGGAGAGCGCTGCAGCTCAGTGCTCTGTTTGAGAGTCGCGTGGGAATGCTTTAGTGGGGGAAACGCTCTCAGTGATTGGATCCTTCTTTAATTTCTAATCCCGCTTTTAGTAAACTTGTTTTCAGTAGTATGCTGGTAGAAGAAATGATTCTTAATATACCAGATGTTTACTCTTCTGCTCAGTTGCCGGACTTTGCATGTGCACTGTCTTTCCAAGTTATCTGGTGACACACAAGTGTCCCATTAGTCCACAATATATTCAAGAGGTTGAAGTGTGAGTACTGTGACAGAATAATAACTTTGATTACTTTTTTCTCTTGAATGCGATAAGGATAGCACATGAGCAGGAAAAATGTTCCAATTGCCATTATATCATTCATTTGAATGGCTTTTAAATGCTCATTTTGGGTGCAGGGAATGTCAAAGGAGACTACTGACAGCTATTAAGGAGCATACTGAAAAGGAATGATTAATGGAAGAAAAAGGATAGATGTTTATGCATATGTTAAATCTACATTTAAGGAGGGTTTTGTTTTGTAACTCTACTTCACAAGTAATTTAAATCTCAGTGTGAATGCAGCTAGAATGATAGAGGTGTGTGGTTAGTAGTGTCTCAGAACAGAAGTGTAAGCACTCAGTGCCTGTTGCTTTATCAAGACAAAGCTTTGTAAATATTAATCTAGTGGTTCTTTTTAACAATTTATGGTGAGTTGACTTTGGATGGTGAATGCATTTTGAGGCAGGAAAACGTAAAGGATGAACATGGAGCACAACTGGATGTAACCATCACTGTGAATTTTGTGAAATACGGTGCAGAGGAGAGCACTGAGGCTTTGGTAGCTATAACAAAATTGAGGCTGATCTGCACTCCAATTCCTTTGTTGCTGCTTATATCCCATAGCGCACAGGTCCATCCACAGCGCCAAAAGACAGCCTGGAAGAAGAGAGATAACTGGTATCTGGCTATTTGCTGATAGGAACCAAGAAAAGGAAAGGAGAGCTGCTTCCCAAGCAGAGATCACGTGGAGGAGATTGCATACCAAGGGTGGGTCACGAGGTTGTAAGGGAATGAATTTCTACTGAGCCTGTTGCAGGAGAAAGGCTGGTCAGCTGGAGTTCAGCAGGGGGGAAAGGACTAGGGTTAGCAATAAGAACTACTTCAACTTACTGGTGTTTGAGGTATTGCAATGTATGGAGGAACTGAGCTATTTATATAACCCTATAACTGAGTTATATATAGTCCTAAAAATTCAAATTCCTGGGTCTCAATTTGGCTTGTTCTATTTCAAGATGAGAACCTATATTTAAAATTCTGCTTTGCGATCCTAAAGTCTTGCCAAAAGTTTATTTAAAGAGCACAACTTGGCAGAGAATGCTGTCTTACCTGCAGATTTGTGTTGAGTCCTATATGCTCTGTAGTGGTTGTGGCTATTCAGTCGCTGGTCACTTCTGCTGTTTTCTTGCTTTTTCTCTCTTATCTGCCTATATTCAGTCAGACTCCATGGCAAGTGAGGCTGAGAAGAGATGTTTGTATGTAGCTGCAGAGGTCAGCCAAGGGACAGTGGTTTACTACTGAGCTGCCTGTCTTGGTAACAGCTATCCAAGTCAGCAAGGTAGAAATCCACCACTTGGGATTTCTAGCAACAGTACGCCGGGCTTGGTCTGAGCTGCAGAACAGTGCAGTAATTTGGAAACTGGTATTATGGCAGGTCTGCGGAAGAGCTAATGACCTGGCCCTGTTCTGAAAAGGAGCATTAGGCGAGTGCTGGAAGAGCAGCACTTCTGAGCAGCTCTTGAGGATGTGAAGAGTGTGTGCTCTGTCATTTTGAGGATTAGGGAGAGCTGCCCTGATTTAGTGCAATTAAAAGGCGTTCTGAAATTGGGCTGCTCATGCTCAGTCTGTTGCTTTGTATGCTTGTTAGTGTAACAGATAATGGGGTGCCTTTAGTGTTAGCTAAACAGGCAGCATGTGTATTAAGGACATGCCCTTTCCCTGGGGAAGTTTTTAGAAATTGGTAATCACAGCCTGGAAAGAGCTAAGGCACCTCAGGTCTTACAAGGTCAAGGGAACTTGGTTTTCTGGCAGCGTTTGGGCCATTAAACAGAACTACAGCTACATCACTGAGTGAGTCTCTACCAACTCCAGACAGACTTTTGCACTCATTATTAAATCATGTTTAGCTTTTCCATAACTTTTCATTTTAATTCCAGTTTCCAAATTAGGGAAAAGCTCCCTTCCCAGCACTCTGATAAAGGTTGAGCTAAACTGAGTTTTCCACTTTGGATAAAAAATATTCTGTATTCGGCTCCAAATTACAGTATGCTTTATAGGAGGGGAAAAAAAAATCCAAGATGTTCCTGTGTCTGTTGAATAGTTCTTGAATTAAATGTAGCAATTTAAAACTGGTAGCACTTTCTGGAAAACACTTTTTTAAATCCATATAGTTTTAAGAAAGAAAAAAAAAACAACAAAGACATCTTTTGGCTTATTCTGAAAATAATACTGGGTATTTGGTGTAAATATTTCAATACTTTTCTTTACAGTGGATTCACACTCCCTGAAGTGGGTAAGTAATGCTTCTCTGCAGACAATATAATGAACGCTGTGACTTCAACATCTGCCACTTTGTTAGGAACAGGAGGGTTTCCTGCATGCAAGGATTGTTTCAAAATGATCCATTGTCTTGAAGATGTTCCCACCCGGACGCTCTGCAGAGGCAGTGACTTGTTTTGGGTGAAGGAAGTGATATATTAATAATCTCTTGCTTTTTTCCAATTATTTTTTACTTTGTTGTGAAATATTTTTATTAATACCCATCAAATAATATAATCTATGATAGTGACATGTAGTCCACACTGCTTTAATTGCCCATTCTGGAGTGTAAGTCTTCAAATACAACAAGTTTAGGAGAGGGAGCTGTCAAGCCTCTATACTCTGATTCGTATTAACAAACTAAACAAAGCCTCGTTTCACTTTTAAACCTTCATTGAGGGTGAAGGGCTCAGCCCAGAAATGCATTAATGACATACTCATCCAGCTGCTTACTCTTCTTTAGGGACTCTGGCTCTCTGGACTTACAGCTAGACAGAATGGGGATGGCTGGGAGAGAAGACAGCTTCTACAGAAAATACTCTGTCAAAGTTACTTGTTACTAGAACATTAAATACTCGGAATTTGTCTTTATGGTGACTTGCAAATTGAAATAGTAGCTACTGTTCATCTAAGTTTGAGAGGCAGCTCTCAACGCTGTCTTTATTTCCTTGTTTTTACTGCCATTCAAACGACAGTGTAATTGGAGGCACAGACTCACTGTTGTCCTCAGATGAGCTTCTATGCGCCATCTAGACTGAATTAGAACTACGGAAAGAGCCTGAGGCTATTTACGTAATGCAGTTATGCTGCTGTTACATTATCATTTTCAGCTGTAATGCTTAAAGTACCAATAAATCAAGTTACTTTTTTCCTTTCTGTAGTACAAAGATAACAGCAACTGCCCTCTTACCTTCTTTCTGCCCTTTTGTAGACTTTAAAATGTAGTTGGTTATGTTTTATCAGACTTCATTTAGTTGGATAGGTTGATTTCTGAAAAACAGATTTTATTTAAAACTGAAAGCCACAAATATGGCAGGGAAAGCCATCTATATAACTTCTTAGGGAAGATGTTCACTGATTATCTTTTTATCAACTTCTGTAAGACTACAAACAGAACTGAAAACCTGCAGAATAATGATGAGGCTACTGAACAGTTCATCAATCCTGAAATTCTCCATCATTTCCAGAATAATAGATTTGTACTGGCTAGAAGAGGTATGTGGAATACAGGTGAATTTCATATGAGAACTTGAGCAAGCAAGTAACGTTAGGTTACTTGTGCAAAGTATTTTAGAGTTGCCTAAAGAGATCCTAGCACTAACTTAGTAAAACAGAGGCAATGCAGAAATACATGTCAAAGCTGTAAGTCATAGAAAAGCAATGAAAAGAGAGATTAAATTACTCTGCCCACTTGAACCGGTATCCATGTAAATTACTAAAACCCTTGAGCACTCTTTCCAGCAGTCCTGAAGGAGGAATCACAAGCTGCTGGCATGTACCCAGGTCCCAGTGGCACCCGGTGGGATTCATCTCCAGCTTTATGTACTCACTTCTGTGCAGTCATCCACCTCTGAGCTGGTCACCCTTGGCTCCTTGCACAGATGAACAGCTGCTTCTGGTGCACAGCTGCCCTTAGGTGAAGGTGCACATCTGAAATAGGTCACATGAACCACATGGTGAAAGTGTCTGTTTCTGTCACTTGACTGTGCAGGGAGCCTCGGGTGACCCACTCTGTCAGGTGTGAAGTCAGGCACCGCGAGTCACGTCCTCACTGCTTTTACAGGTTAAAAGTCTAGAATTTGGAGTAGCTCAAAAACAAGCCTGGGAAAGTAAGGGCTGATGAAAGAGCAAAGTGCCTAGATGTTCAACATTGCAGTAGTTATTTGATGGAGCACTTCATGGCAGTGGCCTCCAGAGTAGCACTGGGAAGCGTTGCAAGGCACCTGGGCACCCTGTGCTGTTCATGGGGAGTTGGGGGACTCATAGGACACTATTAACAGACACCAGAGACCCATGTCTCATCCTACTGGCAGCAGAGCTTGGGCTGCAGCCCACAGATGGGTTTGCCTGCCTGGCAAGAGAAACTGAAGAATAGAATTTAAAAATATGGTGTGCTGAGCAGGGAGCTGGTTAGAGACTGCCAGCAAGATGTGCTGGTGCTTGGTGAAAGATGCAAGGAGGTCGGGTGACAAATCCTGCCTCTTCTCTGCTGCCCTAATGTACTGGTTAAGAGTTGCATGTGAAAGGGGAGGCTCCAGTTAATTTTCCTAATGGACCTGGGTGGGTTTGGGCAGATACCTCTCTGGCAGGGCTGTCCTGGCACTCGAGCTGCATGCTGGGCTGAGCAGGGTTGCAGTGCAGCAGAAAGCAGGAGAGAGCAGCCCCCCCTCATCTTGGGTCTCTCCTTGGGCCCCTCTGTGATGACTAAAGCTTGCCATGGAACACCATGGTACTTTCCATCCCTCCAGGGAAGCAAAGCTGGCCTCCAGATAACTAATCAAGATACATGAAGAGAAGGAAAGGGGCATAAGAGGGAGCACAACTCTGAGGACACTTGGGCAAAGATCTCTGTAAAATCCTGGTCTTCATAGAATACAATCATAGAATCACCTAGGTTGGAAGAGACCATTAAGATCATAGAGTCCAACCATCAACATAACACTGCCAAAACCACCACTAAACCATGCCTCTCAGCACCATGTCTACCTGTCTTTTAAATACCTCCAGGGATGGCGATTCTACCACTTCCATGGACAGTCTTTTCCAATGTTTGATAACCCTTTTGGTGAGGAAACTTTTCCTAATATCCAATCTAAACCTTCCCTGCTGCAACTCATCTTCCTGGCCAAGTGCCCTGAGACTCCCTGGGGCTCAGGGGATGCAGTGAGATCAGCCTGGATAAGGGAAACGCTTTGAACCACACTCCGTACCCTAGGTAGGGAGATTTGAGCCTAATGGGCCAGAGGAGACTATCCTAAATAGATGAGTTAGCTCTGAAAAGGGGAGTGTTTCTGAAGTAATCTGTGCAGTAAGTATGTGGCTGGGAAAGCCAGGCTAGAACTAAAGAGCAGGTTTCTGCAGAGCTTTGCAATACTAGAAGATGTACTTTGTGTGTTTAACCTGTGATGTCCCCAAGGAATATTGCTCCCCCATACACCAGTGTTTCCCAAAGGGCTCCATGATACTTGTGTTGGATCCTCATTACTTCCAAGGTACTTTCCAGATGTGCCACAATACCATAGCTATACCAGGGTCTGAGGGCAAGAAGTGATGCCAATAGTTGAATACATTGAACTGGGAAGTGGAAGAGCAGGGTCTGTAGTGGTGTCTCCACCGAGGTGCTCCTCACTGGTGACGAAGCCTCACCTGTTGTGCAGAAGTGAGGCTTTTATTCCCTTGAGCACAAAGGAAATCCTCCTCTCCCTTCTCTCTCAAAATGCAGAGTTTGAAACAGATATAAACCGCCATCTGTGCCGTGGCCAGCAATTGTGCTATACACCGAAGATGCTAATTTGTTACCTATTAGTTTCAGTCTCTGTGAAGGAGATTCACTTCAAGGTACGTGTGGAATAATGTAGCAATTGTTACAGAGAGCAATATTTCCTTTTTATGTGGCAAGGCTAACCAAACAGGTGGCATGAATTATGTGACTTGCTTTCACCAAAGCATCTTAAGTAGTTCGTAAATATTCCTATATGCCAGATTCTTCAGGCACAGCAAGCAAAAAAAATTTATTGTACCCCCATCTCTCTGGAAAATTTGTTAAATTACTAGCAGATATATGATCCAGAGAAAGATACTTGGTTTCTCTTAGAGATATTGTAATAATTTCCAGACTGTAGTAACCTAAGGGTTAATTCTTTAGCTTTTTTTCATTATCTCTTTTGATTGTATGAGAGTAGGAAGATGGCTTCATAGCTAAATGTGGAACTTTGGGAGATGTGAGTTGGATGGCAGGGTCTGCTGCAGGCTGTCTCTGACCTCAGATAAGTCTTTTAATCTCCGTGTTACTCCTGTTTGCCTGTGGAAAACTGAGATAATATCCTCTTTTCATCAGTTCTCCCTTCGGTTTGGTAAGATTGCAATCTATTCAGGTCAAAGACTTAGTCTTATTTTACATGGCATTTATATGGACCAATTTCACTGAGGGCCTTGAAGCTTGATCTATAGATAATTCTGTTTTCTAATAGTATTATCTGGAAAATATCTACAATTAATCCATGAAGAGGTACTAAAATCACAATGAATAACAATTCCTCCCAAACTGCTTAAAATTTCTGTCAAATTGCAGAATGGCAATATTATATCTAGATGATTAGAAGAACAGCATACAGCTGGCAGATGAAGGTCCCCAATGTTGTCACAGTCTGAATATTTTATGCTAAAGTGCTGTTTTTACTCTAAGATGGTTGGTATTTGTTATGTCTTAACATCGTATCTTAAAAAGCTTATAAAGGAGAAAAAGTAAGTTCTGCAGAAGCTAGACAGCAGCATTCCCCCTCATTACCAGTTCCAGCAGATCTATCAGCTAAGAAAAAATGCTAAAGTGAAAATCAAGATATTAAATCATTCTCTTCCATTAGCTTGTGAGGTAAAACTGAGGAAGAATAAGAACAACTTCACACAAAACAAAATTCTGAAGTGAATGGAAGGTCAATACACAGTTTTAACACTTTAGCTTTCCTTTGTAAACAGAAGAATCAAAATTGTTATATCTGGAGACCTTGGAGAAACTGGGAAGTACAAAATTAAGCACTAGTTAATGAAGATGAGAAAAATAAAAAATTTTCCACAAAGCTGTTCAGAATCAGATGAATAACATCAAGAAGCCAGATTTCTCTGCCTTTAGTGAAGCAGGTACCAAAACCCTGAGTTCTGATTATCCTGCTGATGGGAGCTGCCAGCTCCTCCTGGTGGGTTGTAATGTTGAAAGCCCTCAGGCCTGGCCTCCTGCCACAGCGCCTTCCCCCGGCTTGCCTAACCCATCTGTAGCATGGCTTTAGTCATCTCTTGCCCATGGCACTGGGTAGCTGGGACAAGGGTGTGGAGTATGTATCTAAGCACTTATGTCCAGATGTTAGGTGACAGCATTTGAAAGTCCTCTGGATTCCCTTGTAGACAATGGAGAGAAAGAGATGTTTCTAGGTAGCCATCCATGTAACCTATTTTAAACCTCTACCTCACTTCAGATTTCTCTTGACTGACTATGAAGGATGAATCATGTCTGAAATAACTTTTCTTCCCTTCTGCAGGTAAGTGTGAAACTACTGGTCACCCAGGAGCTAAAACAGCTCCAGCACCTTCTGCTGTGACATACAGGGGCAGCACGAACCCTGTGTCCAGGATGTGTCTTGGGTTGGTGCCTGCCTTTACTGGCTCCCTCAGCAAAGCCACCTATGTGTCATTCTGCCTTTGCTCTTCCTGCAGCCGCCTGTGTGAACGTAGGGGCATCCCCCAACCCTGCCTCTGCTGCCTTGTCCCGGGACTCCCTGGGTGTTTGTGGGAAGGGCAAGGGGGCTCTCAGCTTTTGAGGAACTGGGCCTGGATCCTCACTGCTGTGTAGGTGAGCCCTAGACAGGGTGAAAGCCCTGGTTTGGGTTTACATGGCAAATAATCCTGTATCTGTAGTGGGAGGGTTTAGGCAGAAACATGCACAGGGATGCAGGCTGAGGCTGCGGTGCTAGCCATTTCCCAGGAGCCCTTCCTCAAATAGTGAAAGAAAGGGGTTTTAGAAATGAAAAAAATTAAATAATGACTTACGGATAAACCTTCCTAGTCTCTGTCCTCACTTCCTTTGGGGAGCTGTCTTCCATTTCCAAGTCATTACACATTTTAAAATGTCTAATCTTAAAATCCTTACTTTTTCACAAATGAAAATGAGTGTGGTGGTCTTGCAGCCTTCTGACCTCTTGCAAAAGCTTCAGTTCCTCTTTGACATGCTTGCTCAGGAGGATTCCCAACAGTGAAATGCTGGTGGGGTGTTTTCTGAACACCTTCAGTGCTTTTAACATGCACTACTGCCTCCTTGCCTGTGTAAGGACAAGTCCGTGTGGACATAGTCACAAGAGAGGGGGCTAAGGGAGAGAGAACTTCAGAGTTTCAAATTATACATTTCACTGAAATGTATAATTCATACTTATGAGAATTGTGTACAAATTCTTGTTGCATCGTATAATTTGTGCATATGATCTCCTGTAGTTCTTCAGTGAATGTCTTTATTCTTTTTTCTTATTAAAAAAAAAATGTTTTTCTGTTGTCTCATTTTCCTAGAATTTGCCAATTGTTTGTAATTGGACTTGTCTTAGATACGATGTTCTCTGTTTCTTTCTGGATGGGACATGCCTGAATGGGGAGCATAAACAATTATCTCAGTATGTGAAGATTTATCGGCAAAACACCCAAGTCCTTTGCATGCAATGATGCTTGGTGTGCCTAATGGCTATGGAATTATAGAGGTGGTCCCACAGATGATGTCCTGCTGCTCCCTGCACTAGTTTAGTCATCTTAAATGCTGTTGGTTACCCACAGCTCTCACCAGCTTGAAGAGGCTTTGTAGGTGTGCAGTGCTTTAGAAACTGAGACCTCTTAAGCAAAATAAACAAGGACTTGATTAGCAGTCTTCAACCTAGGTGACAGCTAATCTTTTTCTACTTTGTCTATTGTTTTTTCAAGAACCAGAAACCTTACATCTTTGCTTTAATAGCCTCTAATTAATGCATATTTTCCTCCATTGCCAGCACATCTGACATTTCTTCATGTAGTATCTAAACATGACCTCTGTTTTTCATGTCAGCAACTGAGTTTCTCATTCATGTCATGTATAAACCCGTGCAGGTTGGATCTCCAGTGTTTTCATCAGCAGCTTACAGTATACTGGGCCCTTTCCTAATATCCTTAATCTCTGCTTCTGGTAAATAGAATAGTGACCTACTTTATTTTTCTGCCTTCAGAAAAAAAACAAAGTGCACGTGGTGGAGCAGCAGCTGCTATTTCCTGACAGCGAGCAAACAGCAGTGGTGTCCCTGGTTCAGAGCTTTGCTAAAGCCATTCCTGCTTTTATATCCCCCTCTTTCCCCTCTATGTGTGTGGGCACTTGCTGCCACCCTGTCTCCTAGTGGTGCTTGGGTACCATCACCCAGGTCTGGACAAAACAGAGGGGAAGAAGGGATTGCCTACAGATGAGGATGGGTTAATTACAGGGAAAGTTGACTCAGGGGCTGCAATCCCCTCTGTTAGTGCTCCTTGATGCAGCGATGACTCCTGCTTGCAAAGCTGGAAACATGCCAGAATGATAGACCTCCTCTTGGGCCTCCACCTGAACTATTGCTTATTTGGAAAACCTGTGGGGAGTAGAGACCAATGCATTGCATTCACTTTGCAATATGGGGAGAATGGAGGTGTCTTTCTCATGGCTCCCTCCCCCTCCCTTTTCGCAGTGAATGACGGTGTCAGCATTGACTCATCAACCTGCTTCCTTCATGGGCATCTTCCAGTATCTCCAGAAGCTCCAGTGCTTCACAAGACTGTCATACAGTGATGAGAGCTAGGCACCAAAATAGAAAATCAATAGTATGCAAGCAGTCTCCTCCCACATGTGCTTTTAAAAATCTCCCCCACAACCTTTTGCATCAACACTAACCAGATTTCACCTATAAATCTGCTACACTTAATCTCCCTGAGTACCTCTCCAGCACTCGTCTCTCATCCCCAACTTAAGCTCCCTTATTGACAGATGCACACACACAAACAACTTTTTTCCCCCCCTTCTCAATGCTCCATTGTTCAAAAACAACATATGACGACAGTTCTGGCAGGGCTGTATCCATCCTCTTTGCACTCAAACTAGCAAACGCTTCAAAATGGGAGGACGGAGCTTTGCTCCTGCCCAGCTTTCGCAGAGCTTCTCGTAAGAAGCAGCCAGGCAGCCCGTGGTCTCGAATTTGGGGGCTTATGTGGCCATCTCCAGCCTCCCTGCAAAGCCATGGCATGTATCTGCACAATTGCACAGTAGCAGCTGGATGTTTTACCCTTGGCTGGCTTTAATGCTGTCTTCAAGTTATTGTTTCAAAGCTGCCTGATGCAACATCAAAGCAGCAGCCCAGACAAAGCACATTCAGGCTGGGAGCTGGGGTGGAAAGAGGGAAAATTTGCAGCAGAGCGATCACGCAGGCTGCTTTTTCTTTTGCTTCAATGGGAGTGAAGGGCATGCAGGAGACCTGCTGGCAGGAGAAATTTTATAGGTGTGAGCCTGGCTAGAGAGAAAATCCAGCCCATCTCAGAATGCTGTTAACTGCTTTTTTTTTCTTTTTTTTTTTCTTGTGATTGCCAAACTTTTTAGTACATATTGATTGGAAGTGTTGGAAGGAATATTTGGACTAGGGTAATGGCACGAAGAGTTAACAGAGTTTCTGAGATAAATGTATTGGCTCTTTCATGTAGTAAAAAGAGATGAGTAAGCTGAGAATCCTAACAAGAACTAATCTCCATTTCAGATCTTGTTTAAGAGATTAATTATGGAATATGGTAGACCTAATTAAACACGTAATCAAGGGCAAATAGGCACAGCCTTACACCAACTAACAGAAATATAAAAATTGTTGTGCTGGAACAGATTGTATTTCTGTACTTGGAAAGCGAGGAACAGCCACAGCCTCTTACAGCTCTCACACAGATGAAACCAATAACAGCACAAAAAAAAAAGATCTCAATACATTAACCTACAAATTCTATAGTAAATAAAAACTAACAACCTTCTACAGCCACAATTGCAGTGAGTTTTGTGGGTACCAGGAGGTCTCATACTAATTATTTTTCCACTTGCACAGCATCATCAATTTAAGGAACCTAAATTACCATAAAAACATTAATTCACTTTATTACTAATCTGTTGAATAGCTGGAGAAACAGAAACCTGAGTACTGAAATGATGCGACTGTGTTCTCCCACAAAATTGGTGAAAGAAAAAGTAATATAAATTGAAAGTCTTGACATTCAGCTGTTCTGTCAAGATTTAAGGATGTTACTTTGTAAACATACAAAAAAAACCACCCTGGGGGAAGTGAAATCACAAATTTAACTAATTGAGACAAATAATTCCAGGCTGCTTTTGTCAGCTGGCAGCTCCTGGGTTTGAGGTTTTGTTTTTCACTGAGCTCTTGTGAATTCCTTGTTTACTTTCCAAGTCTTCGCCACTTAGAAATACTGGCAATTCTGAATTTTTGAATTTTTTAATGAAATTATCTGTCACAGACACATCAGTTTGGCTCTCTGAATTCTGAAGTTACTCAAATCACACATGGCCATTTAATCAATCGTATCCTTAAGCAAGGGATATACACGTATATACGTATCTGTGTGTTACACCCTAGCTATTTAATTGCAAAGTGTTTCTGATGCCCTTTTCAGCTCCAGAGAGAAACGGCGTGGCTACCTTTGCAGTATGGGCATGGTGGTGATGACTCTTCCATCAGTGTGTGTGCTGGAGAAGCTGCTGGCTTTGGTTCCAGGTGTCCCTGCTCCTCTTCTTTGAGTCGCCCCAGGTACTGGGGGGCTGTCTCAGGATGCAGCACTGCCGTGCGGCTGTTTTAGCCTTTTCCTTGGCTTTCCAGCCCATTTGTTTAATGTCTGTGCCTTTCGTCAGGCCCAGCCATTAGTCAGACTTCTGTTGCACACCAGGTTGCTCTCCCCTGCCCTTGGCTTGTTACTCCTGTTTTTTTCTTGCTCTTGTTCCTTTTTTATAACTGACCCATTTTGGGCACTGCATTTTATCCTCTGCTCCTGGAAGTAGTCCTCAAAGAATCTTGTCCTTTCCTGTTTTTTCTTTACTGCCTCAAAGAAATAAAGAAATAAAGGTGTGCGCTACTTCTGAGGACAAGAATGTGAAGCGTTTGTGTTTGAAAATAATGTTCAACACAATGCTTCTCACCTGAATGTGTGGGAAGAAAAGAAGTGAACAAATCACCTGTGTTACACTCAACCTTTGAAGAGTAACCCAATTTTACTGGGTATATTTTCCCCTCAAGGAATTTTTAAAGGACACAGCTGAGAAATGGCTGTAAGTAAGGAAGTGATCAGAAACAGAAATCGGATGAAGGGGTTTTACCTGGGGCTTCTTGTGAAGCTCAGCCACTTCCCATGCTGCCAGATTCCTCTCTTGATGGTGTTGCCTTTTAAAAGCAAGAGGAAACTATGAGATAAAGATCTGGAAGGCCCAGAAGATCAGTAACTGGTGAGTTGAACTGGCTCACACCAGTAACGATGCCGTTGTGGTCCGACATGGCAGTAAGGACACCAACTGGAATTTGGCTCATGGCAAGCAAACCCAGGAGCTCTTTAGGTGTTAAAGAGAACTCAAATATTCTTGGTTCATGCAAAAGTATGTATTTTTTCTTCAAGGTTAGTTCAGTTATAAAACAACTCTCTTGCTCAGATTGGTTTGCCCTTGCCTGGAAAGGATAAAAGAGAAAAGCATGAGTGGTTTTTTCCTTCTTCTTATCTTCATGCAACTACCTGCAAGTTCAGGGATATTTTATTTCCTTGCTTTTTAGCCACGCATGGAAACCAGTGTGGAGTGAGGGTCTCAGTCACTTCTCAGGGGACAAAGTAGTCTGAGGGGTGCTCTCCTGCTCCAGCCATGGCAGCAAGGTGCCTCCTCTGTCTGGAAAGCAGCAGAGTATGGGCAGACAGCCAGGAGGTGCCTGCGTGAACATCTGCAAGGGTTTACTCCTTGTCAGTCCCACCAGGTCACACCTGTGAGACACCTCTGGAGCAGCCAGGATTGGGGCTGACTTTCTGCTGCAGCACTCATGGCTGTTTATGCCTTCAAAACACTGTTTCAGATTGCTGACTGCTCTGCCAGTCTGTGTTGCCTGCGCTCCAGCCATGTTCCCAGCTTTGTTTTGCAGTAGATCACTTTTCAATACAACCGATATGCTGACATCATCACAAAACCGCAAGCGCTGGGGCTTGGGCAGGGTCTGTCTGAGCCTATGATCTGGCCTCCTGGGCCATCACGTGTGTGTGTGTGTCAGCCTCTGTGTCAGCTTGTGCTACAGCAGCCCAGGGTATTTCCCAGCTGAACTCAAGTCAATGTTATATGTCCTGTGATAGGACAAGGGGTAATGGTTTTAAACTAAAAGGGAGCACATTTAGACCAGATATAAGAGAGAAATTTTTTACAATGAGGGTGGTGAAACACTGGCACAGGTTGCCCAGAGAGGCGGTGGATGCCCCATCCCTGGAAACATTCAAGGTCAAGTTGGACGGGGCTCTGAGCAACCTGATCTAGTTGAAGATGTCCCTGCTCATTGCAGGGAGGTTTGAACTAGATGACCTTTAAAGGTCCCTTCCAACCCAAACTATTCTGTGATTCTATGTTAGAGACAGAAGACAAGGTGTTACTTCTGCATACTGTATTTTCTGTATGGCATGAGCTTATAATTTTTTTTGTCTTCATCCTTCGCTGCTTTTTAAAAAAATCTTCATTTCTTAGCCCACTTTCTCTCTGCTCTCTCATCTCAGTTTGGTGCAGAGCCACCAGAGCCCATGGAGGTCTCATGAGTGACATTGACTGAGTTCTGTCTCCCCAGGACCTTCTTTGCTACCTCCAGCTTATTTTCCAGTTTATCACCAGTGGACAACAAAGCCACTCTGGTCCCACTTTGCATGACTCCAATGATCCGGTACCTTCCTAATCAAGCAGAGTTTGTGCATTTTTAATTTCAATACAAAAGTTTTGCAGAATCAGGCACAAATATTCCTTTGCAGCGATGCCAGTAAGACTGGCATAAACCAGTGTCCTTAACGTACGTGTAGCTACTCCAAGGTGACTAGTGACCGCTCTGCTACTGAAATGGGGAAGGTGGCTACTGAGGTCTTTCATGCTAAAATTTATGGCTTTGTTCAGCTTTCAAGGGGAATGTGGAAAAAAATTGAAAAGATATCATGCTAAAAATGAGAGCGGTCTGTGAGAGTTGTTTCTCCCCAGAGCAGAACTGACTAAATCTTGTGTCGTTTGCTGCAAATAAAGTTAGTGGCTAAGGTTTGCAAAAGTGAAAATGTTGATGGCAAGGTGGGTCCTGCAGAGCATCCGGGAGTGTGGATCCAGTCACACGGATCAACCCCAGCATACACCAGCTCCTGGTGCTTTGCAAGATGTCACAAGAAATTACTGTTTCTGTTCCAGGGTTCAATAAAGTTATTAGTATATTTACGGGAAAAGAAAAAAAAAATTAGCCATTTTTATTTTGATAACGGTGGTTCATGATACACTTTGTGTTCTAGAGGAGCAACAGAAAGAGTTTCAGAAGTCTGCAGTTCCCTGCTGCAAAAACTCAAGAAACATGCTCAGAAATAAGACTGTTTCACAAAGACACGAATCCCTATTTGTCCAGCTTATGGCTGGGGACTGGGTCCGAGCAAAGGAGTTTTGCAAATTTTCTTTTTTTAATCCTGCTAAAAAAAATGTTGCCTTAATAGGACAGTAATCCACATGTGCTGTAATACTGGTTACTAATTAAATCATTTTGAGAATTAGAAATGCAGATAAAGTAAGCAGGGATTAAACTGGTCTGGTAGTTTCAGTCTGTTTAGGAAATTCCCAGTTGAGTTTTTACAGAAAACTGCTTAAATAAGCACAAACAGGAAAAACACCTTTTTCAACAATCACTGTTTACTATATGGAGCCTGGATGCCATCCTGTGCCACCTGCTCTAGGTGCACCTGCTCTGGCAGGGGGCTTGGACTACATGATCTCCAGAGGTCCCTTCCAACCCCTGTGATTCTGGGATACCTCTAATAGTGGTATCTTTGCACACGTTAAGGGATAAAAATTATGTAATACTGTCATGATTTCAGTTGGCATGGAGGTAACTTTCTTGCTAGCAGCTTGTGTGGGGCTATGTTTTGGATTTGGGATGAGAGCGATGTTGATATCACACTGCTGTTTTTGCTTGTTGCTAAGCAGTCAAGACCTTTTCTGCTCCTCATACCATCCCACCAGCAAGTAGACTGGGAGCGCACAAAAAGTTGGGAGGAGACACATCTGGGACAGCTGACCTCAGCTGAGCAAAGGACTATTCCATGCCATACGACATCATGCTCAGTATATAAAGCTGGGGGAAGAAGAAGGAAAGAGGGGGATGTTCGGAGTTATGGTGTTTTTGTCTTCCCAAGTAATCTTTATGTGTGATGGAGCCCTGCTTTCCTGGAGATGGCTGAACACCTGCCTGCTGGTGGGAAGTAGTGAATGAATCCCTTGTTTTGCTTTGCTTGCATGCATGGCTTTTGCTTTACTTATGAAACTGTCTTTATCTCAGCCCACAAGTTTTCTCACTTTTACCCTTCTGATTCTCTTCCCCATCCTGCCATGAGGGGAGTGAGCAAGCAGCTGCACGGTCCTAGTTACCGGCTGGGGTTAAAACACGACAGATAATATGAGGTCAGTACTTTCTATAATTCAGTAATATCCAATTTTTTTACATATGAATTAAACCCATTTTTTCTTTATGTTACTGACAGAAAGTGTCAGCCTGGAGTGAAGACCCAAAACTGGTAAGTGTGAGGTGTATCAAACATGGCCCAGGAGGCTGCCAGAGCCATCATGTGTAATGGGCACAATGTGCCTTACTAGGAAGGATGCACTTGGTGTCTCCCTCCATGGCTCTCCTTTTCCTTGGCTGTTCCCTCTGGAGATGCTTGTCTACCCTTGGAGAGGGCTGAGGGGCTGGGATTGCAGGCTACTCCTGCAGTCCTCATGAGACCTTCAGGAAAGGGAAACCCTCTCCTGGCTCTGTGTGGCAATTCTAACCCCATATTTCCATGACTCTGTGCAAGAGGAATCTCCCTGGTGTTCCCCAGGGGTCTCCAGCCACAGGGAATGGGAGCAGCGGGGAACGAGGACTTTGGGAACCATCTCCTGAGTCAACTCAGGGCTGGCCACAGTGCATCCAGCCACCCTCTGCAGCATCCTCACACCAACATGTGTAGCCTCGCCGCTCTGCTTGGTCTTTGGCTCAGGCTTTGCAGGGCCTGGCTGAGCTCTGAGTTAAGTCAGCTGGTATTTTTGCATTATTACTTTGATTTTTGGTGCTTTCATTTAGCTGTTTATTAAGACGCTTAAATGCAAATGTAGGCACTCAAGTTATGGTTTATACATTGTCTAGATCTGTACCTCTCACTTGAAAATGTGTTGATGTAAATTACTGGCAAGTGCAGCTTTCTACATCTCTGATAGCATTGTCTTACACAACCAGGTCCCCGGGGTTCTGCGTGATCTGGTGTTACAGATGTGGTATAAAAATAACTACATTTTCTAAAAATAACTACATTTTCAAGCCCTGCCTTTGTAATTTAGCCCAATAGTATGATTGTCCAGCTATGGCTTATAGCAGGAAACCCTCTGTAAAGAGAAACACACTGAAGAGAGGTTCATAGCGGCATGCTCTAGTTTTCTCTCTTTCAGACAAGGAGAGTGAAAACCAGTTTGAAATGAAGGTGGATGGAAGCATTTGATTATTGCTTCCTGCCATTTTGAGAGTATCCTGTGTCATTCTTTTTCTCTTTAATTTTTATTAAGTATAAAAGAAACATGACAAACTATGCACAAACACCTTATTACAAGATATTAATGTGCCATGTAATGCTAAGACTCTCAAATGTTCAGAAACCTCTTGAGAATACTGTACTCGCTTAACTGGTAGCAGGTCAATGTATTTCCTTAGGATAAATGACTTTTCACTTTCGATGTTAGGAGAAACTTCTCTGGAAATCTTTCTTCCTAGCTAGAAGCAAATACTTTGCAATGCTTTATTATAATTGAACATCCATAATGTACAGTGTACAAAAAAAAAAAAAAGACTCTTACAAGAAATACCCTATCAATACTATAAATGATTAATAGAAAAGCATCATTCACTTAAAATGCTTCACCATATTTGCAGTGCAAAAGGCAAGTCAGATGCTGGAGCCACACCAGATTTACATTAATGCTCTGCGCTCCTGTGTTGTGCTCTATCTTATTTTATATGCTTTACTATCACTGTCTAAGTGCTTTCCAATTGTTCAGTAAGGGAGCTAATTGATGTGATTTGGTCTTTTTCTTACCCTTTCCTTTTTATTTGTGCAATGGAGTATTTTGGTAGGGTTGGTTTTCTTTAGGATACACAAACCTACTTATTTACATTGGAGAAAACAGAGAGGGAAAGTGTACCTTGCGCTTGGGACAGACAGTTGTAAGGCTGAATGTCCCCAGTCCCTGTGGGACTGCACCCCCAGAGCAATTGGGCTCACTGATTTCCGAGGGCACTGAGTTGAGCCCTTTCCGACAGCTGCATTTGGGTCAGCATATTTAGGTTTTCACATGCCTCTAACAATTAACCAGCTCAAACCCTCCTGCCTCCATGAGATAGCATCCTACCTCTGCAGTTAAAATCTTCCTAGAGAACTGAAGGAGCACAGATTTAAGCTGATTCACAACAGCTTTAATTAAAATTCAGTTAAAGTGGTTCACATTTAAACATCCAGGAGATACATGCAGGATCCACACTTAATTACTGTGGTGCAGCCCAATGCCCTCTTCCATGCCCACGGGTGGTGGGCTCGTGCTCGGGGGCCGTGGGGTGCAGAGATCTGCCGGGCTGCTCGAGCCCTCCGCTCTCTTCTCCCTTCATCCACTGCTCCCGAACCCTCCCTGCCCTCTCCCCGCACCTTGCTGAGGCTCGGTGGCCCCAGCCGAGCAGCTGCAGAGCGTAGGGATGGCAGGTGGGGAGCCCAGTGCCGCCCCAGCAGGGCCACTACCGTACTGCTGAGAAGTAGCTGCTTGTACGGTCACAGGGGCAGCGGAGGCTGGTGGTGCCCGGCACTGCCTGCAGCCATATGGCTGCTCCAGGGGCTCCCTGGCACAGCCACCAGCAAATCCTCTTAGTTCAGCTTCACCCTCTTTCTCGCCTCTTTGATGTCAGTTTTGCCTTGGCCCCTGCTCCAGTCTCAATTCCCACCGCACGCTCTCATGGTCAGATGGTGGTTGTGCCCCCGGAGCTCTTATGGCCCGACCACGGTTCAAGGATGGGACACTGAGGTTATACCTGCTCTCTGCACAGGGTCCCGCCTGGTGATGGGACAACAGGCACAAAATGGCCTGCATTCATGCCATTAAACCCTCCTGCCCCCCAAACCAAGTGGCTGCATCCAAACTAACTTGCCCACCGCTCTGATATCTCTGATATCAGAGGCACCTAAGCGAGATCAACCAGCCTAAGGAGAGCACAAAAGGCTCTGATATCTCTGATATCAGAGGCACCTAAGCGAGATCAACCAGCCTAAGGAGAGCACAAAAGGCATTTTGTAATGAGGGGCACTGCCCGGGAGCAAAGACCAGGAATGAAGAACTTAAATCTGCTGCTGACATTGATTCTCCTCTCTCACACATCAATAAAGTTTCTGTTTGTCCCCATGTGTCACAGGCAGACAATAAACATAAACCTACTTTTCTAAGGCTGCTACGAGTACTTTTGTTAAAATTTAGATCAAGAAAATGAAAAGAAGTAAATAAAATGTTCTTATGTGGAGTGGAAGTAGGTGCACAGCCTTATGTACCAGGAAGGGTGCATTCACACTGACAAGAGGTTGTTGCAATTTATTCTGTTCCTCAAAATCTAGGTAAGAAAACAAAAATCCCTGCTGATCCCTTTTCAGTTTTGAAGCAGCACGATAAAAAAACATCTGCTAAAGCTAATGACTGCATTTGCATAGATTACATGTGACAATCCAGCACACAACAGGGTGTCCTGCCATGTAGACAACAAGCCACAAGGGTGATGCACTTGTTTGGCATTTATTGCCAGAAGTCAGCTACACTTCTACAATAACAGTGTCAGCTCATTTCCACGAGGGCTTCGGCTAACAGTGCCAGAGAAAATTACCGATTCCCTCTTGTTTTCCAAGCTGAAAGGTGCAGGGCTCTTTCCTGCCAAGTGTGGAGGAGAGGTGGAGGAGGGAAAACAGCTTTCATGACAGCACCCAGCAAAACCCCTTGGCTCTGGAGCGGTGGAGGGATGGCGTCCGATTCTGGTGGGCTCAGGCTGAGCGAGGCTGAGCCCCGACCCCCGGCAGCACGGGCACAGGGCTGGCCACAGGCGACACAGGGTGGCTATGCACAGCCCTGCTATGCGCCGGGCTGAGGGAGGGTCGGGGCCTGTCATGGGGCATCATGGCTGGATGCCATGTTGAGTTGCAGGGGAAAAAACGGTTCCTTTGTGTTTTCAGCACAGTGGTTGAGTTTTATGGCATCGCTTTGTTATTCTTGCAGTGCTGGCTATGGACAAATACAAGACGACAATTTATATCCTTAGGCAAAGTGGCTCTGATATGGTGCTACTCCTTTTCATTTTGCTTAATTGGGCTAACAGAAAAAGACAACAGCTGCAATGGTGGGAATGAAAAATGCCTTTGCTTGTCCTGATTTTGACAGCAATCAGCCTGACAAGGGATTATCAATTGATCTGAGATAAGTGTTAGTGAAGGATGCAGTTTGTTGTCCGTTTATCCCCTTTACTATTTCATAGATACAACTGCACTTCAAAAAACTAACACAGAGAGTTATTTTGAGAGCGAGTAAACCCTTAGGCATGTTTAAGTAAGACCAGAGTGTGAAAACGAGAAGAATGTCTCTGAAAAAAATGCTTTGGGACTTCCATGCATTTACATACACATGTGTGTGCACGTTTGTCATGAAGTGAGCAAGTAAAAAGCGAGACTGGCCATAGGCACGTGTTTTTGAAAAAAATCAGGTCATTTTCTCCAGCTTGTGTCTTCCAAGACTGCAGATCTGACAGTCACGGGATGCTTCCTTCTGGCCTGGTAATCCACGAGTTCAGGCAAAGCTCTGTGACCACCTGTCAGCCTATTTTTGTGAAGCTCCATGGAAAAACTCCACAAAAAGGACTGGATGATCTTGACTGTCCCATTTGATACATACAACATCTTTTGGATTGGTGCATGGTTTTCCCATTGGGTTTTGCTGGAAGCAGGGGACAATATACCCTGGCCAGCAGTCAAGAGAAATGGGCTTCCCCCAACCAGCCAGTGACACCAGGCAAACCCGTGCTGCTCATTTCCAGTTTGCCCACTTCTGCCCCCGATCCAGCACCATGGAGCTTGGTGGGAGTTTTGCAGTTGTCCTTGGTAGGTGCTGAATTCAGCTGTTGTGTGTGGAAACACCACTGACAAGAGCCCTCCAGGTCCCAAGGGGCTGGGGGACGCTTGCCCTGCATGCTGGGTACCCTACCAGCTAACTCAAAGGGCCTAATCCAACGTTTCTTACATGTTTCTTGTGCAAATGGTGCTTCTCTGGAAACCTCATTTGTCCGAGCAAGAAGAAGAGCAGGAGTGGAAGCCCCAGTGATTACTCCTTTTGGTACTAATCTATTCTTAAACTGAACTGTACTCTTTAGATATTTTAGTAAAGCTGTCATAAATCAACACCCACTGCTTCATTTTTCTTAGTGATGAAAAAAAGGAAAAAGAGAAAACTGAAAAGCTGTCCTTTAGCTGACATTCAGTTGGAATTGATCAAGCGATCCGCTGTCAGAGCAACAGCTCTTGTCAAAAATAGCCCTTTGGAAAAAACCCTCTGGTGTTATTTGTATCGCATGTACCACACAATGCTCTTTAGTGAGAGCAGGGCAACAGAGACCAATATTAAAAAGAGATCAGTGAAAGTGTTGTGTGGGAAACGAATCGCGTGCTTCTCTACAAGCTACCAGTGTCCCTATGACTGTCTCCAACTAACGAGTTCACTGATGTGTATCAAGGCATCATCTTTAGAAAGAATAAGCAGGGTCGGATTTCTTTAGAAACTCTCACAGCTCTGAGGGACTGATACAACCAAATTCCAGGCTGCACCAAGCTTTTCCCATGGTGTAACTTTGACCAGAGTCCCAGTCCTGCAAACTCCCGACCATCTTAGTAGCTCCCCTGGTGCAAGAAATAGGCATCGCCACGTGCACATACATTGAGCAATGAACATGCTTGCATTACAGATGATGGAAAATGTTTTATTTCTGTGTAACAATGTTTTCCCCAAATGGAAAAAATGAAAGCTGAAAAATGTTGGCTGATATTTTTGGGAAAGGAAATAAATAACTTAAAATCCACAAACGCTGAAACATTTGGAGAGGGGCTGATTTGAGCAAACTTCAATGTTTTTCTCTGAACATTTAACTTGGGCTCAGAGCTTTTAGGGTAAAATTTACCTCACCCACCCTTAAGCTGACATGTAAAACAGGTCAAATAAACTGCACCCGAAGAATACCTGTCTTTTGCCACATTAGAGAAAGGGGATTTAAGCTAACTAGCTGAGATGCAGCTGTTTACCCTGCAGCTGGTTAAAGCACGGGGAGACAGAACCTACCCTTTGGTTTGAAACAGATGGAAACCAGTGGTTCCAAATGAGAGCTTTGGGATTTTAACTGTTATTACAGTATGTGGACTCTTCTTTTTTTTTATGATGAGAAGAAATCATGAATGCAAAGAAAAAAGTTTTCTAAATGCTTCAATTTAATTTCAATCTGTACTTTATATGAGCCCATTTATTGGATTTAAAAGAGGTCTCGTTAATGGATGAGAAGCTGGGTTAGAGCTTTATGGTTTCTTTTCACTTTCTGAAAGCTTGGTATCTCATTTCATCACGTCACACTTTTTAATTCTAGCAGAGGTAAACCTAGACAACATTCATAAGTATAATACCTGATGGAATGTACGAAGTGAAATACATACCCTTCGCATCCATGGATTCACTGGTTAGGATTCTTACCTGTATCTTTTATGACAAAGCAAAAAGTCTTTTCCATGAATGCAGTAATTTAAATTGCCAAACACTCTTGAGTGTGCAAGGCATGGCCTAGTTTTATATTGCATCTTATATTCAGCCCTTTTGGTAGCTGCTGAGACATACACTGTTTCAAATACAAAATACACAGTGTCTATCTGCTTAAGAGCAGCTCATACAGGAGTAGCTGCAGTTTTGGGGCTCCTGAAAAAAAATCCTGACAGTAAATTCTGTCATTAGTTTTGGAAACTGGTCATAATAAAAAGCACAATTATTTCTCTCCTCTCCCACCATGTTCCAAGGCCCAGATATAGTCCCAAAGCTTTTCAGCAATTCCCTGGCAGCCTGTGTGTTTCACATGTGCTCAGGTTTCTTTTGCCTCTCACATTTGGCCTCTGAGTCCTTTCACCTGGGCCCAAAGACTTCCAGGTGCTACCATGGTGCTGGCACCCAACCGCTCCGACTGATGTTCTGCCCAGGGGCTGGTTGCTTTATACACAGCGAAATGAGGGGAAGGAAGGAAAGTGAGAGAGAGCACTCCTGAAATCAAATTAATAATACATCTGTCAGTAATTTTAATGAAATGACGTGTTGGTTTTTTTTTTTTTATTTGCAGCAGCTGAATGTAGCAATAGTCTTGCTGTTGAATTAGAGATGTATTTCTTATTTTTAAAAAAAGTACAAGTAATACAATCACATCTATCTTGGAATCCTATTTAGGGAGCCTGAATCTTTAATTAAGGGCCCGATTCTGACTTTTACACCCACTAGCACTAATCAGAAGTATTTCTGCTGAAGTCAACGGAAAGGTCCAACACAGTACAAGGGCGAAGAAAAAACCCAGGCAGCCCCCATGTGATGAAAGTTTTTTGAACGCTTACCTCTCAGTAAAAATGTCCTCATCCTCCAAAAATCATTCTGAACTGTTTGAAAAACACATTCTGACCCAGTATTCCCCATCATCCCCCTAATCTGCTTACACTGTTGTTTGGGCTTTTAATTAAAGGTAGTGGAGAAGACCCATCCCTCCTGTGGTACTATTGTTTGTCAGGTCTGCTGGGACTGCACAACCAGGATTTTATTTTCATTTATTTTTGAAGTAGAAAAACTTAACTAGCACAATTAGAAATTACAAAAACCAAGTTTTTATTATGTCTGGGATATAGAAAACATCCAAAGAACAAAGTGAATGGCTGTATATTAATGTAAAAAAAAAAATTTATGTGATTTTTTTTTTAATATTTCTTGTTTCAGTTCAGTATATAGAAGAAAACAAACTCCTCATTTCCAGTAATTACAGTGCAAGTAAATCTGGGATTGGGCTGGGTTAATTCTTAGAGGTTCTAGCTATGATGTTACAGCAGGATTAATCTAGAGGTTTGGCTTTTTTTAATGCAGAGGGCTAGGGCACTAACATATTATTAATTAGAAGTAAATCTGTCCCTTGGGCGACTACATGCACTGCCTGCATTTTTTACTTGTATTTAGCTTTAAGACAAATGATGGATATTTCCCCCCTTTCAGTTTCTCACTTGCTTCCTTATTTCTCTGTAATCCTTTTGTTTTGCATTCAGAAGAACAGTTGGGTAACACAGAAATTGTATGCAGACAATTGATTTTTTCAGTCTGTTGGCTGAACTGGAAAACATTCAATAATTTTCTTTTGGGTCGAACTTGTGTTTTGCTTCATTTTGGGAGGGTTACCGTTATTTTCCTATTTTGCTCTTCAAAACAGCAAAACACAAGCCATTTTAGAAACGTTTCAACAGCAAAAAACCCTACAACAATCTTGAACGAAATACTGTAACTTCATCCTTTCTCAGCTCAGATTGTTTACTTGATTTCAGAAACCCCGTGATTGGTTTGCTCAACCTGAACATCCATTTCTTGCTGAACTTCTTTTTTTTCCTATAAAATTGCACCCAGAATGGATCCTAGGGCTGAGTGACAGTAATAAAAGAAAACCTCACAGTGGCCACAGGATTTCTTTCACATGCAAAGGTGTTGTTTGCCTTTGCTGCAAGGATATTGTTGGTGAGAACAAGAAGTATTCCTCCTTGTGAAGTCCTCAGCAGCAGGTCTCTGGTTTAATACAGTCTTCCAGGCTCATGAAATGGGACTCCTTCCCATTTTGGCTAGACTGAACCAGTGTTTAAATACGTGAAAAGTCAGTGGCTGTTTTTTCTTTCCTCCACATTTATTCTGCAAAAGGGCACAATCATTTACCTGTTCAAGAATCTGTACCTCAGTTCTCATTTAGTGGGATTTCTTGGAGATTAAGAGGACATTTTAGTTACTTAAATTGCACAGTTCTGCAGCGGGCACTTTCAAATTCTATAAGCTTTCGGGATCAGACATAATTTTCTGAAAATAGAGTCCAGGTCTCTATTTTGAGAAACAGGTCTTGTTCTGCTCACTGTACGCTTCCCAGTACTGTAGCTCTTCAGTCAATAAACCAAAGTAATGACAGTTTATTATTTCCCAGGAGATTGGAGATATACTTTACAGGGACACGCGCATCTCCCAGTTATGATGATCTTTGCTATCTGTACATTGCACTGATAGCAGCTTTTTCCAGTGATAGTTTTTCATGTGTTAACCGGGCAGTTTCTTATGAGCATGAAGCCTGTGCAGAGATGACGGTCTGATTGAGTGTAGGAAATTCACTTTATTCCTCATCTTCTACTTGCCACTCCCTATTCTTCATCTTCTACTTGCCACTCGCTATTCTTCCTTCTACATATTGCATTTTCTAGATTCCTTTAAGAACCCTTTCCCTGAGACATCCCCAGGCTTGAGCTGCCCGAGAGTGAGGGTCAGCCAGGCTCTGGACATGCTGAACTGCACATTTATGCTCTTTGTGCCTCTGCAGCTGGGGAGAGTTTGGTTCGCAGAAAAAGGATGTGGAAAATGGTCTGACCTGGGAAAACGAAGCGAGGAGTAACAAAGCAAATAGCCCCAGGGAGGTCATAGCTGCTGTTGCATGGGCTGGAGAGGGAAGAAGGAAACATGCAGTATTAGAGGACATGGATCTGTTGGGAGGCAAATGCAAACAAGTGGCAAATGTTAGAAACCCAGATGCTTTTCCCCTGTACCTGTATGAGCAGACACTTCCCACTGATATGTGTTACAGCAAGAAGGCTCATATGGAAAATAAGAGGGATTCTTTAATCCCCCATTTCTTTTTCTGAAATTTTTTTTTTTCTGTTTTTAGTTGTTCTCTTTTTGAAGTCCCAGTGATTCCCTAAGCAGATCTTAAGGTATCAGCAGAGATCCGACATTACTTATGTCTTCCTTAATGAGCCCATTGATTTTGTAATCCAGCAAACAGCATCTCTTCCATTTCCTGATACTGTAATGCATCGAAGAGTCTATCTGTGCAGTAGCACACCTAACTACATAAGAGAAAACTGCAGTATTTGAAGTAACTTTTCAGGTAGTGGGCCTGTTTTCCCTGTGAACATGTTATTGCTCTGGTCTCCTCTGTACTTATCCTTAAATTCTAGACCTTGGCATGGGACTTTCTCCTATCACCACCTGGGGTCTAGATGCAGGCACTGTGCTGGCCAAAGTCTTGCAATTCACTTTCTGCAACTCACTTTCTGCAATTTAGATTCACTGCTCAGCATTAGGAAGACCTGTTAGTTTTAAATTGATGTAGTGTCTTTGAGCCCTATGAATTATATATACACTATAGTATATGCGATGGTAGAAACACTGTAGAGAATGCTAACAAAACAAAAAGCAAACAAAAAAAGTAAAGAACTTCAGCAGAAAATGGGTAAACTCTGGCTTAAAACTGAGCATATCCTGGGTACTATGTTGAGAGGGTGGCTCCTGACTCTCTGAAGTCACTGAAGCTACTTACAAATGAAGCACGAAGTGAAAAATTCCTGCAGAGATTTTAAGACACCTCTGTCCTGTCACCCTGTGCTCAATGCTCCCGTTCAACATGTGAGGCAGCCTTGAAACACCAAAAAACTCCGGGGCTTCTGTCAAAATGAGGGACAAGATGGTTTGCTAGCTGTCATTTCCATCACTAATTCATACTCGGTGAATCCTAGGATTTTTATTCAGTATTCATTCTGTGCCACATACTGCAGTCTCCGGGGAGACTGTGAGTGTCTGCCTGGTGTAATCAGTGGGGAAAAGCAGGGTGAGGCTGGTTTGTAATTATTGCTGCTGCTGTTTCACCTGATGGCTCCAGCTGCCGGGCTGCCTCTGTGGCTCCAGCACTCCGTACGGAGTGAGGCTGGGACAGGACTGTGGCGCCTGAGGGTCACTGGAGAAGGCACCCTCGGCTGAAAGGATGCAAAGTAACGTCTTCCTGAGGATCACAGCACAGGCCAGTGGTGGAGCCAAGGCTGGAAGCTGGACCAGCAGTCTGTGACTGTAACCTTCAGCAAGCAGCCCAAAAAAGCTGTAGAGTATATCCAGGGAACAAGGAGAGAATAGCCTTCACCTCAAAGTCCTTAATTTCTATTAAAAAGTGTATACTTATAAATGCTACATGTTTTTTAAATTACCTTTTCTGAATAATTTTGTTATATAGTTTCTTGCCTGGTTTTCTTCGTATTCATTCTAAAGATGAAAAAAATCCACCTTTAAAATCATTTCTGCCACAAACCCTTTTCAATATCCCCTTCAGCTGGAATAAACCCACTGGTGTGGCTGTGCCACGCAGCTCGGCATGAGATCTCTTCCACCGGGTCAGATGCTCCTCCGACTGAGCCAGGCCAGGGGGATGCAGTAGAAACAGCTCTCCCGCTGCAGCTGCTCAGCTGCCCCTTGTCTGCAGGGCACCAGGAGCTCCCAGCTGACTGTGGAGCCTCTCTGTGCTTTTAAATTACAGCTCCTCGTGTGTTTTCACTTTGCAAGTCAGTCTTTCTTCCCCCTTGCCAGGAAGACAGAGTTATGACATTTTTCACTCTCAGAAGCAGACTTCCATTTCAGACCTACAGAGATGAAGGGAAGCCATAAAGAAATCCCTACCACAATTCAGGGCAGTTTTAAATCTCTGAGAAAAACCGGTAAGTAGTAGGTATTGCTTACATAGGCTTTGCACAAGCTTCCTAGAATGTAAAACCAGAAAGAATGAAAAAGGACCACATGGGAAGAAAATGTCTCTGGCTCCATTTCATCCAGCTCCTCACCATCCTTTTCCAGAAAGCACCTTCGCTCACTTTGGAAGGCTGTTCACATAGCTAATCCCATATCCCTTCACTGTTTTGCAAAAATGACACCATGCTGTTTGCTTCCAGGGAAAATCCCAGCCGACAGCAGGGGGAACTGAAAGGGCAAGGGAACGCCACTCAACTCTCTGTGTGAAGTTCCCATTGCACATAAGGACATGGGCACAACAGGTGTGGCAGAGAACATTTTGTCCCAACCTCTTTGATCCTACAGCACTCAGATGTCCAAGCGTCTCTAGATGTAAGAGCTATTCTGCATGAATACAACCACCTTTCAGCATTACTCTTCTTCAGTTAGAAGTTGGTGAACATTTTGTCTAAAGCTTTTCCTGCTGCGCCCTGCAAGGGCAGGTTGACCAAAGCATGTCATGAGTTCATGACGAATCCATAGATGTCCTCAGGTTAAAACAAAAAAATTAAATAAAAAAGGAAAGAAAAAATGGGAATGTTCATTTGTCACTTTCAAAATTCAATGCTTTAATATTTCATTTTAGAATGACTGTCCATTTCCAGAGGTACTTCAAGGTTATTTAAATCATATCTTTAAATGTGCAAAAAAGATTGAAACCAAATGTGTAGAAAAAAAATTCAATTTGTCAAAACATTTCTAAAGTAGTAATTTCAGGTTGACCTCAAGTCACTTTCCTCCATTAACACTTGGATTTTAAGTTGACTGAAAAACAAGCTGAAAGTCCACCCTTTCCATCACGGCTGCAGATATTCACACCAAAAAGAAAGAGAGCACAATAACTTGTCTGTTCCATACAGCTGTGAAGCATTAAGTCATCTGTCCTCTGCCTTTCGTATCTCTGTATCTCCTTCCTTTGGACTCAAAGCTTGTAAGAAGAATTGGTGAAATATAAAGGACTGGTGAAATGTGGCAAAGCACCTGTATAAAAGTGCAAAAGTTGTAAGTTCAGCCATGTGGCCAAGTCTTACTTATTAGCATTTTTGTGCACTTTTTCCCAAGATGCATGACCAGGTTTTGGTCTTTCAAATTTCCAGTGGGAGCCTGGCTCTGTGTATTTGCATTTGCACAAGAGCATTTCGTATTTTGCCTTTTTTATCAAGTTTCCTTCACCTATTTAAAGAGCAGAAATAGTACTAAGTGATGGGGCAACTCATGACGTGGCACAATTGAGGGAGGCACAGTCAAGGTGAGCAACTTACGCCCATGGGTCGAAGTTCTGGTCTGACCTCTTGTCTCCATGGCTTCTGCGTGCTGGGCATGTTTATGAACTGCACTCTGTAAAATGTAACTCACTCCTTCTCCACCAGCCAAAATCTTGGCTTCTGTCTCGTCTGTCCTTTCCTCCGTCTCTTGCAGAAGGCAGGAGAGACCTGTGAGTTGAATGATGTGCTCGTATTGCTCTTATTGAACACTGGTAATTGTGAATGCAAATGGCACTTTTTATACATGAACAGAAAAAGGACTAAATTCACTGGATAAATTATTCACAACAGATAATTCAACCTGCTCTCGTGGGAGAGTGCAATGAATGTCTGATGATGTTAAAAAAAACCCACAACTAATTCTCCCAACCAGTGAAGTCAATGGCAAAACCTTTTACTGACTTCAAAGGAAGCGGAACCTAGCCCCAAGCCAGCGGGCCCACTATACGACTTCTCTTTAGTGGTTCTCACTTGCATTTAGAGCTAAAACCCAGACAAGCATTTATGTTTTGAGGAGCCCAGACTAATGCTCTATAGCAGAGTCAGGCTGCCAGGGCACATGCATTATCACAGCTCCGGTTGAAAGCAGGTCTGCTCAGCAGCCGTGGCATGGAGCACTGCCGCCAAGCCGAAATAACCCGGCCCCAAGACAGAGCCAAGGTAGAGGTGGTGTTTAGCGAGTTTGGAGCTCAGGGCATATCAATTTGGCCAGGTTTGTCTAGTTTGGAGAAGAGGAGGCTGAGGGGCAACCTCATTGCTTTCCGCAGCTTCCTGAGGAGGGGAAGCGGAGAGGGAGGTGCTGAGCTCTTCTCCCTGGGATCCAGTGACAGGATGCGTGGGAATGGTTCAAAGCTGTGCTGGGGGAGGTTTAGACTGGACATTAGGAAGCATTTCTTTACCAAGAGGCTGGTCAAACACTGGAACAGGCTTCCTAGAGAGGTGGTCGATGCCCCAAGCCTGTCTGTGTTTAAGAGGCATTTGGACAATGCCCTTAATAACGTGCTTTAGCTTTTGGTCAGCCCTGAAGGGGTCAGGCAGCTGGACTGGATGACTGCTGTAGGGCCTGTCCAACTGAACTGCTCTATTCTATTCTATTCTATTCTATTCTATTCTATTCTATTCTATTCTATTCTAATTTCTACTTTGCATCTGGGATGGATTTGCAGCCAGTGAGGGGGTTTGTGACCAGGGTGCCACCAGCCACCCCGACGTGGCTATGATGCTGGCCATCCTTGCCAGTGGCAGTGTGCCATGGGCATGATTTGGGTGCCCTGACTGCAGGCAGTGGATGTGGGGTCTGAGAAGAGGCTTGTGTGGGGTCCACCGCCGTGCTCCCCCTCCACGGCAGGGGAGGCAAGCGGAGCACGGGCTGGGCTGTGCCCCAGCTTGTGCCACTGCTCTCCTCTGGTCACTAGTGGTGGGGACATGTGGCCTCGGGCATTGGGGAGAAACAGGGACGCGGGGACGCTGCGAGTCATCCTGTTGAAGTGTGAGAGGGGGAAGCAAGGGAAGGGAGCGACGTCGGCATCCTTCACCTCCGCCCCCGGGGGTATGTACCTCCCGGGTTCGGTCTGGGTGTCCCATGTTTCCACGCATCCATCCCTGCCGTGTGGCGCACCGTCACCTGCAGACTGTCCCCCCCCCGCCTTCTCTCGGCGCTGCTGGTGCCCCGCTGCACTTCACGTCGCGGGGTTTTAGTCACGCAACGTCCGCGGTGCCAAGCGCGGGGTGACAGTGCCGGGAGGACACAGAAGCGACGCAAAACGCTCTTGTAAATCAAAGCCGAGCCCTGCCTGCCCGGGTGCCTGTGTGGGGAGCCGCGACGCCCCCCCGGGGCACTCGAGGGCCCGGGTTTGGGTGGGAGAGAGAAAAGGAGGCGTGAAGCGGCGACGGGGCCCTGTGCCGGGCTGCAGCCCGCTGAGGAGAGCGGGCTCGTCCGCCGCCGCCGGCCCCCCGCGGGGGACGCCCGGCGGGTGTGGGGACGGCGTGGCCCTCTCGCCCCCCCCACGCGGGGTGCCCATCCCCCGGCGCCGTGCGGCAGGCAGCGCGGCCCTGCCCACGCGTGGGGGGGGCGGGGGGGAGAGCGGCGGCGGCAGGAAAGGGGTTAAGTTATATAAGCCGTTTTGGGGAGGGGTGGCGGCAGGGGCGCTGCCGGCGGAGCTGCGGCGGCTCAGGTTGATTCCGAGTGGGCGAGGGCGGCCTGGCGCAAGCCCGCGGCGGAGGAAAAGCGGCTTATCCCCTTCCCCTCCGCAGCACCACCACCACCTCCGGGTTGCCATGGAGACGGGCGGGCGGCGGCGGCGGCGGCGGGGCTGTCAGTGAGGGATCGCACCGGGCACCGGGGCGGCGGCGGCGGCGGCGGGGAGGGGAGGCCGCGGCGGCGAGCGGCGGTGGCGGCAGCGGCAGACATGGACTCGCACTGCGACTGTGCCGAGCCTCCGGCCGCCGAGCAGCCGTCGGGGAAGATTAACAAAACCGCCTTCAAACTGTTCAAGAGGAGGAAATCCGGGGGCACCATGCCGAGCATCTTCGGGGTGAGGAGCAAAGGCGGGGAGGGGAAGGGCGCCGGCAAAGCGGGCATGGTGCGGAGCCGGACGCACGACGGCTTGGCCGACGCCGTGCTGGAGAGCAGCAAGAAGGAGGAACCCGGCGGCGGCGACCCGCAGAGCAAGGAGGCGCAGGGCCGGCCGGCCGGCGGCCTCGGCCTCTCCCCCGGCAGCGCCGTGGCCAAGTCGCACAGCTTCTTCTCCCTGCTGAGGAAGAACGGCAGGCCGGAGAACGGCAAGGCGGAGAGCGCGGATCAGCGGGCCGGCGGCAGACAAAAGAAGGGGCTGAAAGGGATCTTCAGCAGCATGCGATGGCATAAAAAGGACAAAAATGGCAAGGAGGAGCGGGGGGAAAGCTCGGAGATCCAGTCCGGCCTTATCATGCCGGGGTCTTTGACTGCCAGCCTGGAGTGCATCAAAGAGGAGACGCCAAAACCTTTGTCTGAAACTCCGAACAGCGCAGGAGACGTCGGGCTGGAGCCGGGGCGGGAGCCGCGCAGCGGCGAGGCGCACGCCTCGGCCGAGGAGCCCGAAGCGGGAGGTGGGGAGTCGCGGGAGAGCAGCGTCCCCCCCGGGGAGGACCCTGCCGCTGCTGGAAGGCGACCCGAGGAGCTCAGCCACGAGCGACCGGAGCCGGGCGCCGGAGAGGTTGGGACTGCGAAGGATGCGGCCATAACAGGTGACATTCCAATAACGACTATTCCCCCTGTTGAACCTCACTGTGATAGCGGTCAAGAGACGGCAGCCGCCCCTGACCCTTCCTCTGTTGATCCACCCTCAGAGCAATCGATTGATCGTATTTGTTTGATGTTTGCTGACGTGACTTCACTGAAAAGCTTTGACTCTCTTACAGGCTGCGGAGATATTATTGCGGACCATGAGGAGGATGTGGGCGGCGGGAGTGGCGGCTGCGAGAAGAGCACCCCCGGGGCCGGCAAGCTGGGTGCCTCCAAGAAGCACCCCACCATGGTGGCCTACCAGGGAGGAGGGGAGGAGATGGCCAGCCCGGACCAGGTGGATGACACCTACCTGCAGGAGTTCTGGGATATGCTGTCGCAGACAGAGGAGACCCAGACAGAAGGAGGAGGAGGGGGAGGAGGGACAAAGAAGCCTGAGGGGCTGAAGGAGAACCGAGGTACTGAGGGGCCCCAGAACAGGGTGGCGGTGAAACGTGGTGGCCTCCACCAGATCCCCATTCACCTCAACCACAAAGAGGAGCAGAAGGGCAGGGAGAAGGAGCAGCACGAAGGTGTCCCAAACAGTGACGAGGGCTACTGGGATTCTACCACCCCTGGTCCTGAGGAAGATGGTTCCACAAGCATCCAGAAGGAGACCATTCCCAGGGACAGCTACAGTGGGGATGCTCTCTATGACCTCTACGCTGAACCGGATGAGAACCCACCAGCGGGGCCTACGGATGAAGAGGTCACTTGTGTGCCACGCTTCAAGCCTGTGTCTCCAATAACAACCACATGCTCACTGAAAACACCCTCAAGCACACTGAAGGACTCCAAGATACCCATCAGCATTAAACACCTTTCGTCGCATCCTGCCAGCCATGGAGCAGATGCCAGTAACAGCCATCATGTCGCACACCATCACCTGGCCAAAAGTGAGATGCACAGAACAAAAATCCCCGTCTCTAAAGTACTGGTACGCCGGGTCAGTAACAGGGGCTTAGCAGGGACAACAGTGAAAGCTGCCATGTACCAGGACAGTGCCAAAAAGTAGTTGAATAAGAGGTGGAGACAAAGATGCACAGCAAGGTCGGTGTGTGAAAGTCTGCGTAGGAGACCACAGATAATGAATTAGTCTTACATCGCCTGAAGAAAGGCACCTAAAAGGCTTACTTCACTGGACTCCGTGGGCCTGCACTTCTGAATCCCTTCTTACTAGACTCTATGGCTGAATATAAAAAGTCAACGTCTTTTCGAGCACTTTTTTTTACATTTGTATCTTTTTTTCTGCAGCACTGAACACTGGGGAGGTTCATTTTTACATGCCTTTTTGGAAGCAGGGCTTGGATTATGAACCTAAATGAGCATCCTTCCTCATGCAAACCAGTGCCATGAGTTCTTCAAGGGAACAGAGTTACAAAAGGAGCGACACGAGAGGTTCTCCAGTACACTTATCTTTTAATCATTTCTGGGGAGGAGTGGAGGGTGGGCGCCTGGCTCCGAAAACGGTGTTTGCTCTACAAGGTGTTAGAAAAAATACCAAGCAAAAAACAACCAAGCTAACAGGTATTTTACCTGCTGTACGAACGAAAGCACTGCTCAGCAGCTGACTTGATTGACTTGTGTGCAGTAGCTAACCAAGGAGTTAGGTGGACTTGTGTAACAGGAAAATATATTTTTGTTTGTCTGTCTGGTTGGTTTTGATCTGGTCTAATGTAAATGGCTAACAGAGACACCTGACATAGGTTCAGATGTTTACATCAATACTTGTCCAATAATGCATACAATCAGGTTCAGGGAAACATTTTACTAAATGCCAATATATACACACTGTTCACATTTATACAATAACTTGCTCGCCATGTGTAAATATATACATATTTTAGCAGATTTACTCAGTGCTACAGATTTTTTATTAAAAAAAAATCACTTGTCTGTATTATCTAGAGTTTAAGCCAGAGTTAGTTTTTATAGGTAGATAATTTTACAGTTCTGAAATGATAGAACTTCGTGTAAGTACCTTAAATTAGAGCAAACCTCTGTTTTATATGGGCTCATGCATCCCCAGATAAGTAAGTCTGAAGTGCTGATTTTATTCCAGTGGCACATTCCATGGGTCAGAGCTGAGGTTCTGACAGCACTGCCACTGCAAACCTCTATTTTCAGGGGTTTAGACAAAGTTGCTCTGGGCTTAAATCTTACAGAGAAGGAACCCAGGAAAGAAACATGTTTTTTAATTATTATTTTTAAAAATATATAAAATTAGTTTTTGACTATTTAAAGAAAGTTTGGGTTCTTGTTGCTTTTTATTTTTGTTCTTAATAATGTCAAAATAATTTTACTTTAAGAGAGAAAAAGAAATATGGTAAGCTAGTGGTATATAAAATGGTCTGATGAGCTTGGATCTTATGAGAAATGTATTAATGGCCAGGGCGTTTTTGAATAGTGGCTACTGTACGTGGGCATTGACAACATTTCAAAGGAATTTGATAGGGTTTTAATGTGCCTGAGGACATATTTTTATGATACACTGAAAAAGCTCCAAAAATCACTGAAGTCTAAACCTAAATGTTATCTATTTACAAAATATTTTGCTATAAGTATTTAATCATCAGACCACAGTTAATATAAAATATATGCTCCAGTGTATCTGAAAAATAATATACATTTTTAAAATATACATGTCTATATTATGCAGAGAATCCTAAATTCACATCATTGAAGCTAATGGGTCTGATCTTACATAGCAGTTGGTTTTATTGTCTCTTAAATTGAAAGAAAAAAAGGAAAATAAATATACAGAATATATGTTTGAAGGATATTAAGGTTATAGATAAACCATAAAAAGCCAAGAAACACCGTAATAAGAGTTGTATATATGTATATGTGTGGTTCACTGGGGAAATGACCTTAGAGTCACAAGGATAAAAGTGGCGTCTAGTTCTGAAATTACTGCAGTATTTAATACCAAACTGCATGCCCCAGTGAATAGGGAGAAAGTGTTAGTTTTCCTGATCAGTCCCTGTTTTCATGGTTTGAGTAAGAACCTTAATACACTTCAAAGATTATTTTATATGTTGTTTTTTTTCCTAACGTGTATGTGTGTGGTTTTCTACATGCCTGCTCACACAGACGTGTTGTACATATGCATGTGTGGTCAGAACGCACCTCCTCCGAGGGTACGTGCACCCGGGCGAAGGCGCGCACCCGTGCACACTCACACTCGTGAACACAGCCATGCGTGCACGTTCCCACGCACAGGCTGAGACGATGTGCTGTAGCTCTGTCTCCAAACATGCTGGCGGTGATTTCCTTTGCCTGAGGAAGGGATTTGCATTTGGCCTGACTCTGCTTGTGCATTTTAGAAAGTTCAAGCTGAAATACCCTCAAAAGGATGAATGTACAGAGTATGGAATATTATCCTGGTCCTCAGCCCTAAACCTAACGTTCCTGTTTCTGTTCTTCTGGTTTTGTTTGACTGTAAGGGACACGTCTTTCCTTGCATGCCAACTCCGCAGAAAAATCATAATTCCCCATTTTGTTGTAAGGACAAGTTGTGTAGAGAGATTCTGTAGGGTGCTGGAAGTTGAGAGGGAGGGAGGATGTGGTGAGCTTGGGGTCATACCGTAAAAACTGGAAGCACTGAGTACAGGTAGTAGGAGTGGTGCATCTTTAAAACCACTAGAAGGTATCAGCTAGCATCTCTACAGGACTTGTGTGTGGCAAATTGTTCATCGTATGCATTTTGTTTGCATTGTGGCATGTCTGTACTGAGAAACCAATAGAGTGACACTAGACTAGCTCCCTCTCGCGTAACGACTAACACGAATCGTCATTAAAATGCTTTGGCTTCCCTTCATTTTTCTCTCTCTCCTTTGTTTGCTGCCCCATTTTTCCTCCGTCCCCTGCATGCTGGCGGGTGGCTTCCTCCTCGGTGCGAACCCCCGGTGCGGAACGGGGAGCCCTGGGCCGGCAGCCGGGCGTGGGGCGGGAGGGGGGGCCGGGCTGCCGGCTGAGGGCAGGTGCTCCCCAGTCACTCTCTCAAGCTTTCTATTGCATACCCAGTGTAAGTACATTTTGCAAATCTCTTGGCGGTTCATTTGGCTGCTTGCTATGTACATATTTTAAGGACAATCATATCCTTAAAAGGAAAATGGGAAAGTAGCTTGTAGTATGGGTGTCAGTATTTTGAATCCTCGCGACATACTGACGTTGATTCAGGGTAATGGTTGTGTGAGAGTAAAAACACAATTTAATGCTCAAATTAACTTTGTATTTATAAAACTCACTTTTGTCTTTAAGCCATCTACCTTTTTTATTTCAAAAAGTAATAGAAAATTTAATATTTGCTAGGTTTTCAATATATATTTGTATAACTCCACACAATGCCTGAAACAATCATTGGAAGGAGGTTGAAAGGCTTTCTTTAGACCTATATTTAATTCCTGAAAGATCCCTGTAAAATACTGTGAGATGCCTAAGAACAGTTAATGGCTTCCTGGATTTGAAGGCTGAGACATAAAGAGGTAATAGTCCTGAGGCGTTCTGTGGTGGTTTGTGTTCTTATTTATGTTACCCTGTTCAAGCATATTTTTTCCCTGGCTTTGGTAGGTATCGAGGTAGAAATGGTGTTCTGAGTCCCAAAGATAACATTCCCAATGCTGTCGTCGTTTTGCTTTTCTTAAAGAATACTTTCCTTTATTTGTTTTATTTGTTATTTTGTGGTCTGAATGATGCTTTGTAATTATGAGCTTGTATGTCATTCATAAAGGATTTTATAGATCAGGACTTGGCATTTAGTTATATGTACTCTTTGCACTTTCAGGTCACTACTGGTAAATTTTGTATGTTCTTAGGATATTTCTATATATTGCGTAGTGTTTTATAGCTCTCTACAGTGATTTTGGTGGTATACATTCCTGTCCTATGTATCAGCACAAGAGATTTCCTTTCGGTAGCATGAAATGATGTTTTTGTGGACTTCTTTTGTCATTATAGGAGTTAAGTTACCTGTACTATATGTGTGGCCTGCAAGAGACTTAAAGGGTCTTATTTTCCCTCTAGCGCATATGCATTTTGCTCTTGCCAGTAATAGGACTCAAGCACACGTAGTAGATTTCAGAAGAAATTCCATGACTAGAATAAGAAAAATCGATGTTCAGTCTTATTCCATCAATCACCAGCATTTTCTTCATCCACTGTGAATATCCTCACTGCCATTCAGCGTAGTAGAGGACTGAATTTTAAAAATTACATGCATAGATGTACACTATGAAAATTAATTCACTGATTATTTTTTAATGAATCTTACTAAATTATTTATCTAAGCTAAGCGAATATTGCACCAAAGTCTTCAAAACGTCTGGTACAGATGGCATTTTCAGTAAGATGCTGTAAGTGCAGATGAGCCAAATTAACAGGCTTTGCTTAGCAAAGCAAAACCTTGTTGTTTCTTAAATTTGTAGTACTGACTGAGCTAGCAGATCAAAGGGAGCCATTGATTCTGCTACATGGCCATGCTTGGAGGTTTTTTTTTCCCCTGTTCTAATGGACTACTTTCAGAAAAGGCTTTTCAGCAAGATAATGGTATGAAAGAGACAGTTCACAGTAACAATGGCCACTTACAAGGCAGATGGTTATCTAACAGCCACAATGGGGGACTCTAAGCAAGGTGGCCAGAAAGTATATTTTCATAGTTATTGTTATGAAAGGCTGAGCCTTCTGTCTTGGAAAAACAAATTGACACCGGCTTAAAGACGCTGCAGAAATGAGTCCTGGCACAGTTTACACGTGACAGCTTCTACAGGTTTGTTTTGGGTTTTGTTTTTTTTTCTATTATTATTATTTTGGGTTTTCCTTTTTTTGTTGTTGTTTTTGCTTTGTTTATGTTTTCATTACGATGACATAACCCCAGGTGTCCAAGCAGAATTGCACAACAACTGACTCTTCTGAGATTCAATGCTGAGAATACACTGTTGTCTTCAGTGGCCTGGGACTGGTCCCCGCTAAACATCCCTCCCTTCCCTTGAGGAATGGGAGGGATGGGATGATGGGATTCCCTTGCCATGAGTCCCTGTGCTGTTTACTGTGAGCAGGATGTATCTGAATCTGTCTTGCTGTTTGTGTTCAGGGGCCAGTTTATTTTTTAATCTGACTCACAGGAATTTTTTAGCTCGTCATTAGCTTACATGTTGTCTTCCCTGTGAGCATCTTGGCTAGGAATAGTTAGCGTTGATTTGGTGTTTCCTAGGTCCATTTCTTGTAGAGAGAAATGGAAGAAGTTGCCATATGCAAAAGAATAAGAGTTATAACCACTCAAGCCACATCCTGGGGGCCTTTATTCCTGCAAAAGCAGGCTGTTAAAGCTATTTCTGCCTTAGAGGGCTTCTCCATCCAACACAGTGAGTACTGTTGCCTGGGACCACCTTTTTTTTTCCCTCTATGTCTCTCGTTCCTTCTCAGCCATACTGCAGTAACTTGGGAAACTGAGATTTTTGACCTGGCCCTCCAGCACTAGAAAAGAGGAGCTGCTGCCAGTGTGTTCTTCAAGGGGACTTTGCTCCTACTTCTTGGTCTGGAAAAAACGAATTCACCTTCAGAACAAGCTGCAAAGACATTTAAAATGGAGATCTCTGCTGTGTGATCTCATACACGTGGGTGAGGATGTTGAGTGATATTTTGCATATATCCCTCCTCTTCCCTGTTGCGGACCATCTAGCAGGGTAGCATGTCACTCTTCTGGGAAAGCCCAGAAGCTGCTTGTTAGGGAGACTGTGCCCAAATTTTCTTTATCTTTGGTAAGAACTGCTTTTCTTTTTCCTTTCTGTATATATTTAAATAAATAGAACCAAAGTTGTAGTGAAGAGAGGAAAAGGTTATGTACTTCACAGGGCAAGGAATTTAAACTGCTAGGATTAAGGGTTTCTTGTAGCAGTGGCTAAAAGAAGAAGATTGCTTTGCCTACTGTAACATCACATCCAAAGCAATGCTTTAAAATAGAAGCTAATCCAGCTATGGCCACAAAGCTAGAAAATGCCAAGAAGACGTGACAATCTCTTTCCAAGGCTCCAGTTTGTGCTGTGGCAAAGCTTCCACTGACTCCAGTAAGAACTGGAGAAGGTCGTTAATCTCTTCATCTTGAAGGAAACAGGACGTGTTTCTTAAATAAGTCTTCCCTTTTTTTAAAGATGAACATTATTCTGGTGATTGTGCAGTCTTTTATATTACTGTAGTAGTATTTTCACTGATCTGAATGCAAAACATGTCTTTCCATTGTTTTTCCATCTTAACAAGCAGCCACTCCCACACATAACTCCAGTGCTCAGCATGTTTAAATTACAGCTAACACAATCACTGCCTTCCTTAATTTAACTTGTAATGGCAAAACCAGGACCAGATCCTTTCCAGAGCACTAAAACCCCTGCTTATTGTGTCATTGTTCTTGTTTATTGATATCGTAACTAATGATGCCTCCCCTTAATTGTTTCACAGCCACATTTTAAATCTGGTTTTAGGGAGAACAGTATGTAGGGACTGAACGGTAAGAACTTTAACAGATTTTTATTATTTTGGATGATGTTGCATCAAAGCAGTTGCTATTTCAGTATCAGGTTGTTTCCATGGGCTTTTTATGCAGATGCATTGGAAGCGTTGAACACAATGTGCTCATAAAAGAAAATTGGCTACATCTGCTTTGAATTAAGCCTGACCTTAAAATGTAAAAGCTACACATCTGGTGATGTTTCTTGGTTAATGGCAGCAAAGGGGAAGGTCTGCTCCAACTCACCTGCACCCCACGGACTGGGGGAGCAAGGCACTGTGAGTGGGAGAATTTGCTGTCTGACTGCCGTGTGGTCCCAGCAGAGGGGTCTGGGGTGTCACCATGTGGAGGTGTCTGCCAGATTGGACAGCAGCAGGAAAAGCCAGGGTGGTGGTGCTGCACTGGGAGGGTTGATAGGGTGGCTGGGAGATGAGATGAAAGCAAGGGCTGGACTTCTGGTTCTTGTGGAAAAAGAGTTAAACATATGCCTGTAAAATCCAGCTCCTTTTTTTTCTTGCACTGATGCTTGGATTGCTGTGTTGCACTGAATTAGGAGCCAGACTGTGTGAGTCTGGGTGTGGTGAAGCCAGTGCCCCTGCTGGTGGACTGCAGTGTGACTGCAGTCATCATCAACACCTGAGCAGTGCCTAGTGCCTTCTGTATCTGAAGGCATTTTTAGCACAGAGACTTCCCCAAATCCCCTCTAGCCCAGCACCGACCCATGGCATCTCACTGCTCTTCCATCCTCATTTTGCCAGGGGGATGCAAAGACCTGAGCCCTGTGCAGGGCCGTGAGCACTGGCTGCACCCTTGCAGCCCAAGGGCGAGTGTGGAGGGAGTGTAAGACACGCTGTGCAGCAGCACCACCAAGTCCTAGGTAGAGTGCAAGTAACTTTCTGCAGCACGTGGCTTGGTAAAAGCAATGTTATTCTGTTTTTCAAAAGAGGGAGCAAGACTAAAGCTGTTGCCTTTGTGTAAAATTGAAGTAAATCCTCTGCTGTGGGACAGATTGCAACAGCTGGACAATATCTCAGTCCACCACTATTCCCTCTGAAATCAGTGGATCTGTTAGTGGTGTTGGTTGTTATTGAGTGAGGATCCCATAATTTTGCCCCATCTGAATTTTCCTTGCCATGTTTGTCAGCAGAGTCGGTCTCAGAAAAGCTCTAGTGTTGAGGCTTGTGGCCCTGTTGAAATGGGGGATGAGGTATGAATGGGGTTGGTGGAAAATACAGATTCAGTAAGTCCAGAAAAAACAGCATGGCTTCAGTCTGTTATCACAGCCCAGCTCTGCTTAAATACTGTGGTCTGCCTGAGGAAAATGTAGCAGGGACTGCTCCACACTGCATCTGACAAACTGATGCTCTCGGGGTTTCCTATGTGCTGAAGGGACAGATGTGTCCTGTTAGAAGTCACTTAACCTGTTTCTGCAAGATATGTTATAGCTGACAGATCACTGTTAATTACAATTTTCCCTTGTATTTTTTGTGTCAGCCGCCTCCAGTAAGGTAGCATAGGACCTGTTCAAGATAATGAGTGAGGTAAGAAGAGCGAGGAGTTCTCGCTCTTTATCTAAACCGTTTGCTAATAATCCAATGAGTCTGTGTGCACCGACTTTTTCTTAGAGAAAGCTCACAATGCTCTGGGGGGTGTTTTTATAACAGACTGTTAGACACACTCTGCTCCTTTCTGCCTCTACAAACTTCGATGAGTATGTGTCTCCTCGAATCACTGTATTTTTAACGTATTTACAACCTAACTGATAGCAATAGATGTCTTTCTTTCCTGGCAGTTCACAAGGATATACTAATCAGTGTTTATTATATTTTTAATTCTGTAAATATTTATTTTGGTACTCTGTGTATTTATTGGCACTGATTCTGGTGTTTGCTTATGTGTCATTGTAAATGTTGATGGTTTCAATAGTCTTGCTTCTAATGAATGTAAGGAACTCAGACTAACTGCACTTTTCTTCCATTCAAAAATCTTACAGTGAAAAATATTCCCACTGTCATATTATGTGTTATAATGAATACAGTTAATAAAATCAGTTGTCACTTTTCATTGATGAACGTGAAGGTTACTTTTTGATGTTTGAGCTAGAGATAGAGCCAATCTATTCAGTGCACTGGAAAATACTAGGCTTTTGAAAGCAAGACATTAGGGAATTATGTCCCCAAAATAGCATAAAAGAGAATACTTGGGCATGTGTGCACTTTCATTTTTTATGTAGAAATGCCTTTAGCAATTTTACTAATAACATCATAGAATAATGACTAAATTCGTTACTTAGGGGAGGGCTTTCATAAATGAGAGAGTTTTGGTCTTGTGGTTTTTTGTTTGTTCCCCCCCCCCCCCCCCCCCT
>VFFE01005922.1:0-100270 GCA_008921705.1 Burhinus oedicnemus | reverse complement strand
CCCTGGGGACTGAGGTATCCACTGCTTGCTTTGCTTGTCAGCCATGACTTTCATTTCTCATTCTCACCAAACTAACTTTTTTTCCTTTTTCATTAAAGCTCCCATTCACCCAGCTTGCAAGTCATTGAAGAGCAACTGCCTTAGATGTAAAAACTATGCAAAAGAGGTATTAGGACCCTGTTGTATGATAAAGACGCTTTACCAGCATTAGAATGGGGCTGGAGGTGGCCTGTGGAGAATCCCTGCTGGATGCAGCAGCTGCCCAGGAGCTCCCAGCCCAGACAACTGCAGCTCCTGTCATAACCATCCCTCCTGTAACCAGTTTGAGTGGTAACCCTTAGACCTGCACCTACACAACTCTAGTTTGTCCTACAGCTATCTGTCTACTGGTACTCCCATCTGTTTTTAAGTTGTGATGCATTTCAAGTGCATTTGCGAGAGAATTTCAGATTATTCTTGAAAACTTGTATAGCCCAGAGGATCGCAGTGGGGATTTCTACTGCAGTTGGCATTGCTTCCACTCTGCCCCCCGTGAAACCACCACTCTGGGGCTTTGCCAGGGCCTTTGGGAGTCAGGGGGATTTTGCAGCTCTGACACCATGCTGCCTCCTTCCTGCTGGCAGAGCAGGTTCACCTGGCTGCTCACTGATGCCATGTGGATGAAATATGCTGCTGCCCTGTCACGTTGCCCTGCCACACTGCTCTGCCATGCTGGTCCGTCACACTGCCCTGTCACACTACCCTGACACACTGGCCTGTCACGCTGTCCTGTTACTCTGCCGTGTCACACTGCCCTGCCATGGTGCCCTGCCATGCTGCCCAGCCACACTGTCCTGTCACACTGTCCTGTTACACTGCCGTGTCATACTGCCCTGCCACACTGGCCTGTCACACTGCCCTGTCACACTGTCCTGTTACACTGCCATGTCACACTGCCCTGCCACACTGCCCTGCCATGCTGCCCTGTCACGCTGCCCTGCCGTGGTGCCCTGCCATGCTGGCCTGTCACACTGCCCTGTCTCACTGCCCTGTCATGCTGCCGGCACCCACTGGCTGCTTGGGAGCTGAACTCTGCTCCTGCTCCTGTCTCTGAGCTGAGGAAGAAGAGCACACAAGCCACCGCTTGTCAAAGGCAGAAAAACATCCTTTCATATAAAACTCTCTTGACTTGTGGCTGATGTGCCCAATGCATTCAAGCACTGAAAGGGTTGCTTAACAAGTGTCCCCGCAGAGTGCAGGCTGCACCCCTAGCCCAAGAGGAGATGCCGGGTAATGGTTTTGGCAGCATTTCCTTCCTCCCCTGCAGCCGGTGAGCCCAGGAGCCGAACTCCAGGAGCTGACCCTCGGCAGCCGGCATGGCAGGAGGGACGGCAGACGTGGGCAGACCGACTTCTGCATGCAAGCTGCCCCCTCCTCGCCTCGCTAAGCCGGTCGCCTCCCTGATGAACGCTGCTCCCGAGGGCCTGGCAACGGCACTGCCTTCTCCTGCTGCTGCCAGGGCCCTGCACTGAGCCTGCACCCGGACGTGCTCCGTGCCCTCTGCAGCTCCAAGGAGTGTACACAGGGGAAGAAACCCCACGAGGGTGGGGAGAGAAAGAGTTCAAAGTCTTGTCCAGCAGAGGCTGCAGAAAGAGACATGGCAGGGAATTAATAGTAGATTTCACAATGGGGAAAAAGAATTTTTGAATGTGGAAAAAACCTGCTCATCTGTCTGCTTGGTGGCTAAATTCCCACTCCTGCAGTTTGTACGCAGGTAGCAGTCCCACAGAGTGTCTTTTGTGTTTAGGATCAGGAATTACTGTTTGCTCCCAGTATTGAACACAGGCGTGGGAAGAGGTGGAGTCTTCCAAGCTAAATCTTCCCTCATTTTTTTTTAATTAATGCAGCTGCCATTATCTTCCAGCTGCTGTTGAATAACAGCCTGGAATGACTCATGACACTCTTCAGTTGTCCCTTGCGATGTCTAGCCTGAAGTGGGTGGGATGATTTGCCACGATCCTGCCTGGCTGTTTGTGCTTTGCAAGCCATGCAGAGGAATAGGTAGCCCAGGTGCCAAAAGCACCTCATGGGGGGGGGCGGGCTTTGCAAGCATGGCCAAGTGATGGGCCCCAATGTGCTGATGTCTCTGCCTGGCTGCTCTGCAGAGCTGTGGCTTCTCCCATCTTGCAGGGGGAAGCCACCCTGCCATGCTGTAGGCAGTGTTTGCATTGTCAAGGATGCGATGCAGGAGCAGGAGGTGGGAGGATGGGAAACGGAAGCCGTTGGGTGGGGAAAATACAACTATTTACCTCTTCTCTGCTAGTAAGTCTGTTTAAGTGCTATGTCCCTCCAAGAAGAGTGTGCTTGAATCAGTGGGTTACACTTAGAAATCAATCATACTGCAAACGCGACAGAATACAGCTCTCTGGTGGTACCCCAGGCACTACCCCTCCTTGGCTTGCAGGAGTACAGATTTTACCTAATGTCCCTGCTGGGCCAAATTCTTCTCTCAACTTAAGTCATTCTTGTTCCATTATTCCCCAGACCACTTTGTCTTTTTTTTTTTTTTTTTTCCCTATCATCTCTGTAGGCTTCTGAGAAGTGCTGTACTTGTCTGGGATTTTTCTTTTGCTCGTCATATCCTGGGTCATTTGGTTTTGTAGCAGTGAAGAGCTGGAGTGAGCCTGCTGCGGACAAGACTGCCCTGTGCAGGGCTCAGGGGCTGTAGACTTGCCTGAAAAACAAAAGGCAGTAGAGAAATAAGGGTAGCCTGGCCGTTATCTGTTGATTTCCATTATAAAGGAGGACCATAGACCATAGCAGTATTTCAGTGGTGTAACCCAGCCCTGTACCCACAGGCAGAATTTGGCCCTCTCTGTCCTGGCACAGGAGGTGTAGGGAAGCCATAGAAGTAGGTCCATCAGGGTAAGTGCATTAACTTGATGTTTTGGGATATAAGTCTCAAAGTCAAAATGCGCGAACAAAGATTTTTACACTGAAATCTATGATTTCCTCCAAATTCTCTTCTTTTGTGCCTTCTGCATGTGAGCTTTTGTTAGTCAATTGCTACACAGCATTTTACGGAGTGTCTTTTGTGTAGTGGTCCTTTCAGATGTCATGCTCTGATCACATTCAGCCTAGACGTATAGAGCATTTATTGTTTGCTTTGGGAGTTTTTTAACGAACCTTTCATTTAATATTCAGCCTTACTTGCCATTTGTCAGCAAGATCAACATCCTGTTGAATTTCACTTGGAGCAAACTCAGTACATCAGTTATTGGTCCACGTCTCGTTTCATCAATAGTTGCAAATAGGCCACAAGACAGTCTGTGTCAGTTGTGTATAAGTGTGAAGACAACAGACATCTAAATACAGACCATGATGGAAATTATCTTGTTTTTCCTTTTCTTCTCATCTCGTGCTCTGACCCATTTTTTCTCCCATATCTCATCTCTAGTAAGTGTCTTGAGCTCCATCTAAGGGTGTCCTGTCAAGGGGAAAAGAGAATTATGTTTGCTTTCTTCCCTTGTTTATGCTGCATGGAGCAGGCCTAAGAGGTTTTCCCCTCTTTATCCAATAATATTATCTTGCTTTCTTTTTATAATAACTGCAGGGCTCATTCTAATAGACTTTCTGGATAACTGGAGTAATACAGATACATACGAAAACTGCTTTGCTGAGAGGAGTAACGATTTTTCATTAAGACTATTAATGTCCTTTGGGGATTTTTATTCTGTTTCATTGAAATGTCTAAAAATATGTAGGAGAAAATATACTCTTGCTAAATGATTGGATAATTCTGCCATCTTAGCTAAGAGATGGGCAACCACTATCTGAGACATCCTGCAAATTCTTCAGCAAAAATAGTGAAAGATAAAATCGACATTTTACATATGTTTTTCTTTTAGAGTCATAAGCAGTCCCAATTCTCTTATGCTTTGTTTTTATATAGAAATAAAAGCACAAGCAAGAGCACAAGCCAATTTTTTTGTTTTCCTTGGTATGTCACTGCTAACAGAGCATTTTTTGAAATCCCAGCAACGGCTGCTAATCCTGTCCTGATTTGGAGACTTTTCAAAGCACACAAATAAAACCAGGTTGACAAAGCTGAGCTCAGAGACTGGTTTGCCTTCATTTATCTCAACCAGGACTGCCACAGGGGCAGGAGAAGCACCACCAAACCAATCAGCTAGCAGCATTGCTTTCGAGAATACTTTATTGCTCTGGAGCAGTAGCATCAAATCCTATAAACTTCCTGGGATTGCTGGTGTGTTGGCCATGGCAGTCGCAATTGCTGTACATGAACACTCACCTCCAGAAGCACTTTTTCTCCTTCTCTTTCCCTCTTAGCATTTTCTTAAGACTCCTCTTTCCAATATCCATGTGTGCCTTTAGTGCCTGCAGTACTGGCCTTCCCTAGTATTTGTTTCTTCTTCTTCACATTCCTGCCTGTTATTTCAAGGGGAATTGAAGCTCTTTAAAAAAGCCCTGGGAAAGGGCTTCCCTTTTGCTACAGAGGCAGCAAATTTCTCCCACGTCACAGTGGGCTCCATACCCACTTGTTCTCAGTCATTCTGTCAGGATCGATAACTCCGGGAGAGGAGGTCATAATGGGCAAATAAATTGATATTGAGTACACTAATAAACATCCTGGCTATAAACTCCCCTTACATACATATTCCATTTTCTGCAGCTTTTGTCATTTAAACATGAGGCAAGCTGTAGGAAGGCAAGCAGATAGGAAGTTGGGAATGATGGAGAAGGAGGAAGAAGTATGACCAAGGTACAGGTCATGACAGTGATTAATTTAACAACATGTGCTTGTGTGGATGTGTTTCAGGATTTTGTTGCATCAAAAAAGCCCCATCTCAAGTAGTTCTGGGATACTGATGAAGTTTTATTGCTCTTCCCAACTCTTGTCTCTAAACCCAGAGCTGTTTGTTGTTTTTTTTTTAAATCATGAATCTCACTAAAATATCAGTATCCTATGATCTGCTCTCTCTACCGCTTCTCCTGTAATTCACTCCTGGGTCCTTCCTCAGAAGTGAGGGCTGCCAGTGTTGTTACTGCCTGCCCTCTGCAAATCATCCCTTTCACAAAGGCTTTCCACTTGAGCTAGAGAAGAGATTTCCTTCCTAAAAGACCAGAATTTTATCCTCATCACAGAGCTTTTACTACTGTGTAATACACAGAGATCATCTAATATCTGTCTTCTTTATCCATAAAATGAAAGCATTAATATCCCCATCTGTCAAAGATTACATGTAAACATTCATTCCTCCCAGGATGTGATGGAGATCCACATTCCCTTTTGTATAAGCACTGCTGGCTCTTCTGTCCTAATGCCTGATCCAGGGCAGCAGCCTTGAAGAGCATTTCAGAAGATACTCACACTCTACTGATTCATTCTCACATAAAGGTAAATACATACATAAGCATACACTTGAACAGGGGTTTCCACAAGTCATCATGTACTCAGTATCCAAATAATATTTTAGTGCCATAAAAGGGTAGCTGATTTTAAGGAATCACAATAATTACAAACTCTGGGGCTGTTTTTCCGCAAACAGATGACATGCCTGCAGCCCTGTGCTCTTTTCCCCATACATTTTGGGTTCTCTCAGCTCAAAACCTTGCTTGGTGCGTTTTCCATGATGGTAGTCATTGGTCCATTAATTCTAGCAGCTCCAGGGTAAATTCTATCTGCATCTTCCTGCAGCTACACTGTATTTGATTTGTCCTCATCTACATAATCCATCTGTCCCCTGATCTGAGAGCTGTGTGCAGCCCTAGCTGCCAGGGAGCATGGGCTCAGTGCACCGCTCTGAAAGGCACGGACAATAACCTCGCATAATTTCTGGCTTTTCGTCTTAGCATTTGATAAATTAATGTAATTCTGTGCATGAGTCATGTAATGGGTGTCTGTTTAATGTATGGCTCCTCAGTCATGGCGCCTGTTTCTGAGAAGTGATGGATATCAGTAAATGGATTTACAAGTGCTTGGTTTGTCTCAGGTTCTCATCTGAAGTAGTGTGATAGTTCCTTGGTGTGGCCAAAACCCACATGCAGTGCCTCTGTGCTCCTGATCATGGGGTAGGGTCCAGCCCATGGGTGCCAGTCCACCTCGTTTCTGCATCCTGAGGACTTTAGCAACAGCTAAAACAGAAGGAACCATCAACTCAGACAGGGAGACCTCCAAGGCATACAGTCCTGCGTGTGGGGATGCTGGAGGCAGGGGCACCATTGCAGCCTTCCTGGATCCAGCCCTCAGTGACCTGCTCATGGGAGCACTGGCAGTCTCCAGCAGACCTGCTCTACTTCACTGGTCTGACTCCCCACTCAGATTTTCACATCAGATCTCAACTTAAGTACTGGAAAAAATGATGGTTGTCGTATGGCTCTCTTTATGTAGAGTTTATTCCTTTTTTCTTCCAAATAATCTTGATTTACTTAGAATCTGCAAAAATCTGTGGTATCTGATCCAGATGGGCCTGAGGAGCTGACATTTGCCATCACTACCACAGCAACATCTGGCTCTGGCCTATTTGTGGCAGACATTTAATCAGATGCCTACAGTGTTTGTGTCTGTGGATGTGTTTGCACAGTGGTAACTCTCCCCATGTTCCTCAGAGCCTGGTGCTGCTGGATTTTATTATTTTTTTAAAATGGAAAATTTATGGATTTTTTTTTTTATTTTTGGATGTTTCTTTCAGGTAGACATGGCTGTAGGAGGACAGAAGGCTGAGGACAAGTAGCAAAACACGAGACCATCCAGCATGTTGGATCTTAGGGAAAGATGCACAAAGATGTCCAGTACAATTATGCCTGTTGGACGAGCTTAAAGCTTCCACTGCTAATGTGCAACCCACAGGGGTAGTCTGTAAATGGCAATCTGGACAAAGAGAAAGAAGATGTGTTCACTTATAAGTTGACTTAAACTATTTTTACTTTCCATTATCATTTTATGGCAGTTGCTTCTGCTTTAAAACTCTTCCAGCAAGGACAAAAGATGGGGTTTTTTTTCCAAAAATTGTTTGTCTCCAGCACACTGTGCTCAAGCCAGCAGGCATAATCCAGAATTTTGCAATTTTGTGTTTTGAGGAGACGGGAAGGACTCTGAGACTGAGCTGTGTACCAAACGCATGCAAACAGCTCACCTCCTTCCCTCCAGGCTTTTTCTCTCCTCAAGTGAGCATGATGCTGCCTCACTAAAAGAGCTTTGAAGTCTTTGCTCGGGAGTTACTCTGGAGTTGTTCTGTGTTATTGAAATGACAGTTTTGTGTTGAAAATTTCCTTGCAACTCACTCTCCTGCCAGAGCAGGCATTACTGGTTGGTTCCCAGGTTTGCGCATTATCGAGGTCTGTGCTAACCTTGTCTCTTCACTGACTGCTTGAACACTGCAGGGAAATGGATGTGAGAGGAGACCAAAAGAACTAGGACAGGAAACAAATACTGGGAAATAATAGCTTGTAAATGAAGAAGGCTTCTGAGGAATCACAGGGATATAGATGTAGGTCTGCTTGAATTAATTAACAACAGCAAAACACACCTGGCAATTAAGGAAAATGAAAAACAGGTGAAATTTCATGTTGGGGCTTCTTCTCCTGATGCCCACCCCTCCTGGGAGCAATCAGCCCTTGAAGCCATCTGCCCTGGAGAATCCCCAGCTCACAGTTTCCTAGCTATGAGACCCAGCAAGGGATCTGATTTACAATGAAGCCTATAGTTTGCAAGAATTTTTATCCATAAATCTTTGAGTTTTTCTTGGTGGCACATCAACACTGCTCTGGCCCCTCCAGAACCTCCCTCCTGATGCTTGACCCGTGTGCGTGAGGCCACATGGGGTCCATGCGCTTAGGATGTCACTAGGGCATCAAGATGTTAGTGGACTGCTTGCCTTGTGTGCCTCATAAGCAACAGAGCTGCTGGTGCACAGCAGCAGGGCTACCTCTTTCCCTCCCCATGTCCTTGGGGACCAGCTTGAAGCACACTGGTCTATCAGCTAACTGGACTGATTTGGGGTAATAGGCCTCTCTGGTATGGGTGCACACCTGACAGCAGGAGAGTTTAAGGAAGAAAGAGCCAATTTTGTGGGTCACAAAATCACCGCAAGAGAGAAGACTGGCCTATTTCCAGAGGTGAAGAGGAAAAGTGATTTTGAAAGGACAGGTTGGAGTCAAATGGAGACGTGTATGCAGTCCAGCACTCTCTTCACTGGATTGTGTAGGTTCAGGGTACACCTGCACAGCCCCATGACAGACCCCAGTCCACATTACAGATACAATTTTAATCCCAGATACATCTCCAGAATAAGCAAACTGGTTCCCTCCAAGATGAAACCCACAGCCAAGGGTTGGCATTCTTCTTGCTGGACTCATCCACTTCCCTCAGCAGAAGACCTGCCCCTGAACAATATCACCCCAGGGTGGCAAACCTAGCACAAGGTCGTGCCCATGCATCAGGGTCCTCTTTTCCTTCTCTACATCCCCTCTTGGAGGACAGGACACCCCTAATTCTCCCCTTCCTACTTTTCCCATGGCTCTAGGACACGTCACCTCTACTCTTTTTCCCCACCCTTTCCTTGAAGGAGTGCCAGAGAGTCCTGCAAGGCACAGTGTTGGCAGGAAGAGGTGAGTGGGACCTGGCTGCATCCCCTTCCCATCCCCACTGCAGTGCAGAGTAGCTTTTTGTGATGTGGCATCACATTTTGGCACTACAAGGACAGGGAGTGTATCCTGAGACAGAGCAGGGCCAGACCCCGGGCAGGGAAGGGGACAGAAAGGAGTACAAGGCTGCTGTGGATACAGTGGCAGTAGCTGTCAGCTAAAAATACTGTTGGTTTTACACATTTTATGTGTTTAGGATTGTGACATTTACCACAGTGCTGATAGATTCCCCATCACTAAGGATGAAAGCATTGCTGCAGCTTGAGATCACTGTGTTTGTAAGGTGTGTTACCTGCTGTGGGTTTTTTGCATTTTTAGGATGGTTGTGCTAATATCTGTAGGTCAACCTGCCCAAATTCCAGTTCCACTGCTGAACCACGTGCTTGCTGGACTTCAGCCAATGCCATGCAACATGACCAGTGCCTGTGTTTATGCTTTGATTTTACGAACTCTCATTACCAGAGGGAAAACAGATGCTTCCCATCCAGACTAATCAGGGAAGAAGTTTCACCCAGGGGATGCATTTGTTTAAATATAGTTTAAATGTAACCAAATTGGTCAAGTTTGAGGACCAGCAGAGCTCTGCCATGAGGGACAAAACAAAGGGACTGAATACAAATATTAAAATCTGTGCTCACACATGGTTCTGGGGACTGTGCTGTGCACTTTACTACAAACTGAAATACCCAGAGGATAAAACAGCAGCTGGGATTAAAACAAAGCTGGCATCAGTCCAAAGTACCAGTAAATCACGTGGGATTATTACTTTGCTAGAGATTTTACTGCTGTGGAAAGAAAAGAAAGTGGACACTGATTTCTGCTAAACAAAGGAGTTACAAGGAATCTCCAGCAAAACTAAGCCCTCGTCCTGCAAAATTTCTACCCAGTTCTTAAAAGTAACAACATATGAAACTCTAAATCCACTGTTTCCAAACAGGATTGGGGTCTGACAAGGGCTGCACCAATTCATAAAGGATTATTTCCTCCATGCAGTTTATAATATGACACACAAAGGGTGAGAAATAATCAGATGTGCACAGACTTCTTGTCTACAAAATTTCCTTTCTGTTTATACAGATGCTAAATGTGAACACAAAGGAGAGCAAGCATTTGGGATGTCAGAGGAGAAAAGCAGAAGAGGTGAGGAGGAAGGAACACATGGTTAGAAAGAAGGATATAAGAGAAAGCCTTAAAAATACACCAGAGCAGAAGTATCAGAACAGTCCCAAAAATAACCTGGCTGATAAGTTATACAGAACTAATGCTTGCCCTAATCCGGTGTCCAGATGAAGCATCCCCCTTTAACCACATTCCCCAGGAGGCCCCAGGCTGGACCAATTGCTAGAAACCAGCCACAGCTCATGGCTGGTACCATATTAGAGCAGATGTTTACCAGCATTCTCCAAGAAACTAATTTGTGGAAGCCAAACTCCCAGTAAAGACATCATGATCCCCAAAAGCATCAAATCACTGGGAAGACTGGGTTTTGTCATGGACAACAGGACTGAAGAGCAATTAGAAATGGACCAGTACTGTCTCCCTCCACATCACTGAGAGGGCTGACTGGAGCCTGCTGGATGTCTGATATGCTGCCTTGTCTCATTGCTGAGACTGGAATAACTTTATTGAGAACTGCAAGTAATTCTTTTAAAAATGAAAATTAAATCATCTCCACTTATCTCCATCCACCTTTGCAACAGCAAACATTATGTTTTAGAGATTATCAGGAAATCAGCTGCTCTACAAGTTTCTGGTTACAGCTGTGGTTGAATGTGCCTTGGGCTTTGCTTTGCTGAGAAGCACAGATTAATCCCATGCTACTCTGTCCTCCAAGGCTCCAGCACAAATGAATTCAAAGGAAACTGTTAGTGCAGACTGCACTGAACCTTGCATTAATTGAACTCACTGCAAGGCAGGCGTATACGAAGTGGCGGCAAGTCAAGCGTCACTTGAAGAGGGGAATGTGAGTATTCTGGGGTGAGAGTTGGTCATGACCCAAATCTGGCAGTTTACAAAATATGCCACAGCCTCTGGCCCAGATTTTTGCTGAATTCATCACCTGACATCTTCTTAGAGCCAAAGTACCCGGAATCCAAATGTCTGAGTAGGACCTGGGAAATGGATACTGTGAAAGCCTGTGTCTATATTGCTGCAGTGTCTAATTGTGAAGGATACTTCAATGTTATGCCATTCATCTGAAGTTCACACCAACTATACTTATCTTAAGATCTCATATCATCCCTTATCATGGTATCTGAGCCCTACACAGTCAATACTCTAGCAACTATTTGTAGTTAATCCACGGACTTTTCCCCTCCCTGTGGTAGGAGGGCTTCAGTTTTACTGCTTTTTTCTTTCTCCTCTTTTAAATCCTCCTCTGTTTGGTGAGCTGTTTTTACTGTGCAGTTATGCTCCCAATGGAGAAAAGCTTTTGAGTGTGGTTGATGATCAGCAACTAGAATTCACAGTTTCTTTTAGAAATGTGTTCAACCACCCAACCCTTTCACCAAGAAGGTAACTTTAGATCATAATGATTAATAAAAAGAATAAAAAAAGAGAGTATTAGACTCTCTCTTTCTTTGTAGCTTCATGCTCCTATTGGAGTGCATCTAACCAACAAGATTCAGAATGAAATTCAGTCCTGCCTTTCACATCTTGGAGTTTCTGGAGCGTATGAGTGTACTTCGTGCAGCCACGGTTCCCTTTGCTAAACGTTCTGTGCAAGTCAAAGGCATGTATCTGTAATCATACTCTCTTTTAGCACCGATGTAATGACATTTACTAGAAAGCACATTGGGAAAAAATAGTCTGCGCTAACTTCATTCTTTCAAAAGCCTGCAATTTAACCTGCATGTCAGAAGATGGCAGCAGTAAAGCACAATTAGGGCCTATTTTGTCCACAGTCTTTTGTTTCAAACCATGTTTTTGTTCCCAAAAGAGGCAGATTTTTTAAAAGGTGTCATTTTTAACAGTGGCATCAAGTATGACAGGCGTCCTTCCAGTAACTGTGAATGCATGACTGCCTTTCATCCTAATGGAAAGCAGTATCAAGAGCAGAATAAACCTTATCATATGCAAGCACACTTTTAGAAAAATCACATTGCTCTATTATCTTCAGTAAACTAGTGTTCCATCTCATCCATAAGAAAAGATAACATATTTCTGTAAATGTCCATATATATAATTATCCACCAGGGTGAACATTTACTGAATCATTTCTTTTAAATAATAAAAAAATCTATTTGTATTGCAAGCATTTCTTACAGTAAAGACTACACTTTAAAGCTCAGGAAAAGCAGAGAGAATCTGCAGTGGGAATATTCACCAGCTGATGAATGTTCAACAGTTTCACTCCGCTTTCAAGGTCCTTGGCTGTGAGTCTGTCAGCTTCACCCATAACTTAGCAGGGTGTCAGCTATCAAAGGACTCCGTGATGCCAAGAGACAAAGTGTGTTTGATTGAGGCTGTTATCACAGAAAGAAAAGCTGAGAAACGAGGCATTGTCACTGAGTCTGTGTCCCCTTCTGCAGTAATCACTTAATATGGTTACTAGACCATATTCTTAGGGTTTACTGTCTGACATGACTGTCAATACGCTTGCAGAGCTCTGGCATGACAAGTCCTGCCCTTCTTCAAGTTCTGACCTAACCAGTTGCCTTACTTTGCTATAGCCTCCCGAATGTCATTGCGTTTCACTCTCACTTCAGAGAGATTTGAAGCAATTCTATCTACTCTTTTCCATCACTTTAAGGGGACAGTCCTGGAAACACTCCTTTGTGATGCCAACCAGATGCTGGTTTTGACAGTGTGTGATATTGTCTGCAGTATAAAACCACTGCAATGTGTCTAGAGATGACAGTGTTTACCCCCTCAGCCATGTACCTCACGCTTTTCACTTCAATGGGGATGACTTGCTCCAGGACGTCTTTCTGTAACTACTACTGAACAACCAGGTGCCTTTTTCTAGGTAGAGCTCCTCAAGTGCTCTTGTTGTGCAATGTGTCATTACAGTGTGCTCTTCCCTTGAGAATGATGAACTCTGGACAGTTTCTTCTCCCTGAGCCAAGCTATACGCTTTTGTCTGACAGACAGGATTCATATGTCTCCAGTTAACAGGTTCAGGTGTCCAAATAATTTCTGTTTTTCACTGGATGTAAAAAAAATTGTATGTAATGCAAAACATGCCAATGTTGCCTTTATTTTGTGACATTCATTTCTTCCAACTTTACTCATGCCTGTGGCATGGAAATAGCTTGGTATAGTCATGTAATAGTTTCCATGAGAAATTATCTATCTTATACAACACACTTCTGCTCCTCAGCTGCTATCAATGAGTGTTTCTTAATTTCTTCAATGAGCCTGGGCAGATTGACACCAGTTGAAGATCAAATCCTATGTGATTAACTGTGACAATAACCACAGCTAATATGGTCTTACCCTGTGTACCTCTAGTAATCCATGTAAGACCTAAGTAATCTAGTCAAAATAACAATTCGTGAGGTGTCTGTCAGTTGTCAGAAAGGGAGAAGAACATCTGTGATTCTCCTGCCTGTCCCAGTCTGAGGGCTCCTAATGATCAGAGCTGCACCTTCCCACCGCACACGGCTGCTTCAGAGGACAGTTACAAGTTACTGTTGTGCAGATATTCACCCTGTATAACACAAACACGTAATCTGATTTGTCACTGAGTTACTCCAGAGTTATGACAATATGATTCAACTAATTTTACAAAGATCTGCTATTACTTGCTTTAATGAAGTTGCAATGGATCATGACGACACAAGCTATAAAAATTACCAGCGTGGTTTGTGTAGATCATGCAAGAGAGAGAAAAGGCTGTTCAAAAGCGGGTATCATCCTAAGTCCCGAGAACCAACTGGATTTCCAGCTTTTTTAGAGCTATCCTGAACTAGTATTTAAGAAAAAAAAGGTTTGTAATTGAAAAGACAAGTTAGGTCAGAGATGTGGAGACTTTCACCCTGTATTTTTTACAGGGTGTATTTTACAACCTGAAGTGTTGTAATCCTGTAACACAAATTTTCATAGAACAAAAACATCTAAAGGTAATGAATGCATATATCCCCTTAGAGTTGGGGAGAGGGGAGTTTATGCAGTCAAAGTAGATGGCACTACAAATATAATTCAGTCACACATATTCCTTAGACACATTGGCTCTGCACATGACTACAGGTAGGATTGAATGATCCTCCCTGTTTTGCTGTATTTAAAAACAATATTCAAATCACATTTTCTCAGTAGACAGAGCTTTTATGTAATATATGATTGTTATCAGTAATAATTGAACTAATGTCTTCTTTATTCCACTCAGCCAGTAGGGCCAGACAATACAGTGATCTGTGTCCCTTTTGATTCAATTTTGCCATGGGAATCATTGATGCTACTTGGCAAAATCACTGGATAGAAGGAGTATATATTGTTGAAAAAAAGGAAACAAAATCCCTGTACACTGATGCTATCTTGATAATGGCTAAAAATCCATCTATGTGCCAACTTTCATTTCCTGAACAAATCAGAATATGTGACTATTACCTATAAAAATCTCTGTAAAAACTTTGACAGAAACATCTTGAGTTTTGCCTGGGAAAACCACTCAGTCACTCATGACACTAAGGAAATATATTAATGGACTTTTACTATGCATCCAATCATAAAGTGATTTTCTTCACTATAGCTACTTCCATTGAGGTTCAAAACAGAAAATGATTTAGCTGCTCCATAGAATCATAGAACCATAGAATGGTCTAGCTTGGAAGGGACCTAAAAGGTCATCTAGTTCCACCCCCCCGCCATGGTCAGGGACACCTCCCACTAGACCAGGTTGCTCAAAGCCCCATCCAACCTGGCCTTGAACACTTCCAGGGACAGAGCATCCACAACTTCCCTGGGCAACCTGTTCCAGCGCCTCACCACCCTCAGACTAAAGAATGTCTTCCTAATATCTAATCTAAATCTGCCCTCTTTCAGTTTGAAGCCATTACCCTCATCCTATCACTACATTCCCTGATAAAGAGTCCCTCCCCAGCTTTCCTGTAGGCCCCCTGTAGGTACTGGAAGGCTGCTATAAGGTCTCCCTGGAGCCTTCTCTTCTCCAGGCTGAACAACCCCAACTCTCTCAGCCCGTCTTCATAGGAGAGGTACTGCAGCCCTCTGATCATTATCATGGCCCTCCTCTGGACTCACTCCAACAGGTCCATGTCCTTCTTATGTTGGGGGCTCCAGAGCTGGACACAGTATTCCAGGTGGGGTCTCACGAGAGCAGAGGGGCAGAATCACCTCCCTTGACCTGTTGGCCATGCTTCTTTTAACACAGCCCAGGATGTGTTTGGCTTTCTGGGCTGCAAGTGTACATTGGCAGGTCATGTTGATCTTCTCATCAGCCAACACCCCCAAGTGCCTCTCCTCAGGGCCGCTCTCAACCCATCCTCCACCCAGCCTGTATTTGTGCTTGGGATTGCCCCGACCCACATGCAGTACCTTGCACTTGGCCTTGTTGAACTTCACGAGGCCCACCTCTCCAGCCTGTTCATCTGAGGTATGGGAGACGTTCCCATATACTAAATGGATCCCAGTGCCCTCCAGAGAGAGTACTTTATTCACTACAAACTGGGGTGTATTACAACAGCTTAAACCACTCTTGTTCATATTGATGCCCCTGTGGAACAATCAGAAGTTAAAATTTGTGGACAAATTGGCTTCTCAATGTGTGTGCACTCAGTCTGTAAGGCCTTGATCCATCCAGCTCTCTTCAGGTGCTGAGCCCCTGTATCTGCAAGTGCTGCACTCGAGTCAATGTTTCCCATCTGACTGTGTGGGACAGGGTACACGCAGGAGGCTGCTGTTTTGATGTCTCCGATTCCTTCTGTTTCCTCAGAACATGCCACTGCCTGTTCCAGCAGTGATGCAATGCCTGGAAACACTCGCAAACCTTTGTGTGAGTGCAGGTCCACTGAGGCAGGGGCTGTCTGAGGCACAGTGGGATCAATTCTCCCGGAGCCACACAAATGCTGAGCTAGAAAAACCCTCAGAGAGCTGCTTGGGAAGTCTGGCAATAAAAGTTGAGCTTTGGGCATTTGTTTCAGGCTGAACTATGGAAAAGAAAGGGATTTGAGATTCGAGTCAATTATCAGACAATTATCACAGACTGCTAGTAGTGCAACTGTTTCTTGATTTCTACAAACTTTGAGAAAAATATCTCTAACACTGAGAGATGCTATTGCAGAAACTTTATTTATTGGCACTGCACACACGGGAAGAATTTCACCACCCCCAGTCAAAGCTGGAGAGCACCTGGTGATATATAATCAAGGCCTTAAGAAAGTATCTGTGGCAGGCACTTGATTACAGAGTACAGTGCAGTGATTACAAGCCAAGGTACACCCAGATCAGAAATCTGAATTGGTATTTTTTAAGCTTTAAGAACAGTTTAAAATATTCATCTGAGCCCATTTCTACATTCAGTATTTGGAAATAAACCCCATTTCTCCACATATGGCTAAAACTTCAAAGTGATAAGGATTTGCAAATGTAATCCTTATCTCGTTGCTCAGTAGGACATTAGCTACATGCTTACGTTACTGTTAATGGTTAGATTTCTCCATAACATAGGGGAGAATATTATAATTGGTGGTAAGGTGGACTCCACCTGCAAGGCCCAGAATATTGCATTTTCCATGTTTGCGTTGATTGGTTGGTTGAAGTTGTGAAAATAGGATGTGACATCTGCCTGGACTTGTGTGTGCAAAATAGCGGCTGTGTGAGATGTGATAGGCAATAATTGGCTGCCTGCAGAGCGAGAAAACACCCACGTAAACGACGTCTCTCTCTCTTCTACAACATTAGGCAAGGAAGCCTTTCAACAAGGGGCAGGCAACCTCTCAGGAAAGAACTGTCAAATCTGCTTACATCATTGTGTCTCATTAAATTGGGAAATGCAACTCTTCTAATCATTAGTTCAGACAGCACATCATCCCACCATCCATGAAGATGGTATTATTGTAATGTGTTATTTGTGTCAGCGTTCACCATAGCAGAGTTTCTGAAGACTCCCAAAACACTCCTTTTTTCTTTTGCAGAAAGGCAGAGAAACTATTGAAAATTAGGGATTCTTAGGAAAGAAATAGAAAACAACACAAAAAGCATTATTGTATTGCCAAATAAATCCACAATGCACCTACACCTTGAACGTTGTAGGGTCTTCAAGCCCCTCTGTCACAACAAGGGGAAGTCAAGGAAGGGAAGCAGAAAAGATCAAAGGAAAGGTATCTCTATTAGGAATCCGTATATCATCCAAGTGTCTTCAAAGCAGAAGAGAGACAACTTGGGGAGGCAGGGCGATATCATATTCGTCTACAAAGTCTGAGTGACAGGAAGAGGGTAAGCAGGGAGTGTTGTTCACCATTCCTCATAATTCAGAAATCATAGCTACAAAATTAATTTGTTATTTTCAACACTGTTCAATTCCAAACAGTCAAAACTGTGTACTTTTCATACAGCACACGGCTAAATGGTGGAACTCATGCCGTAGAGTATTTTGGATGCTGAATGATGAGTTCACTGCATGAGTCTGTAGAAGATAAAACCACTCACAACAGAAATAACTACTAGTGCAACTTCTTGATGAGGAGCTCCTCTGGATTGCTGAAAGTTGGAAGACACAATGAATGTCCTATTTTTACTCTCTTCCTTAAACACTGACTTCTAAGAGCTAGCTGGATCTTTATTGTGAGCCAATAGACTTATTCTTACATGCCAGTGGTGTAAATAGATTTTACTATTGTTGCTATTACTGATAAAAAACCATATTGTTTTCACTAATGTAAAAAAAATCAAAGAACTCTTTGCTTGGGACTGAAACATAGTATGGAGGTAGGAAGAGCTGGTACCAAAAGCTGACAAGAAGCCATTTTTTTCATGACCCAATTGTAATTCAGATAGGGAGGCAACCTGACTACCAATTTATTAGTGACACTACTGTGGCAGCTCCTGCTTTAGTTGTAATGGCTTAAAATGAAATTATTTTTCTCCACCTTTTCAGATTATTCCTGTAAATGTTTTATATTTTTAATTTTAGAACTGCAATGTTTTCCTTCTTTTGATTTGTAGCCCTCAGCCAATTTCAACTTTCATATTAAAAAAACCCAACTAACCCAGAATCTAGAAGCATCTAAAAGATATATTTAAGAAAACAACCACATCATATTTCAGTTTCCAACACCTTTCAGCTGTGATGCCAGGACAAGGCATGACAATGGCTGTGACTCCTTAGGTTGTTCCCATCTAGTGCCCTCATCTCATTATATGGATGCTCTGAGGCAGGGACCTTCTACAGCCTGTAAGCAATACTGCAGTAGAGTCCCAAGAAAAATAGCATCTGAAGATTGTCTTGAGCTCTCAAAAGCATTGCTCCTCCTCAGCCAGGAGTGGCATTCTCTGAGATTTCAAGTCATAAAAGAAAAAAGAAAATAAAAGCAATGCTGTCAGCAGTGTGACCTTCACAGCTGCAAATCCATTGGGAGTCAGAAGAAATTGTTTCCTTATATAGGAAATACTGCACAGATAGGGACCACAGCAGCAGCTGGCCAGCCAAATCCAAGTTCTGGCGACTAAATGCCACAGATGCCTACCAGGTAACTGAGAAGCAGAAGCGTTATATTTGCACTCTGTTTTGGCACTCTTCAGGCCTGCATGGAGAGTATACCACTGGCTTCTGACAAGAGGGAAAACAAGGGGCTTTTAAAGTTGCGGTATTAAGGTGGGTACTTTCTTATTGTTGTATCTTAGAATCATAGAATAGTCTGGGTTGAAAGGGACCTTTAAAGGTCATCGAGTCCAACCTCCCCTGCAATGAGCAGGGACATCTTCACTACATATTTACTTCAACTATCACGAAACTTTGTATTTTAAACAATCAACAGTGGTGTGATAATACAGTTAATGAAAAACAGAAAAACGTGTTTGTGAAGGATAGAAAATAGGTATAAAATGGGATAGGATTTTTATTTTTCTTCATGAATCTTATTCAAGAGCTTTGAGTTAACTAAGAGACATGGTTTCTACAAATAGTATCTACTTGACATGTCTGGTCTACTAGTAATATGCAACGCAAAAAGGAAGGTAAGAGTAGAGAGCGGTACAGAGAATGAAGATTTTCAGTATTTGTCCCAATAAAGGCCAGCTATAGCACTGGCTGCTGCCTGGGCTGGCTGGTGATTGGCACCAGCCACCATCCCACTGCCTGCGCTGGTAAAGGTCAGAGCGAGCTGCCTGGTACTGTGTGCTGACTGAGGAACCGAGCTGGGCATCTGGCTTCCACATCCTCCTTCCTACTGTGTGGCTGTCATCCCCAGAGGAGAAAAAGGAGGTTTGAAAGGAGGCTACCTGGAAGGCTAAGAGCAATATGCACAATGTCTGTGTCTTTAATATCCCCCATGACAACAGGAGCAGCAGACTCCATCCCTCCACTGCCAGCTGTCTATTCTGGCTTCCCTTCCTCTGATGGGATAACATCAGAGACAAGAACAAGATCTGGCCTGAGCTTGGGTTTCTCCATTTGCTCCTCTTCACTCGTGTGACAACAATGCTGGCTGGGAAGTAGGGACCACTTAGTGGCAAGGGAAAGGATGAGGCTTCTCATGGGAACTGGTGTGAGATGACATGGGACTGGGCTGTGTGGGGGTGACAGGTGACTGTATCTCAGGAAGTGAGAAGCAATGGAATCTTGTACTTTTGGAAAATGGAGAGATATGAGAAGAGAAAGGAAATATCAGGGAGTTATTTTCCTCTAGTACTTGGAGCAGAAAGAAAATAACTTTTTGGCTGTGCAGCTGAGGAACCCTGGACTGGCTGTTAGCTCTGCAGGAAATCCAGGGAGAGACTTTTCATCTCCTTATGCAGTAATCTGAACAGTAAACATAAACTAAACTCTGAATCTAAAAGTAATGACCTAATTCTGTATGATGCTGAATATCACAAGCTTCTGTGGGGTTGTGGATCTTCGGAGGCACCTCAGAATGTCATGGGCTTGCAGTACTGAGGCAAGCTAGTGAGCCTGCTAGTGCAAAGGGGAAGTGCACTGAACAGGACACAGGGGACCTGGATGCATCCCATGTGGTCACTGATGTAATGGGCATAAAAGTGCTCACCTCCATCAGAAAGCTCTTTGAGAATTATGACCACCAGGTAAAAGCAAGTCATTTCAATGAGTTTTGTGGAGTTTTTTGTGCTAAATGTGTTTTATATTATTCCAAAGTCACAGTCAACCATAAAGTTAATGAATTAAGAATACAGTGGGGGAGCTGTGACTGCCAAAGTCATTGTGTGGCGCTGGACACAGCCTCTTGCATGTCCTTCCTATTAGAAAACTGTGGTGATAACATCTCAATGAGCTATGACAGGGTTTGATGTTAATGATTATCCACTGCTTTGAAAGTTCAGACTTGATATAAAAGTACTGATATGGGGGTCTGGGCCCATGCAAAATGAAACTAGGCTCTCAGTCTCACTGCCAGAGGGGAACAATAAAAACTTACCCAGGAGCCACTGGCAGTTTCTGAAGGAAAGGCATAGACTGTCACGAAAGCTGCCCTATTCCTTCAGGTCCTCATCAGGTCAGGGGCAGGCTGGGGGTGCTACCTGGGAATACCAGTGTTAAATGTGCCTGCTTTACCCACATGCAGCAAACACAGGTTTTTTCCACTCCCTTCTTCCCAGCACAAAGTTCATTTGGAAAACAATAAAAAATAGTCAACTGAAAGTCCCGTCCCTGCAAGCGAATGCTGTTGCTAAACTTGTACTCCCAACACACAGGTCACGTGCCTCAGCTCTCACAAGCAATGTAGGTCGGTGTAATGCAGGGATCATGCCAAATACCCCTTACCTGTCCTCCCAGATGGGCACATTATTTTTTCCCAGCTGAAAATGCTAGACTAAAATTTGGCAAAAAGACAAAACAATCATACACAGACTGGTAATGATGATATCACCGAGTGTCCTGGAGCTTTGAGTTATTAACAGCACAGCAAAATTCATTAGCATGTCAAAGCACCACAGCCCAGAATGCATACAGACCGGCATAAAGAATTAGGGCATGAAAGACAGCTTATGTGGAGAGTCACTGACAATGAAAAGAAGAGAATATTGTGCTTGGGGCAATTCTTATTCATCAGAGTCTTGTCAGTATGGTTAGAGACTACAGAATAAATGTGTCTAAACACATTTTGTTTGGCCACACTAAAAAGCAAAGGTTATGAGGGTATCCTCCAGTTTTTTCTATTCATCAGCTGCAGATGAGTATAGGACCCTTTTCTCCACCTCGTAAGCAACTTCCTCTCTGCTGTATAGTATATGATGCCATACCATAGAGTAAAAGGTATAGCAATCAATCAATTTTCTAACCCTCTAAACTGATGTATTTATACTATCAGGCAGTGTAAATCACTGCAGCCTCCCTGAAGTGATCAGAGCAGTGTTGGTTTAGAGTGTTACGTCTTGAGACCAAAGCCATGTGTGGTTGTGCTGCAATCTGCCAAGTGCTTGCAACCTGGTTCAATAACTGTGCAGGTGATTTTGAGAATATTCTTCTGCTATAGATACTGGTGGTGATAATTAACTAGACAACAGTCCCTGTGACTCACTGGTCCATCAACGGTCATTTCAGTGCAGAGGTGTGCTCAGGTGCTATATATGATATTTTCCAGGCAAGACATAAAACCGTGATTTTGCATTTACGATAACTGTTCCATGAGGAAGTGTAATGCTAATGAAGTCTGTTGTCCTGCTTACATCCCAAACTGGAAAATTGCCACTCTGCCTGTTTGAAGAGTTGTTTGCTTACAATGCACAGTTCTTTTTGAGCCCTATGCAGTCACACATTGTTGCTGGGTGTAGTTAAACAGCTGCTTTCTTTTTCCCCTAATTTGATAGCAACTCTGTCTCCCATTAGGGGTGTTGAGAACAGAGTACATCCTGATTTAAAACTCAAGAAGTATCTCTGAATTCAGGCTGCATGGCTTTGGCAGCACTACCATTTTTATCTGGCAAAGTAACATGAAGTGAGAGATTGTTTTACTGACAATGTTCAGTGGAACTGGAGCAGGCCAGTATGAAAAATGGATGTTAGTTAACTAGCAGGTGTTAGGTATGAGTAATGAAAGAAATGTGGGAGGCAAACTTTGCCCACTCACTTTGTGTAATACTTGTATCTCTGCAAAGAATGGCCTCTTTGTGCAGGCATAAGCCTTGCATTCATTTCCTGCTATGATCTTATCTAAAGAATTTGAGTGACCCTGATATGCCAGTAAATTTGGGTCCCTATACACTGAATTACTCCTTCCATTTTTATTCATGTCTTGGCATTACTGGTCATCCCATTTTTCTCCTCCACAGATAGATCAACACCCTGTAATATCCCTGGGCTAATTTTGTGTCTAAGTCATAATACAAAGCAAGCATGATCTGGGAATAACAATCACAGCTTTTGAAATGGAGCATACTGTAATGTGATCACATGTGTAGTCAGACGTACACTGCTCTGAGCCTGCAGTACCCTCAGAGGTTTGGTATTTTCTTTTAAAGATACAAAGAACGTCTGTCTATAGCTTACCTATAGTCTATAGACCATCTATATTCCAAATACTATCTACATATAGTCTACCATACAATACTTCCAATTTACTTCTGCAATACAGATTTCCCAATGAAGCAGGGCCATGATTCTCAACTATTTGGGTAGATATGCCAAGAAAGAAACAGTCCAGACCTTTTCAGTGTCAGTGTACGCTGTTAGATACAGCGTATTTTAAGACCAGAAATGATCATTCAAATTATGTTCTGTATTACACAAACTATAGCGCTCTCCCAGGATTTAACTTATTAAAATGCTAAGTCATTCTTTTTGTTAAAAACTGCAGCTTATTGCTACTCTGGCTTTTTTGAGCCAGCTATTCAGTCTTCTTTTTTTTAAATGTTATATTATAAAGTTCTCCACTGCTGGAAAACTTTGCTGCATAAACTTGTAGGACCCTGAGCAAGCCATCTTGTCAGTAAACCAAGCAGAAAGAGTTCCAATTATGAAATACATTTTTTTTCAGGTGAATAATCATCTGTGTACCTCTTTCTGAATTCCCTCCAGTTTTTGAACATTGTTTTTGAGCTGGGGATTCAGAACAGAGCTAAGAATTCAGGTATTTACTTCATCAGTGCCCTACATGTTTCCCTACTCACTCATGGTATTTTACTGCTTTTGTGTCCAGCCACATGCATATTAGCAATGGCATCACACTGGGACCTACTGTGTGACAGGAAGTCGCCACTGTTCACAGAATCATGGAAAAGCTGTGGTTGGAAGGCACCTCTGGAGACTGCCTAGTCCAACCTCCCTTATTAAAGCAGGGTCAGCTCCAGCAGGTTGTTCAGGGCTGTGTCCAAAGTTTTGAATATCTCTAAGGATGGAGACTCCTCAGCTTCTTGGGACAGCTAGTTCCAGTGTTTAACCACACTCCAGTAAAAAAACGGTTTTCACATGTTTAAATGAAATTTCCTATATTCTCATTCTCTCATCTCTTACGTGAACTATTTGTTCTTAGATGAACAGCGTCCCCTTTGACTTAGCTAAAACGCATTTCAATGATCTTCTAAATATTATTAGAAGCTGAGATAAACTTTTGTATTCCTGTCCTCAAGCAATCCACGTTAAAACTGAATACATGGCAGTAAACTGATGTACTGCAGTTAAACAAAGAGGCTTAAACAGAGGGATCTGATAGTTGTCATCTTGAAGTTCAGCAATATGCAACATTTGAACTGGTAAAATTATTTAGAACTTTGTGTTCTCTTTTTTTGCTATTTGCTTTTCTAGTTTATTCTCAGATGACATAATACCTTAGGTTTAGCCATTGACATGACTATCTGCTGTATCTAGTTTAGATCAATGCACTCATACACCACCATTCTCTCCATTTTCATAACATATGTTTTATGAATAAAAACACATGATAGGATGTTCTATTTACTTATAATTTTAATACTCATTAATATTCCTTTTAGTCCTTTGCTAATTGTTATAATTAATTCCTTTTTTAGTCTCTTACATAGATTTCAAGTGGTGTTTGCATTCCAACAGTTAAGACTAAAAATGAGTTGTCAGACTGTATCTGTCTTTCAGACCATGCTTTACAGGAAAAATGGGCCGTTACTCTGAAACACAGAAATAAAATAAACACCCACACTGAATATTCTCATAGAGAATCATGAGAGTGTTTCCAAAAAAAGAGTCTTTTATAATATGTAGATTTAAAGTGCTTTTAATAATGTCAGAAAAAGAAAACTTCAAAGTACTTCATGGTTTCCACTGACAGAAATGAAAAACTGCTGGCTTCATTGACAGAAAAGACAAACTTCAAAGTGGATAGTCATCTTCAAAAGCTCAGAACAAGCCAGATGGTCCCAATGTACGTGGTTTGTGAATGAAGAGAATAGGTATCTCTCCTTGGCTGTCAACCTGTCTTTTTTATAAGCACTAAATTCTCTTAGAAGCAAAAGTACTAAAAGAAAAAGTACTACACAGACACCAAAATAGCATAAAATTCATTTTTTATTCAACCACTTCCAAAAATTTTTAATTTTTTTTTCCACTTACCAGGTGCAAAATATTGGCCTGCTCACATAGGCTGTAGTAGCTTTCTTTATTAGTTGAAATAATGAACTTATTCATCAATACTATTGATCAGAGGCTCACATTTTTCCAGCAAAAGCTGAGAGTCAGATGCTGATAGCTTTCTCTTAACAGTCGCATACTTTGATACTTCTACATAGATGACGGCTGACACACACTGCTGCAGTCCCACACATCCATATATTAGCTGAGCTGCACTCCGCTCTTTAGCAGAGCCTTCTCTCTTCCATTCAAAGAGATCTTTGGCTGTGATCAGCAGTAAGCAGTAAATGCCCCCATTGCTCTGGGTTTACACAAAGGTAGTGAGAGCAGAAGTAGACATGAAGCAGGAAATGTACCCTCTGCAATTCTTGTAAAAACACATTTCTATTGATAAACAATAACAGCCCAAGAAAGATGATTAATTTTAAAGCATGAGCTACCACTAGATCCCAGAAGCTGTCTGTATTAACAAAGTTAACAGCGCCTAGGAACTGGCTTGAGCACTGCCCTGTGATCATCATACAGTTTAGTTGTCAGTTGTTGGCCCTCTTTTCTTATTTTGCTACCAAACATCTGCTCTGTGGAGTGATATTTCAGCTGACCCTAGCATGACTGTCATTCCCTCAGGGAAGCTCGTAGATCTTTGAGTGGAGTACACTTCTGCCTAGTACATGTGCCAACAGTTTGTGATGAATCTACGATGATGAGAGGAAAGAAGATGGGATGCTTGATGTGGTCTTGACTTTTTTGTCTATAATCTTCACTCACTGCAGGAGCAGGAGCAGGAGAAGGAGAAGAAGTGGAGAGAAGCAACTTCCTTCTGAGTTGCAGCAAGATATAATTGCTTTCTACAAACCTGACAGGAGAGGGGAGAGCTATCTGACCTGAGGGGTAATGTTGGCAAAAGAGAAAGAGAGTATTAACTGCAGAAAATTATAAAATTATTTTTAACTGCCAGCTCTAGAGGAGCCTTCTTCTAAGAGTCATGTGGGCAAAAACCCAAACGAGTTCTAAGACTGAACTTCATATACTTACGAAAAAGTCTCATGGTGTCATGGTTTCCTGTGACAATTGAGAACTGGACAGTGTCTCAGGAGCTCTCTTTTAAGCCTGTGTTCTGCAGATATAGAATGAGTCTATATCATCATTGCATGATCCCTATGCGCTTCTTAACCAGGACTTCCGATATCCATGACCTTCACCTTCATGTTCTCACAAGGCTGCAGGAGGAAGTTGCTGTGTGCTGTTCTGTTCAGGAACAGCTTGCAGATGCACACTGTGCTTTCTTTCAGGGAAAGTTTAGAGATGTTCTTTCTTTTTACTTGTTAAGATCACAGCAAGCAATGTTATTTATAACTCAAACTTGTGAAACTTGTTCAGAGAGCTTTTGATAGTTCCTTTTGTAGCAAGGCACCCAGATGAAAGCTCCCAGATTTTGCTTGTTTCCTGAGGTGGTAAAGTAAGGAGAAAACATGGGAAATGTAAGACCACTTTGGAAAGTGGCAGTTTTAACATGATATAGGCAAATTCCAGCCCCACATTCAGAAAATTCATATGTTTCTGGCTCAGAGAGAATATAAGGAGTCTCTGGTGCACAGAGGCAGGTTTGGAAGAGGCAGTCTGAAAACTGTCATGGTGGCCCAAGCTGCTGGCTCTGTGTAGGTGTGGAAATGCCAGTGGGAGGTTAGCAAAGTTTTTTGTGCCCCCCTCAAGAATCAAATAAAACTCTTAGCATTCTGGTGCTTTAAAGATGCTTGGTTTGCCCTGTGACATTGGGTGCATTGTATGGAAAGGCTTTCCTTCAGAAACACACATGCAGAAAGAGAAAAGAATTGCCAGAGCTTCTAGGATTCACCAAGAGTGAATTTACTGAGTATAGCTGAAACAAATCAGAAGGATTCCTTCTCCACCCACATATTTTTCATAGTTCAGGAGCTATAGTGCAGATAGATTTATGTATACAGTGCTCAATATTCTGTTTGCATTGTATGATAGGGCAGCTGATGGAGCAGCATCAGAACACTTTGGGAACTGGCAGCTCTTCAAGAACTGCTCCAGCATGGGTCCTTTCTCAGGGTACGATCCTTCAGGAATGGACTGCTCCAGCCTGGGTCCCCCACAGGACCACAGATCCTGCCAGGAGCCTGCTCCAGTGTGGGCTTTCCATGGGCTGCCATGTGACTATCCTCTCCACCGGGGTCCTCCATGGGCTGCAGGGGGACAATCTGTTTCGCCATGGTCTCCTGCACAGGCTGCAGGGGAATCTGCTCTGGTGCCTTACAGAAGGTTTCTGGACACTAGAGCTGTCCAGGGCTGCTGAGGCGTGCAGGATCTGCAGGTCCTTTGAGTCTGGCAGGGAGGCAGTGCCATACAAAAGCGTGACTCCCCAGCCTGAACAGGGTTTGAAAGGCAGTGTTTGCTGCCCCATGCCCTGGGATCTCAGCAGGTTGCCATGCAGAGTTGTGCTGCGCACTGCTAACGTGCTGGACTCTGTTCTTCCTGAGCTGTAGCAGCACCTGTGTGCCTAGGACCCAGGCTTCCTGAAGGCAGCCCTGCAGAGCCCTTTTGTAATGTTTGTGGAATAGGCTTCAGTTCTCTGTGGCTCAATTTCCTCATCTATGTATTTATGACTGCAAGAAGAAATTTGTCAGTGCTTAAAGGACTGAGTTCCTGGAATGAAAGCTGCTATACAGGCAAAGGCTTAAGTTTAAATTCCTCAGGGCAGGCATTACTGCTTATTTGTATAATGGCACTCCTGTGCGCACTCTTCAGTAATAATAGCAATGACAATGGAAAATATACTTCAGGGTCCATCTGTCTTATGATTTGGTTCACCTCGTGGCAGCAGATTTGCAGGGTGAGCTGTGAACCTGAAAGCTGCTTTGCACAGATCTCTATATTCACAAAGAGTTAGTTTGCAAGCCTGGGGCCACACATACTGAAAAATGAGGGAATAGGTTTGTCAAAAGTTGGAATAAATGGGTTATTTTTCATGGGTCTTGGCATGCATTTAAATAGCACGTGGTATAGAAAGAGTACTGCTAGCTGGAGAAATTGCAGAAAGCAGTTTCTTCCCCTGTATGAAAGGGAAATGTACAAAACAAATGTGACTTTTTTGCCATATAAATCTTTCAAAAAAAATGTATTCCACTGAAAACCGTAATTTTGTGAATGGAGCACAGCTAGAATGAAACCTCCCTGAAACTAGGCCCTTGGCAGGATGGAAAAAAGTTTTCCCTTGCTATGTGTTTGCTCAGGATAGATTTACTCCTAAAAAGACTGTCGGCACCATTTCCAATTGAAAAGTAATCTCCAATTTCCCACCCCTAAGGGATTAATAGGGATGGAGCCTAGCTCCACCTTTTGATGCATTATGTATCAGCCCTGGAAGTAAGGAGAGGGCAAAAGATCAGGCTTTCAACCTGCTTCTCAGTAGTCTTTGGTGTGTCCCCTCGTCTAGGGGCATGTGGCAGCTGCCTGCTGTGGAATGCCCTTCCCGTGTGTCCAGCCCTGAGCGAAGGCTGGAGCTGGGGGTCTAGGGCTGCCGGAGCTTGGAGGGGCACAGCTGTGGGGACCGTGCCCTCTGCATCCCGTCCTCTCACCACGCAGACAGCAGGGGCCAGGGATCCAGCTGTCCACAGGGACAATGGCATCTCCAAAGAGTTTACTTCAGCCACAAAACAGTGTCTTTTATTAGGTTTGTTTTCTTGGTTGGGGTGGCGGGTTTTTTAACTCTTTGTGGGATGGCTTAGCTGCTCCAGGGACCAGCCTTGCAGTCTGCATTGGGAATGCTGGGAAAGGTAAGATGTTGCTTTCTTCTTTTAAACCAAATTTTTAAAACCTGTGGAAAGAGAAAAAAGAAAAAAAAAAGAAGAGCAGGGAGAAACGGGTAGCTTTGTGCATGCAGTGGCAGAAGTTATGAGGCAGGGGTGGGGAGGGAGCCTACCACACAGACATGGCGGGGCAGGAGGCGCCCAGGGAGCTGCCACTCCTGCCATCCCACCGGGCCGCTGCACAAAGCCTGCCTGCCAGCAGCCCAGCCACTGAGCGGGTGGCCATGGAGCGGGTGGCCATGGCAACCCTTCGGCAGGGCTGCTAGCCAGAAACCCTGCCGCATCGCTGGGGCCCACTGGCGGGTTGCTGGGGTTACTGGGGGGGGGGAGCATGAAGGAGGCCCCAAGGCCTGCCCAGAGGTCCCAGGCCAGCCGGACTGCTCTATGCTTGATCCTGCTGAGGAAAAACCCCAAAGCAAGCCACGTGATTTTCTCAGTTAACAGAGTTTCACTTGACCTTGTGTTTAAAACGGCCCGACTCCTTTCCAGGGTGCTAATTAGGAAATGCTAAAGGACTCATGGTGGAAGAAGGGGGAAAGGCTTTTTTCATGGCCGGGTGTTACTCCAGTGCAGGCTGGATGTCCCACGGTAGATGTTAATAGTTAACAGGCAGGTCTCTAAACACCAAGGGATCCAGGGAAACGTTGCTGTGCTCCTCTGTGAAACTGGGATATTTCTTCTGCTTAAAAAGCCTTTGTTAAACTGCCTTGGAATAACTCAGGCTTGACAAAGTGGAACTAATTGGCCTTCATCTTCCCAGTCTTATGCAAAACAACTTCAAAATCAGAAGGATTTTTGAGGCAATGATATCCAGTATAAGGAGTAAAGCATAAATCTAGATTTTAAGGCATTCGGTGCAACATAAAACTCAAGTGATAACTTTGTACTTTGGGAGATGTCAAAACATCTGCTAGCAAAGGAAAGGATGTAGGCCACCTCTCTGTCAACGGTGGAGGTCACCTCTCTTCTTGAGCAGTCAGCACAACCCTTAAAATAAGAGACTGTCTTGTGGATACGCACACTCTTCCAAACTCTTCTTGCTTTGATTTTGAATGACATATTAAGGACTGGATATAAACTCAGTTCTTTCCCTGTTCAAACACTACTGTCAATACCAGCCCTGATCTCTTTCTTCCAGTCTCTTAATCTTTTTTTTTTTCTCGTGGACATCTTATTCAGAAGATAGTTGTTCTTATTTCCAGTTGCTTGCTTGAGGTTACTCTGTTTTAGCCCTTTTCTTCACAAACTGCAGCAGAACTAATGAAGGTTCACTCTGTACAGTTAGTGTGAGTTTCAGTGATTAAAAATAAAACTTGTCATTACTATTTATGCTTATGCTGGGAAAGGATATGGCAATTCAAGAGAACCAGTTCAACATTTGGCTTACCAAGACCAGCTCCCAAACTGACCAGCCTTTTCCCACTGCTGAAAACATGCTAAAATCACCTTATTTGAACTTAATTAAAAGTATCCACCTATTTTTAAAGCAGTTTCTAAAAACAAATAAACTGCTATTCTACATTCCTAATATGGACCACATCATTATCACATATTTATGCTGTGGGTCTTAGAGGCCTCAGAGAAAACTGAACTATGTTAGTGTCTTCCTGTGCTCAAAGGCACAGCATGCGAGACAGTGCGTAACTGGTCCCTGTTGCTAAGAGCCTACATATTTCAGCAGGTAAAGTGTAGATGATAAAACAGATACAGAGAAAGGAAATGACTTGTCTAAGATGATCCAGTGGATCAGTAAAGAAATTCAGGTTTCATTATGTACAGGTCTGTGCTGTTCCTGGTACATTGTACCTATTCTAATTCCTTAATAATAGTATGGCTTTAGTTCACATCATTCACTTCAGCATGCTTTGCAGCTGAAGTTAATTGAAAAATATCAGATTGAAGTTCTAAGATGGAAACTTCTCATTGAGCACTTGCTGGACTGATTTTAACCTTTTTGTGCAGGAGAAGGGTGGCACAGCTGCACATACTGTTATGTCAGGACTGTTTGTTTTTTTTCCTAGAGAAACATATCTAATTACATACCATATCTTCTTATTTTTATGCTTCCTATTAGGTGAGCTATAGGGCCTAATTCTACTGCTACAGAAATAAGCAGGAGTTTCCCCACTGATTTAAAAAGATTTAAAATTACTAAACTAAAGCCGGATTGTGGAATAGCTGGCATAGCCTCAACGTGCAGTTTGCAAAAAGGAAAGAGGTCACATCCACATGGCATTAGATTTGGTTGTCAACATTGAAGTCAGGGATTCACTTAGGCTTCTGCCACCACATGCTTTGGAATTCAGTGGTAGTGCAGAGATGTCACCATAACATGCCTCATGCTGCAAAGAAAGGTGCAGAAACTGGTTCAACACCAGCTTAGGTGGGGCAATGAGCTCAGGTGAACTTCCATTCTCACCATGAATGACTAAAGAAGGATCTTCCCAGTTAGATCTCAGGGGTACAGAGCACAGCACTCAGGAATGTCAAATGGAGTTAAGATGATCAAGGAGGAACTCAGGTTGGGTTTGGGTTTTTTTCACTTTCTTAGACCACTAGCAGAATGAATGAACAGAAAACCACTTCCTTATCTGCCACTGCCTGGAAGGAACCTCTGGCTTTCGAAGATACAGGGTCCTCCAGCCATTTACCTGTTTAATTTACATTTTTGCAAGTTTCTGAGGTGACTTTGGCAAGTGTCTATTCCATGCTTGCAATTTATAGCAAGGTTTTTAATAAAGGATCAATGAGCAATTATTGTTTGTTAAAACCAAGTGTAATGTAGATGTAATAAACCAAAGAGTAGAAGCTTTTGCAGGTTACTGCAAGCAACATGCTGATCTCTTAGAATTTACAACATTCATAAAGCACACAATAACTGTAATGTCAAAGGTGGTCAGTATGTTGTTTTCCAGAAGAAAACCAGAAGTATCTTTTTTGCTGATTAAAATGGTTTTCTGAGGAGGAATTAAATCTGGCAAGGAGGTTCGGAAGTGAAAGGTTCCCTGTGAATTAAAGTGTGACAGTTTTCAGGAGTAACAAATCCTTAATTAATGTGGGATGGATGCCAGAGGCAGTTATTTTAAAAATAAACTTGAAAGCAAGTGCAGGAATTCCCTGAAACAACGGTTTTCTCTTGCCATTTTCTGAGAACATGTTGTCTTATTGGCCTATTTGGTAGGCTATCGGGGCTTGCATTACAGAGGCATCATTCTAATTGTCATTTAATAGAAGCTTTATTTTATTTTATCCTAAACCACTTCCATGAATCTCCCATCACTTAAGCCTGGCATTAAAGAGAATTCAAAATCAAACAAGCTACTCAAGAAAGAATTGTCCTTTGACAGAACTGGGGCTTCCAGTGCATTTTAATTTTTCTGGAGACTGCATGAGTTGGAGACAGGGGCTTCTGTGTCTTGATCTGTGACAACTGGGTTCTTACCAAATAATAAGCACAATAGTTGATGTGAAGGTTCAGGGTAAATCTCCACATTTAGCATATGTAGGAATAGATGGATTTACATACGCAATTACTGCAGAAGACAGAGAGATGATGACAGACTTTTGCCTTTGTAAAAATCCAATTTTCTAAGGTAATTGTACCAAGTATGACTAGGTAAGCAAACAGTTCCGGCTTCTCATAGTGATCATGCAAGAGGAGCACACAGAAATTGGCAATACTTGCATTTACCTTTTGCTCTTAATAGCTCATGCAAAGTTAATTAAATATCACAAGTAAATTAGCCATTTTATTTTCCTTAGTTAACTACAAGAATTAATCCTGGATTCAGTGAGGCGAAATGTTGCTATTAGCAAATGAGAAATGCAGGGGTGTAAGTAGGTAGTGATCTACCTTTTTAAATTCAAAAGTAAAAATAGAAAGATACATTAGTTCACTTTACCTGAGTTTCTGGTTGAGCAGCTGCTGTGAAGGGGAACATTATTTCTTTTCTATGAATTTCATTAGGTCTCATTTCTGTGTCGTATTACAACAGAGAGTGCCTTAATGATGCTAACTACATTTGACAGGTACTGTAGGCAGGAGCACATAATGGCATCAGCAGAACCAGTCCTTCCTCATTAATTCATAGGCTTTTCTGGTGTGCTCATTCCCATAATATGTAAAGTTTTGGGAACTCTAAATGGTTTTTTTCTTCACAACATGCTCATGAGAGGTACTGAACCAGTTGTTCAATTTTATAGATGGGTGACGGAAGCACAGGGAGATTAGGTGGTAAGCCTAAAATCTTTTGCAAAGCTAAGCACATGCTCCAGGTCTCTTGGTTCCACTCTTGCTCTGGAGGTGCCTATGCCCTTTCCCTGGTTTCACAGTGATGGGTGCTATAGGAACTCACAAACAGTGCGTCACTAGACCTCTTCACAGATATCTCCTTATTACATTTTACTAACTTCTCCTAGGATTGCAACACATACTGATCAGAAATATGATACAGAAATAACATGGGACAATACAGAAATGTGTATTAGTCTGTCTAGTGCAGTCTTTTTATACGCACCTGTTTGTACTGTACTGCTCAGCACCAGTTAGTCATAGTGTGAACATGCTGCAGTCTCTTATTCTAGACAGGGAAGGGCTGAGTTACAGTATTTTGGCCATACAGCTGTCAGTTTGATGGTGCTCTGGCTCCACAGCTTTGCTTTGGCCCATGGGAAAGGTAGGGGCCAGGGCAAACTAGTGCTGGGAATGAAGAGTTACGACTTTAGCCCCCTCAGGCCTGGGAAGACCTGGAACCCGTTTCCCTTGCTCTAACCATCAGGCAAGGTGACAGGACCACTGCTCAACCAAAGAGGGTTGAGCAGATGGAGCTCTTGGGACCTCTTAGATGGTGGAGAGCCTCCCTGTTTGTCTTTGAGTCACAGGGGATCTTTGGCATCTACAATCTTAAGCAAGGAAATTTCAGATCTTGTTCGAAAGCCTGTCTTTAGGAATACTGGGAACTTTGTAATCTAGCTGTAGGTTTAGGGGCCTTCAGCGTTCAGCACCCATTGCTAGTACATGGTTTAAATTGCTTTTCTGAAGCTTTGTGCTTAGTATGGCACACAAGTCCTGTAGTCAGACATTGTGGGTCCCCAGAACACAGCCCAGTAACTGAAACTTGACTAAAGCCAGGTCATATTGCAGCTCCTGTTTTCTTTTTATCCACTTAAGCCAGCTACCTATTAAAGAAGGAAGTTAAAATGTGATGTCTATCAGGAAAATAATAGTTTTAATGTCTTCTAGGTACTTAGTTGTTCTGAATTTGATTGTTTAACATGCTTCATATTAAACACATTAGCTATAAATTAAACATATGCCAGTTTAAAATATCATGAAAGCATTTATATGTAATATTGGAAATAATGTAATATTTTGATATAACATACTTAGTATATAATTTTTTCAGTAAAAATGTGATATACTTTTAATGTGATATGCTGATCTTTTAATCTTCAATGTTCTTTTTTTAAATAAACATTAACTAACATTTTCATTGCTCTCTGTATCTGCACAGATGTCAGAAGAGATATTCAGCCAGTGAGATCAGGATCTGGCCTATGACAGCTAGGTCAGTTGCTGTTAGCTTAAGAATTTAGTTGTCTTTTTTTCAGTTTTGTAATGTTCATGTAAGGCATACTACTCACACTGGTAGCTTGAAGCACAGAATCATGTATGTAATTTTAATTAAACAGGCAAATGTTCACACAGTTTTTGTTAAGAATTTTAATTTCTGTAAGCCAGGTGTAAATAGGATTCACAAGATTGAATGACAGAGCTCTCTGATGAGATGCCTGTAATCCTTTTACTTTGGAATACATTAACATTGCTTTGATTGCAACAAATAAATACATATCGCTATTAGACTGCTCTCCTCCACTAACAGGCACAATTATTTGGCTTTCTGGGCATCTGTATCATCTAATACTGGTAATGATTTTTGGTCCTTAATTCTGAGGAATCTAAATTCCCGGTTAGTACACACTCCTTTTACTCCATATCTTAATGTGTCAATATTAGTGCAATACGATTTGTTTAGTGTGAAGCAATCAAAAGGGGGCTGAATAAACTTCTAATATATTCACATAAAACACATGGGATCTTTTCTTAGATCTATATGACCAACACTCATGCCAGACACATCTAAAAATCACTGACTGGTACCGTGTTACTGGATTATTTAGTTATCCATTCTGGAATTAAGGGCAGCTGTCTCTGATATGCCCAGTCCATGGGCAGAACTAGATTTTGCTCTTGCTCACTTCCAGCAATTCTAATGTCCACTTGAGGTTGCCCTCAACTAACCTGAACCGCGTGCACTGCCCTTCCGGCTACCTCTTGCAACTCTGCCTTAATGTGAACACTTTCTACATTTAGGCAAAATTACATGTTCTGTATTATAGCATCTGCAGATGTCTTCTTTCCTTTGGGAACATAACAGTATCCTTCCCCATCATTCTCCTTGGCTGCAGGGACAGACCTACAAGACTCCGATTCTCATCAGATATGAAGGCGAATGGAGGAAAAATTCTGTCTTGCCAGCTTCCTCCCATAGGCAGAAAAGTTATAAATAAGCCTCTCATTTCTTTTCTGAACACCCTGAGGTGAACAAAGAGCAATTCTCATGCAGCAGAAGGCAACAAAGGAAGAAAATTGGCATAGTCTCTGGTCTATATTGCAACTTTTCACCTTCCCTGCTTCTTTCAGTTTCTTTTGGAAAGAGGAGGGGTGGTCTGTTACTTCCTTTCCCTTCCTCTGCCTTTGTGGAGCAGCTACCTAGCCTCCTCTGCAACTTTTTGGAGTCTTGGACAGGTAAGCTTGCTGCAGCTTCCTTGCTCCTTGCAGAGAAATGCTACCCTGAGAAAAGGGCAGGAGTCACAGGGGAACACAAAAGCTAAGAGGATGCCAATCTCCCACAAACCAGCCAGCAGGCTGTTTGTAACGATTGTCAGTAGCAGGAGGGGCACCTAGGTGCCACCCAATATGACTGGTCTTATGTGCAGACCCCAGAAGGCTACTGCTGATAAATATTACACTACCAATGCTGGAAAACTGAACTGCTTATTAAGTTTTGTATGCAGTCAGCTAATAAGAGGGAAGAAAGGCTTAGTTAGGCACATTATATTAGAAACGTATTTACCACTTATAGGTTAGTCAAGAGTTGCATGCTTAGAAAACACACGTTTGACAAACTTGCATAGCTATAGATACATATTTTAGTTCTTCAACATGAAAGAAATTCTAAATAACAGTTGCAAAAAGATATTAGTAATTCCTTTGTATTAACTTGACAAAACACAGCTAAGACTACAGAGTGGGAATTCGCAAGTAACTACCTAGGTCACTAAACTCCCCAGTTTTATAAAACAGAGTCTCTTTAAAACGAGTATTGTTCTTATCACAACCGGGAAAAGGAAATCATGAGTACAACTTCTAATTTTAACTGCCAACTACTCATTGTTGACTGAGGTTTTTATATTCCTATTTAAACGAGATACATTGGATAAGCAAGTGAATTAAGAGCCAAAGCTCTCCTTCACTTCCTCTGTAGTCAATGGAAAGACTACATTTTCAGATGGCACTTCAGATCTGTCCATTGCCTGTAGAAAAGCATGTAGTGGGAAGAGGCATCTATACTGGGCATCTGAGCTATACACCTAACATAGGCATATATTAATCTCAGCCTAAATCCCTATTTCTTACTCAGACAAAATTTCAACCTTGGCAGAGTTTGGGGTCAAGCAGAGATTTGCCTCAGAAAGGAATGTCTTACCAGGAGTTGTTTGTTAGTTCAGCACCTGGTAACAATAAAAGACAACAAAAATACCCACTTCTATAATTCTGAGAACATAAGATGAAAGGTGTTATATGTATGTAACAAAGCAGGTATTTGGCTTCATTATACAAATATTCATAGAACAGCCCAGGTTGGAAGGGACCTTGAAAGATCATCTGGTCCAACATTTTGTGGACAAGGGAGCCTAGTTGGGATTATCTAAGAACCTTGACCAATCATCTCTTGAAAACCTCTAGTGATGGGGACCCTACCACATTCCTGAGGAGGTTGTTCCAGTGATTCATTGTTCTCACTGTAAAAAATTTCTTTCTTACATTAAAATGAAGCCTCTCCCAGTGCAACTTGTACCCATTGCCCCTGGTCCTCTCCATGTGGCTCCTTGTGAAGAGAAAGCCTCCATCCTCTTTGTAGCTGCCCTTTAAGTACTGGAATACTGTGATAGAGGTGTCCCCCTCCAAGCCTTCCCTTCTCTAGGGTGAAAAGACCTAGCTCCTTCAGTCTTTCCGCAGAGGGCAGGTTTTTCAGCCCTTTGATCAACTTTGTGGCCCTCCTTTGGACCCTCTCCAGTCTGTTCATGTCTTTTTTGAATTCTGGCGACCAGAACTGGACATGGTACTCCAGGTGTGGCCTGACAAGTGCTGAGTAGAGTGGGATGACCACATCTCTATCTCTGCTAGTAATGTCCCTGTATATGCAGCCCAGGATCTGATTTGCCTTTGTTGCTCCAGTGGCATACTGCTGACTCGTGTTTAGGTTGCTGTCCACTAGGACCCCCCAGGTCCCCTTCAGTAAGGCTGCTCCCTGGCCACACAGATCCTAGCCTGTACTGGACTCTTTGGTTATGTCGTCCCAGGTGTTGAACCTTGCACTTGACTGTTTTAAGCTTCACACATTTCTTGCTAGCCCACTCTTCCAGCCTGTCCATGTCTGTCTGTAAGATGGCTCACCCTTCTGATGTGTCCATCTCACCAACCAGTTTAGTGTCATCAGCAGACTTGGTGAGGGTGATTTCAATCTCATTGTCCAATTCATTTAATAAGATGTTGAGCAGCATGTGGCCCAGTATCAGTCACTGAGGGAATCAATGTAACAGGCTACCAGCCTGAGTAAAAACCACTGATCACACTCCGAGTGTGGCCTGTGAGCCGAGTTCCTACCCATCTTGCAGACCGCCCTTCTAGTCTGTATCTTACCAGTTTGTGCAGGAGGAAGCTGTGGGAATCCAGTGGTATAAAGAGGGCTGACCTCCCCCTTCTTTCAGCAAAAAGTAATACCAGAGCTGCTGGCAACCATGCTGTGCATGGCGCATGAAGGAAGAAGGGCTGTGTGGGGATCTCCCTTGGGGGAGTGGGTACAACTACTGACAAACGCGGTTGTGTTCATGCATTTTACATATAATTCCTCTCATCGTGCTGCTCTTACGTTCATGTTTTTGGGTGACGTCTGAGCCATAGAGTTTTGTTTGCACAAACACTCACAGAAAGTTAATTTTAATCATGCAAATAAGTAGTGTTTCACAAACCCTAATTCTGAATTTGCACTTGAAGGAATGATTAAATTGCCATCCAATTAAGGGACAGAAACAACAAGTGGCTTGTGTAATTAATTGCCTTGAAATATATGACTCAAATTTTCAATATTCAAGATCAATAAGGAAAAAATTAAAATTATAGGCACAAAGCAAGTTGGAATAATTACTATATTTGAGGAAATTAATGTTATTTGGATATATTTCATTACATGAGATGATTACTTAATTTTCTCTTCTGATTTTTTTTAAATATCTGGTGTATCATTCATGCCATATAAAAATCACAATTTTATTTTTTCTTTTCTTTAGCTGCAAAGGGCCATGAGTAGTATTCACTTTATTGATATGTTTATGGTGCAGATTAGCAAGCTCTTAGTCTTTTACTTAAGAACTTAATTTTACAGCCTTGGTGTATATCAGGGTTTATCTGACCTTCACTGTAAAAGCAATGGTAAGAATGTATACCTTAGGTTCCCCAAACGATACAGATTAATTTTTGTGAGTTTTATTGGAATATATATCCCTAAACAACTAAATAAAGAGCTGGCTTGATTCCGTGTAGAAATATAGTTACTGTAAATTGCATGCTTACTAGCACTCGATTACTGATGAAGTTGCAATCAGGAATCTGACAGATGAGGGATTAATTCCCCAGAGACAGGGTTTCTTCATTCTTCTTATTATGAACATATGTGTATGGAGGAAACAGATCTGAATGTGCCAGATGAATAAATTAAGAAGTCTAGGATGAAACAGAACAGCTGGAAATGTAACCGGTGATAATTGAAGGCTAATTAACTTCAATGAGCAATTTTCCACCAGGTGTTCTATTAGCCATATAGAAAGAGAAACTAGAGAAATTGCATGGTGGGCATTTTCATTTAGAAATTCAATAAGAACTGCTGTTCTACCTACATGATAATTGGGAATTGACTGTACTGTCTGTTATGGGTATAAATATTCATGTGGCTTTGACCGATTTGCAAAAATCTTTTCATTTCTTTTTAAGAACTGACTTGGTTTTGTACGTTCCTTGTCTTATCAGAGATGTGAGTCTTTCTTATTTTAATAGATAAAAAAAATGAAGAGTTTACTTTTAAGAATATTTTTGAATGCTAAAGCTCTTTCTCTGATGTTCTTTGTCAATTTTGGCTACTCTGCTGTTAACCTGCTATAGCACTTTCCAAGCAGCAGTTTCAGATTATGTCCACAGTCCCTGTAGCTTTTGACTACTGCATAGAACATCATATACAGTGAATAATGAAGCCTTCTTTCCAAAACAAGCTGTTTAAAGAGCAGGAAAGGGACACTAGGTGCCCTACTTAAAACTTTTCACCTTTTTACACACATCCACATTCATTATGCAAATTGCTTTTTCTACCTACTTGTTCCCCTCTGTGTTTAGGATCCTTTGGTCCTATATGATCCTTCAGTTTGCCTGTGATCATGCAGGAAACTAGGTTCTGAGTCCTATTTACATGGCTTTTAAAGAGAACGAAGGCTATCCAAGTTTTGGATAAAATATGTCCTCGTATTACTTTCCAAAAGTCAGGAAACTGACATAAGGAATGAATTTTGTCTTTCCTCAGTTTAGCTGCCCAGAAGGTAGCTGCTGTACTTTTAGTGGAAAGTAGGGTTACTTCCTTTCTTGACTTTTTATCTCTTTAGATGCTTCTGAAGGTTCCTATTGCCCTGTTGATAGGGATGGGTAGCTGTGATTAGCCATGTAAGTGTGGAAGTTGAGCAAAATAAATAATAAAAATGGAAGATGTGGTGATTCATCTTCTGTTGATACCTGTTTTTCTCCATTAACTATCTGACGAGTCACTGAGACGGTGGTTAGTCGCTGGAACAGACTCCCCAGGGAAGTGATCATGGCACCAACTTGTCAGAGTACAAGGAGCATCTGGACAATGCTCTTAGTCATATGGTTTAGTTTTAGGAGCAAGAAGTGGACTCGATGATTCTCATGGGTCCCTTCCAACTTCAGAGATATTCTATGATTCTGTGATTCTGTGATTCTATGAGTCTATGTGACTAGCTTAGATTTAGGCAGTTAACCTTTAGACATCTGAAAGTAGGTCAGGTGAATCCGACCATACGGTCTATAGGCAAACAGGGATATTTTTCCATTTTGAGAAGAACAGTCAGCAAAGGCATGAGGCTGAGGTATTGTCTTCCAGTCTTACCTTGAATGTTTGCTTTTGGCTTTAATGAAATACTGAAGTTTTGCTTCTTACTGGGGTAGGGTCTTAAATTTTTACAAAATCAGTACATTGCTAAGCATTGTCTTGCCTATGGAAAAATAGAAAATTCATTTGTTGAGGATCTTATCATTTATAGGATAATTGTCTTTCCTTTGTACAAGTGGTTTCCCTGTAACTCATGTCACAGATATTTTAAAAAATTTTTTTCTTTATTCTTTTTTAAAGGAAACTGCTCTTAAGAACCAACATCTAATGATCTCCTTAATCTAAAATGTCACTCTTATTCCCCTATAGCAGCTGTTTGTACTTTGGGATCAGGGATAGGAAAGGGAATATTTAAATATTGCTACGGGAATTCATGGTATTTATATGATCAAAGACACCTTCATCTACAAGGCAAGTAAAAGGATCAATATAATTCTCATTACTTGCCACAACAAAGGATTTTTAAAATAATTAAGTAGAGTTGTCTTTTTTTAAAGCAAAAAACCACACCCTATAATTGTCAGAGGTACGGTATTCTGTTGCTTATTAATGAGACTTCTGGAAAACAAGTTCTTGCCAGGGTTATTTAAAATCTTGAAGTTTTGATTAAATTTTAATTTCATTACAGTAAAAGATGAAAAATTGACTACAGCAATCAAAAGGTCATTTTTGCAACACTGTCAGTGCAGGAAGTACATTTACTCTAATGCCTGTAAGAGATGTTCTTATGAGATTTGGAAAAATAGCATGTTAACTATTAATAAATATTGCCGCAGTAGGAAGAAACATGCCAGAAACAGCAATAATAATAATATACCTCTAACTGTATTCCTGACAAACATAGCTATTTAAAAGATTGTTTGACAGAAAATATGTGGGTCAAGAACTGTCATCGCTCCAACAGAAAATGTATGTAGTTCATTTTATATCGTTCTTGATGAAAAAAGCATAGAAAGCTTGATACCCCAAAAAGCTCAGAACCTGAAAACTTCGTATTTTTGTGAGAATGCTTTAATTTTGAAAACTTGGTAAGAACCACCTAATTATGGTAAAAAAGATTTTGAAAATAATTAAGCATTCTGCAGTTTAGGCATTAAAATTACTAGCCAAGGATTTTTTGCTTTTTTTAATCTTCACCTCTGATAAGGAAGCAGTGTGATCTAAGGGACAAAAAGGAAATGCAAAGTAACACTAAAATTAGCTAGCAGTTTTACGACGTAGGTAAAAAAGTGGCAAGAAATATTCCTCTGGTGATCATTTGTGTATCAGAGTAAGAGAAAGAAAGATGTTCCTGCCAGAGATGTTGTCCTAAATGGGTAATTTTTGCTATAGATTTGATTGATATGGATTTGTATATGAAAGCGAGGTGCTGATTTCTTTAACTCCTGGTCCTGAGGTGAAAATGTTGGTCGATGTCTTGCTCAGGTGATTGATGTGCATGCCAGCACCAGGGGGGCTCTGTGGAAAGCCATGGGAATTGCTAGGAGATGTCTTGCTTTGGCTTCAGGCTTTGAGGAACAAAGATCCTCTCTACGTATTTTGGTTTTCAAGACTTCGTGACAATCATCATTGGGGGTAGCAGCAAACTAATGATTTCTGAACTAAAAGCACAGAAAATCTAGAACTATAAGATGTATGGGTCATATTTTTTAAAAAGCTATACTCTACAAAACATTTTCTATAAAGCATAAAGCTTTTGGCCTTCCCACAGTTTGGGCTGAGCTGAACAACTTCCTGACAATCTGGAGCAGTACGTCAGGGCATCATGGGGACCAGGGTCTCCCTGGGGGCCAGCAGTGGTGAGGCCCCCTGGGGGTGGCAGGGCAGGGCCAGGCAGCCAGGACCTGTCCCACCGCTCCAGCCTGGGTCATCATGCATCTCCGCGGGGAAAGGGCCGGGCCAAGGCCAGGCTGCAACATTGGCCTGTTGATGGCCCTGGCTCAGTGGAGCCCATGGCTGGGCAGGGCAGGGCTGTGGGGAGCTGGAGACCAGCCATGCTGGGGCAGTGACTGGTGGCCCCGGGGGCTGAAATGGGGTCCTGGGCTGTGGGGAGGTGGAAGAAAGTCCTGGGGGGTCCTGGCAGAGCCTATTGGTGCCCTCAGGTTCCCTGACACGTTAATGTAAGGCTAGAGTAAAGCAAGGAATGTCATAAATAGCAGCAGTTTTGGGTGGTGTTTGGTATGCATTTTTTAATCATGTTTTTTTAACAGTGTGTTGTTGAAAGCATAGCATCTCTTGTTTAGTGTGTAGAAAATAACAAAGGTGAGAAGGAGCACCGGTAATGGAGCTCTCCATTAATTAAGTCCATTAATTTCAACACTGGAAAAATACCATCATGTGCTGGTGGGGAGAAGCAGGAGAATGCCTGGTGCCCTGTTGTCCTGGCATGGCTGGTGCAGGAATGGAGTCCTGAAAATCAGTAGTCGGCAAAGTGGTCAGCTCTGTCTGCAAAACCCAGGTAACAGAAGAGCTCTTAGATATCGGAAGGAAAACCGTGCTCTTTTGCTACTTCAAGCAGCATTGTTTTTTCATTACTTCAAATGATTGTAGGTCCTGTGAAATGTGTTTCAGTAAGAAATTCCAAAAATTTAGGTCTTCTGATGTATTCTGCAAGATGAAAATACATGAAAAAGAAGGTGTGGGGTGGGAGGGAGGGGAATTAACATACAGTAAAATTTGTGTAAAATAATGAACTATTTTATGAACAGTCCTATTGCTGTTATTCTGATTTTTGTTGTTCAGGTAGAATATTTGTTGTACAAGTAGCAAATACATCACATATGTTTGTGAATATATCTATGATTGGTGACCGAGATTCAAAACCCACTTTTGGTTCAAAAGAAGATCAACACCACATTGCATACTGAACATTGCATTTTGCTGCTTTTAAAGTTGTCTGGCATGCAACAGCATATATATGTACATACAGTGATATATACATAAGAATACATATCATTACTTTTGTTCAGAATCAGTCAACCTCTGCTTTGTCCATATGGCTGAGCTTCTAAAGGAGGACAGCTCACAGAAAACACGTAAATACCACGGATTTGTTAAGCTGAATGCTGTTCTGTTTGACTGGTTGTACGTTTTACCATCTCTTGACTATCTTTGTACTTTTCATGCAAACGTTGGAAACAGCAGGGCAAGAAGTTGTGTGTGTTTAAAATACACAGATTTGTATTCTGTATTACTCAGTGTGGTATTTGTGCTTCTGCCTGGATGGGATGCTTAGTTTGAGAGACAGGTGGAGAGTAAATGGGATCGAAGAGACTTAGGAGTCTTTAACACATATCTACAGCTATTTGCTTGGCAAAGATGATGACGTTCCGTTGCATGCTAATTCTTTTTGCAAAGCCAATAAAAGAGACGTTTTTTTCTTACAGAAACTGACTTAGAAGTCTAACAGTGTAGACTGATGTTGTGGCGTTTGCTTTTCTTTTTTTTTTTTTTTTTAACTGATATTGCATAAAACCTAGGTTGCTGTGACCTTATTCTTCTCCCCAGTTAAGTGCAAGGGTAGCGAATTTTAAGGACAAGAGGTGAAGGATTACTCAGGAGGGTGCCAGTATGGACACTTCCATTTGAAAATATGATTTGATGAAGAATAGAATAAAGCAGAGGAAGATAAGCAGTGGTGAGTAATATTTTCTGTACTGACAAAAGGGAGAATTTCCTTGGTGAAGCAAAAGTATCCTGAGAGGGCATCAGCTTTTGAAATATGTGCTCTCTTTAACTAAGATTGGTTGAAACACGCTTTGTCTTCCACTGTAAAGGATTTAGGGAATAAAGGAATAACCAAAAAATGGTCATATTTAAATCTCACAAGGAAATTCTGACTTCTGTGAAACTGATTGTAAAACTCCTCTTGACTATGATGGAAACAAAGATCTTTCCATTTATGTTGAAGAAAACAATGGCATTTGCTTCCAGAGTCTGGTAGAGAGAACAAAAGAAAGCAGGAATTAAGAGGCCAAATTTGTGTCTTCTGCAATGATAAACAGGATAGGACAAATTAATCTTTGACTGGGGTTAATAAATGTGATTGGACGTAATGTTGTTGAAATTCTGCTGCTTTGTCGAGGACAAGTTTTAGAAAGCCCATGAGGCAATAATAAATATTACAATTTGCAGCTATTGCTGGCAGGGTTTGAGGGTACTCTTGCACAGATATGGTGCTTATAAATGATAAGCCATAATGTCTCAGAAGAGACAGTAGGCAATGATTTTAATTTGCTTATGTCTCAATTAACTTATATTTTGACATTTTACTTAATCAAACTGAGTTTTATTTAACTTCTTTCAACTGACCTGCTTGTTTTTCTCTCCCGTTCCCCCATAAAAACAAATGGTTTAATGCACAGATGCTCATGGACAGCAAAGCTGAATTAGCTTTGTCTGATTAAATGTTTTCAGAGAAGAATACCTGACTTGTCAGTTACTACTTAGTATATCAAAGCCAAACAAATTATATGCTTTCTAAATAAGGAATTCATCAATAACTTTGCAGCCTTCTCATATTAACTGTGCATATGGTCTCATATAAGTCCACACTCTGTAGCCAGCAATTGTGATGTCAATAACTTGATTCCATTAAGAAAGAGGAGAGATGATCAGGGTTGGAATGAATGAGGTAATTACGATCTAAAATGCATTGTCTAGCAAATAACCATGTGTTTGCCTGTACGTTCTTTAAGACAAGGATTATCCTTTTGTTCTGTGTACAGCATCTAGCACAAAGGGAATCTGTGCCATGACTGAATCTCAAAACACTACTGCAACAGAAATAATAATAAACCATACAGGGGAGGATTATTTGTGTTTTGGAAAAAACTATCAGTTAATTGTTCATCTCAATGTATTTAAAATTCCCTACTCTGTTCTCTCCCTTTTTTCTAATAGTGTCAAAGTAACTTTGCAAAGACTATGAAACTAGCTTGTTACTGATCAGTGAGAATAAGAGTAGTTCTTTTAATATGACCAAAATGCAAGCAGTTATTTGATGTTGTAAACTGGCCAGTTTGTTTAATTTAATACAGTGATTCACTCCCACTTTCTCAGCAAACCTGGTGCTTGTACTATCCAAAATAATTCCAATATTTAAATAACTGGCTGTATTTGTGTTGGTTTTTTTTCAATTAATGGTACTAAATATTTGATGTTCAGCTAGAGTTTAATAATTAGAAAAGATAATGAGTGCTAAATTAGCTTTTGCAGGTTTTCATCAGTAGACTGACATTTCACAGCCTGCCTGGCTGAAAGCAGTTTCAGATAATTGAAGATTTTCTCACTCCCTTTAGCTGTTAAACCCTGGCATATGGGCTTCTGATCAGTTTTCCTATTCAAACAGATACTCAGAGGAAGCTAGCAGTGAAAATAATATTAAAACAACAAAAAAATCTGGTTCAAATAAAGTTAAGACAATTTAATGCTCATGTTGGCAATGCTGGAACTGTCCTCCACTCCTCAGGAGAAGAGGATTTGATGGAAGTAAGGAATGAGCTTCCCACACTACCTGGCAATCTGCTGGGAAGGAGCAGTTCTTGGAGGCAAAGAACAGCATAACCACATAACAACAGCTGATTAACTCTTGGATAACTGTGTCTCTGTTGTTGCCAAACTACAGTTTGGTAGCATACTGCTACTCAATAGTTGCTGAAATACTCCTTGGGTAGCAATCTGACACGTTGTACTTATAATAACCTGGAGTTTATTTTGAGAATATTATGTGTTGGTTTTGTTTGTTAGTTTGTTTATTTGTTTATTTAGAGAGCTTAGGGACATTAAAATAACATGGGCATCACTAGAAAGATCTTGTATGTCAACTATTTTGTTTCTGATTGAAGGAAATCCAGCTTCTTAGCTACCTGGTATTAACTTAGACTAGGCTTCTTCTGAAAATAAATACCTTTCCTATGTTAACACAGTTTTTCTATTAACTAATGTTACCAAACAGTTCTGTTTGTTTGCTGATATTGTCGGTATACCTTACTTCAGCAGGATTGCAAGCCCTGCAGTTGAGTTCTGCTCTGGCTGCCTCTCACAGTAACTTTTTTGTGCTGCAGAGAGCTTATGTCTCATTGTTTTTCACTGGTAACAGCAATGTTTGCTTTCTCACTTGTCTGAAATGAGTTTAGTTCTGGGGTGATGTTTCCAGCTTAACAGATCTGGAAATGTATCGCTCTTTAGGTGGAGAACTGCATGAGAACTTGAGTGATTTTAGTGCTTGTTTGTGTTGGTGCTGTAGTTAATAAAAAAAAATTAAAAAAAAAGGCGGGGGGGAATTGTAAAAATGCACTGTAGCAGTAGAGGCAACTGAAACCTGATTTGACCAGTCTTATTCTCGTATTTTCTCTATTCTGTTTATGTGCCTAAAGTCAGGGATGACAGAACTGTGCTTTGAGCAGACAAGGAACTGCAGGAAAGGAGGTTGCCAAACATTTATGACCCTATTATTGGACTGAATTTCATTACCTTGGGTTGTGAAACCTGAATAGAACTGAACCTATTTTCATGTGTTTACTATCTTATAGAGAAGATACATGTCTTGAGGAAATACTCACTTTCAGTTTACTTCAGAGAAAAGACTTTAAAACAAATTGCTGTCAAGATATTGAAATACTATTGGTGACTTAAATGTGTTCCATCCATCAACTTCCCACTTAAGAATAAGATCTATTATGCCAGGTTTTTTTGACTGAAATAACACTTTCATTTAAAAAATGTTTAATGAAATATTTCCTGCCAGTTCAAAGTACAGAGATCCTAAGTGTACCATCTGCTACAATATTTGTATATGAAAATGACAGTCACTAGTTACACTGTGCCAGTGGGGCAGGGGATGACATCAGAACTGAATTAGAAATAGCAAATTTAGCAAAAGGTACACTTTCAAGGTAAGAACAGCTTCAGTATGAGAAATTAGAAACTGGTAGGAATAGTAATGTTATTGTTTTTCCCCCATAAAAGGCTGGGGTTTTTGGTATTGTCTAAAAGGGATATTTTCAGCGACCTTGATAATACAAGTCCCCACAGAAGACTGAGTGTGGGATGTCTCCTGGGCTCTGTAGTGGTTTGTGGTGGACCATTTAGGAATGAATATTCATAATGTTCTTGTTATCTTCTGGCATATTTTGATACACTGTCCATATAAATCCCAAAACTGAGTTAATGATCTGAAAGGGGTTTTATCATCTGAAAGTTAATTAAGATCTCTCTAGTCATGCATGCATTGTATGTTTTCACTGGACTTAATTTACTTCTAGAAATAGGCCTATTAGGATAATTGTTAGGATTCTATAAGGAAAGCAGTTAGAAGCAACATTTTCATGTTGCAAATTATCCTGCACTGGATAACTTCATAGCTTAAACTCAGGTAACTGTTTTGCTTGGAGAGAGGAGAAGCACAGGGTACGTATCCAGCAGCATATATGTCAGTGACATGGAGATTTGCTAATAAAAAAGTAGACAACTAGGAAAACTAGGTACCTCAAAGGACAGTAGGGAATGGACAAAATCTGGTAGGAAATCCTCAGTGGCTTTGAGGATTTGAGCAATGCCTAAAATTTGAACTCATAACCTTAAATCCACAATAGGAAGACAAAAATCCCTACAGAAAGTTCCCTGATTTCTGCGATAAACCACATGGCTAGAAGTCTTCAGCTTAGGAAAAGAAGATGACTGATGAGTTGTGTCAGCAGTGTTAATGTGGGAAAAGTAAAGTGGAAGATCTGAGAATGGAGGACTTGATCCAAATGCTGGACTTGGTGTTTCCTTCATCTGTGTCAGCAATACAGCTCAGGAGCCTGTTGTGCCAAAACAAGGTTGCATGGTCAAAATTTAATGCCTCATTTCCCAGCTTTAAAAATTTCTCTCTTTGCTATATTCCTGTCCTTTCAAATAGGAACTCACGCATGCATAAGGGATGCATAGGTTTCTGGGTTTTTTGTTAATTTATCCTTTGGAGAGCTACTCATATTCCAATTGAGTCATCATTGTGGTTTAAACTTTGATACTTCCAATATTTGCAGCACAGACCTCCATCTCAGAGTTTATGATGCTGGTAGTATGTCACTACCTCTTGCTGAATGGCTTTTAAAACAAGGGATGCTTATTCATGTGTAAAACAATTGTTCCACTGATAGGGAAACCTAGGATCCACTCTAAGTCCTGTAATTTGGAGTTTTCTAGTCGTTGCAGATCCTTTCACCTTGAACTTCACTTCTTTCTCTCCTGCTCATTTCTTTCCATCCTGGGCATATAGGCTCTTTTCTTCTTTGGCTGTTTGGCCCCCTCTGCCACCTTCACCCACTTGCTTTTATTCTGTTTCTGTAATTCTCCTTGCTTTTCTTATCACTCATGCTCAAATCCATTTTCTTCCAGGTCATCAATAAAGTGAATTGTAAGAACACAGGAGAGAGTGTCCTCACTTCTGGTACAATAACAAAAGCCTATGCCTGGGGCCAGACAATTCACTAAAACCAAATTTCAAGTCTATGTCCCAAAGAAAGTGCTGCCAGAGATTCTTAACAAGAGCTCTTGAGAAGACTGTATTTTTCCATAATCTCAGTTTGAAAAAACCCTGAACTGCTTTGATTAAAACTTCCCACTGAAAAGTTCAGCTGGAGGCAGGCGTCCTGTGCGAGAGCTCTCTAACTCAGCAGCTGACATCTGGCAAACACTGAAGACCTGGAAGCAGACTCCCAGGATAGGAAGTATCATACAATATCAGTTCTAGCTGCCAGCTTCACTTCTCTTGCCTATGGTAAAAAGTATTGTCTCAGCTACTCTGATGGGTGCAGTCAAGTAGAGAACATCTGTAGAGTAAAGGATACTCACGTGAGAACTCCTCTGGCCACTGCTACTCATATTGAAAGGCCTCAGACCAGTGTTAATCAGAGAGCACTTAACTCCAAGCAGTGCTGAAAAGTCTGCAGCCCTGTATGAGCAAAAATCATTTTGTGGGTTATTATTTTATTTTACAAAAGGCTAAGACAAAAAGAGGCATTTCTAGGCACCTGCTTTAGACAACTTTGAAATCTAATCTGTCTTAGCCTGAACTCTCAGAACTATTAATCTGAGCCAAACTGTGCCATATAATTACGTTGGCTATTCCCTGTGGGGCAACATTGCAAAAGACACTGATCATGTGAGTATAGCACTTTCAAGCAGTTATGACCTGTATTGAAAATTATTGAAGCTTAACTAATTATCTAGCTAAAATCCAAAAGGAGAAAGCTCCTCTTCTAACTCTACATTCCCTTCCTTCCCAGTGAAATGATGGGTGCTTGAATCAGTCGGAGTTTTACTACTGACTTCTGCAAATCTGGAGAACAATCATGAGTATTTATTGCCTCCTTCCTCTTTTCACTTGGCTGATAAATTATATTTTGCAGTAATTCTTGGATAAGGCAATGAAAACCTTGGGTGCCATGGGAAGTTTTTCTGTGTAAATATTACATATCACAGCATTTGTGGAGTTGATGTTGATGCTTTTTTAAAAATTTCGAATCAGGGGACAAAATTAGGAGTGGGCTTTTTTTGTTCTCCTGATTCCAGGTAGAGTGAAATTCAGGTGGTATTTCCACTCAATACCTTGCATATTAGAGGCTAGCATTTGCCTGTTTTTCTTCTCTTCGCTTGTGTGCATGAAATAAACATGATTGAGAAATGATCAGGTGGACAAAAGAAATTTTGCATGGATGCAAATGCATTGGACATTTTTCTTGCAAAGAAAATTGGTATAATTTTCTTTGAATTCTCTTGGTTTATCATGAGCAGTGATATCATCACAGCACAATGTGATTATACATTTAATGTTCCTCCTCTTGTTTCAGCAAAAAATAAGGTTTCCTGCCATCTTTAAACAGTCAGCATCAGTGTTTGAGAGACTAACAGGAGATTTTTTTTTTCCATAAGTACTTGCAAATCAAATTATTATTTTCATTTACCTGGTCACAACTCCTTTGTGCTCAACTGTCTGTACAGATATGAGGATTTAAACCTTTTGAGCAGACTACTGACCACAAGCAATTTTCAGATTGTGTGTTCAGCTGTATTACTTACAATTTGACTCTGTATTGAAGTGTTAGGGACAATAGTTGTACTGTTGTAGTGTTGAAGTTTGAATGTCAAATAGCTGAAAGAAATAGTTTATCAGTTTATTACTGATATAGAAGCAGAATTCTAAGTAATGTCAATTATGAGTAACTTAAAAAAATTTTCCTTTTCTGAATATTTTTAATGGAAAAAAGAAGGAAAATCAGAGAAATAAAGTTTATTTTTACCTGACTAAAATATGATTTTCCTTTCCTCAAAGGTTTTACACACCTAACACAGAGTGATGTGTGCTGTTATTAGAGCTATTACTCTCTTAAGAAAGAAAGCAAAGCCACATTCCCTACAGATACACACAGGTACTAATCACCTCCAAAGCAGTTGATACTTGACTGGTCCAAAATGTGTTTCGTTTGCTCCCGTGCTGCCCCAGAAGGATTTTCAGTACCGTGAGCCCCACTGAGCAATGTTCGTTCATGTATACTGTTCTCATTGCATTAATGGGTTTTTCCTCCATTTAGTTTTTGTATAACCCACTGGTGTTGCTGTGAAAGGAGGCCTTATATCTGTTGTACCCATACCTGCTGTATCGCGTACGGCAGAGATATGCTGCAGCACTAGAGGCTTCTCATCCAGTCCCTAGCATCTTGGCTAATCTGAAATAGAAAATGGGCATGCAATAGTAGACTTTAGCTATAATAGAATTTACAATTAGTTTAACAAAATTAATTTAGATTAAGAGATACCCATTCAGAGCTTTTAGTGTTTAAAAAACTCTATACAAAGTACTCTGCCACGGTGGTTTCTGCTCAATGTCAGGCTTTGCACAAGCGCAGGGGTGAGCAGCAGGGTGTTGAGTTTCTCTCCGGAGCCAGCACCCTGCCGGCGCACAGGTAGGGGTGCTGGGGCAATGGCTGTGGATGCAGGGGCCTAGCTGCCTGCTGACCCCACTCCTGTGAAGCCAGGAACCCATGGCCTCCTCACCCTGGCCTCAGGAGGGGATGTGGCAGGCCTCTGAACTGCGTGGCTCAGGGGAAAGGCAGCACATTCCTCCTCTTCCTCCAGGGAGGAGCTGGGGGTCTCATGGGCATCCTGGAAAACAGCTTGTCTTTTAAAAGATGGATCTAGCTATGCATTAGCTTAGGAAATATGCCTAGTGGTGCAAAGCGCTTGGTGATTTACTGTGCCAGAAAAGTCCTGGTGTGCTTATTTAACACACTTATCAGTCGTGGACTGCCTGCTCAGCTTGTTACATAAATGTTCTCTTGCATGCAGAGCATCAAGGTTGATCGAGGTCATATGAGCAGTTTGATGTGAGTAAATGTGACCAGAGCTCATATGACATTCATTGCTGGGCCCCTACCCCTTCTCTGCCCACTCCAACATGTGGCAAAACAGATACTACTTTCAAAAGGAAGATCCATCGCAGCAATGGGAACAGGCAGTGTCTCTGTCGTATTACTTACACATGCCGCACCTGATGTCGATAAAGAAACCTATAGGACATAATGTGGATAGTCAGAATTTCTTGCCTCTAGGAATTTTGATTTTATAAAAAAGAACGTATAAAGAGGGATGGTGGCGATCCTTCTGCAGCACATGTGCCTTGTACACCATGGACAAATATAAGTTGGTAAAGGCTGGAGCAAAAGATATGGCGATTCACAGGCCTAATCTTCCTAGCATTTTAAATCAACCTGCTTATTTTGAATGGAGAGTGCACTTTTAAATAGCATCCTTTAAACTTGTTAGCATCTCATTTCCTGTTACTAAAGCACTTTTCATATAAGAAAAGCTTGCAAGAGTGTTAAGTTCAACTTCTTTAAAGGCTAATAAGGCAAATGCATGCTTGCTTGGGTCTGGTGCCTGCCAGGTCAGCTTCTGTGCTACTGGGGGGATAATAGATTAGCGTTCCTACAGTGTCCCTAATTCTTCCAGCTCATTGGTAGCTAATTAGGTATGGTGTATATAAAAAAATTAGCTCCTTCTTACTCCAATAAAAGATATGAATCTGGGATCATTAGATAATACTATGTACAGACTTAATGTAGCTCAAAATTGCTCTCCTCCCACTTCTTACTGACTGCATCCACATTTGCATCCCATCTTACTGTATGCCAACACTCGGTCTTGGAAGAAGGTCGTACCCTGCAGCAGAGCTTCTCACTGCCTCTTCCCAGCCTTGCATGTATGGACCTTATGTCCCAGGATGTGGTGATATACTTTATCCAAAGTGACAAATGAAGATTGTAGGAATGAAGTGAAACAAGAATTAAGCAGCAGAATTAATTCATGCAGATAATTCTTAACAAAACAGAAACACCCATCGAAAAGTGCAATGTAATTCACAAAAGCCACTGTTTGATCTCTTACTCTGGATCCTAAAGTGAGAGATTAAAAATGCCTCCAGAAAGTAGCCTGGGAACTAAAATTCACAATTTTAGTGGATACCAAAAATCATGGACCCAACAGAAAAACCGGTTGGTAGTGTTTCCTCCACACCGTATCCTCCATTAAGAGCTCACTGTTCTGTAGGCATTAATTACTGATTTCTGATCCCACAGTGCCTAAAATATTACCACCTCTGTTTCTGCTAACATTCTCTTCTGCTCCCTTGGTACCAACTGTCCTTTTCCTTGAAAATAACTAATTAAATTAAATTAAAATTAAAATTCAAATCAGAGCAATGATTCAAGCCCCTGGTTTAGCTTGGAGATTCGGAACTGGAAAAGGGCTTATGTGCTTGAAAGCTTGTAATTTTTTTCCAGCTCTACCAATCAAATTTGCCTTAAAAGGATATAAACATTGTCTTGTTTATATCCTTGGAGCATCATAAGCTACAACATTGCATTATAAATACAAATCATCACTGGTGATTTAAAAAAATGATGTATGCAATCTGAACTTACTGACAACCCGCTTCTGCTCTGAGCCTTGTTTCGGTAGCCTTATTTTTACTTAAAAACCAGAAAGTAGCTTGTGTGTGGACCTGATATGGCAGCTGGGAGGTTGCACAAGGAGGAGGTTGCAACATGTCTGACTTCTAGTGAATTAGCCTTAGTTATTCAAACTCATGAGTGGCTTAACAAAACCCAGTCATTGCTTTCTCTCTTCCTCCTCCTGCCCTCCCTTGGCTTTTCTGGTTCCATTGTTTATTGGCATCTGCTACTGTCAACGTCTGCCTGTGACTGGTACAGATAGGTTGGGCTGCTGGATCACAGGCAGGGAGCCATAGATAGGGTGTGAAGAACAGCTCTGCTATTGTCCATTTACTAGAAGTTATTTATTGTGATATAAAAGAATAAAAACTGTTCAGCAGCTTTATTGGTCAGTAATCTATATGATAGCTTTAATGTAGAGAAGAGTCAGCAATTACAGTGAAATAATAATTTCTGATTGACATCACGTATATTTATAATTCTAAACCTTGCGTGAGGTTTGCCAAGTCCTTCACGGTAAAGAAATATGGTGTTCATGTCAAGATTACTGAAACTGAAAAAACAAAGTGGCAGTGTAGCTAAGATCCTACACTGTATTCACTGAGCCTTTCCTTGAACTGCAGAAACTGCATGTAGGTGTATCAGATGATTTTCATGCTTTCTCCATTAAAACTCCAAGGTGTATTCCATATTCTCAGGTTTTTTTCTTAATTTTTACTTTGTGGAAAAAAATGAATGTTAATTTGTTTTGTGCTGAGTTAAAGCCTGGAGATAAAAGTCCTGATGTCGTTCATTAAGGGATTATTTTAGTTAGTAAGTGCATGACAGTAGAACTGAGAGGTGCGGTTTATAACTCGGCCTTTATTGGTGCTTGGCTTGTATTCCTGCAGCTAAGCTGTCTAGCCCCCTTCCCAAAACTGGACACCTTCATCCACAGTGCTTACCAGGCACTGTGGATGTGTGGATGTGTATTCGTGTGCTTTCTCCACCTTGGCGTGGCATATGGAAGCGGTAGTTGGCTTAGGCCAAAGTCATGCCACAGAGTGGTTAAATGAACTGCACGCTTACAGGATGATCATAGAGTGACCTTGAACCTGTGTCTTGGCCTTGTTTAGCCTACTGGTGTAGGTGTAGCCAACTGTCCTAGGTGTTACACAAATGCAGAACATAATTATCAACCTGAAGAACTTATCACTAACATATAAAAGAAGCAACAGACAGAAACGGGCAGAAAGAGCTATACAGGGAGCCACTGAAGCAGTACTGGACAGTAAGATCAAGTTTTGGCTGGCAGAGAGTAGGGTTCATCTAAGAAACTGAGGCATCTGCAATGTGGACAATTACATCTGTATGGATAACCCTGAGCTCCTGTTGTTGTGAAGGAAGAGATAAAGACACTTCTTGCTCCTGTAAGGGGAACCCAAGTAACTACTAGGCTCCATGGCCTGCAGAACCCATTTGATAGAAGCCATTTTACTGGATTATACATTATGTCTGCAAACTCTTTTGGTGGAGAATTGTTTTCTCTATATATATTTCAGAGCAATCATGGGCAGATCTTTCTCATGAAACAGTATGTGAATGTAGGACAACAGGAGAAAGTATGATGAGATTTTTATCTTCATGCTCCAAACACATTCATTGCAAGAAAAGAAAACATAGCATCACAGAAAAAATCAGGTTGTAAAAGACCTCTGGAGGTGTCCTGTCCAGCCATCTGTTCAAAGCAAAGCCAATTTCCAAGTTATATCAGGTTTGTCCATGCCTTGTCCGGTCAAGTTTTTAAAAAATTCAAGGGTGGAGATTGCTTGACATTCGAGCTTTAAAGGTCCCTTCCAACCCAAACTATTCTGTGATTCTATGATTTCTGTACAACCCATGTATAACCACTTTCATAGTCATAAGTTTTTTTCCTAATACATAATAGAGATTTGCCTTTCTGTTCTCTCAACCTCTTGTCATATATTGCATCTCTATTCCTCGACCATCTGAGTCCCCCTGCTCTGGACACACTCCAATTTTTCAACCTCTCTCTTCTACTGAGGAGTCTAAAACTGGTTACAGTACTCCAGGTGTGACCTCAAGAGGGATGAGCAGGAAGGGGTGATCATGTGCCTTAACTTGATGGTTATGTGCATGCTAATACGGTGCACTGCATAATTACCATAGGAATAGGTAACATGGATTTTCAAAGTCATTTTAATCAGAGAGTTAAATTGCAAGCTTCCTGCACAGAAGAGGTAGAAGAAGAAAATGATAAATGTAAATATTTTAGCTGATTTTCTGTCTGAGGAAAATGCAGTCATGTCAATGCTTATATTTTAATCATAAATGCCAGCATTTTAATTTATTATCAGATACTGCAAAGTGGATGTCATTGTAGTGAACAGTTACACAGTACTAAGTGATACTAATTCAGACATTGTTTAATCCTTGATACCTCTTTGAGTTGGTTAAATAGCATAGTGGAAGTTAGAGAGAGAACAGGTAATATCATTGTTTGACAAAAATCCATTTGAATGGCCTCTTTCCCTTTTTTCTTTCTTTTCCTACTTCACATGGGCATCAAAAAAAGTGTCATCCAATGCAAATGGATAGTCTAAAATAGTTCAAAGAATGACTTGACTAAGTTCACACAACGAAGACGTCGTTATTAAAAGTGACCTAGGAATTTGGCATCTTCATTTGTTAAAAACCTGACTTAACACAAATTGTGTCTTAGGTCCAAGAAAACTAGAGTGCAATAGCTGGAACTTCAGATGTGTAACACCTGTCTAGTCCATGACCAAAATGTCAGAAACTGATCTCACCAATATTATTTTACCCATTATGGGCTGACTTCAGCATTCCAGTATGGGACCTATTTAGGCATTGACGTTTACAGACTTTATTTCATTGATTTTCAAGCCTCCTGTTCTTCAGCAAAAGGTTCTTCAAATGTGAAATAATCTTCCTGGGTATGTAATAAATAATTTGATTTTTTGGGTTTTCTAAAGCAAACCTTGACAAAGAGAAAAATCAGTCACTAACAGCAGATGGGACGATATGTCTAATATATGTCTGCTTTCTCTTTTTTCTGTGATTAAGTTGTATGTAGACATCTTGAATATACAGTTTTCCATATAAAAAGCTGCTATTAAGGCCATGAAGAGATTTTCAGGGATTAGTAAATGCTGTCTGGGACTTTCTGCATTACTTAAATACACTGTCTCCCTATTCCAGTGCATTGATTAGTTTCTTTTGTCTCTTTCCAGAGTTTCTCCATGAAAGCCGTCAGTGCTCCTGACTTGGTAAGAACACTAATTTTTTTCCCATGTGATACTTACCCTATTGATTTTAACAGAAACATACTTCTACTGTGCTTGCAGATATGCAGAATGTGTCTCAAGAACAGTGAATTTGCTCAGTCTTGGCATCTTCATTCTTCAGCCTTTTCAAAATGCAAATTAGAGACCTAGCCTACAGAATCAGAAATTTTAGAGCACATGCTAATTGCAGAAATCTGAGATGGTTGCTCTGAATGGGAGGTTGTCAGTCAGGCTTGCATTAATGTGAGCTCTGAGGATTTGTATCGCTAGCTTAAAGTAGCTCAAGAGGAAGCACAAATCTTTTCTCTCACAGGGACTGCAGAGCTAACTTCCAGCTCTATCCTCTTGCCCCTGAAGCTCTTTTAATTATTGTGATCTTGTTAGCATAATTCAACAACTTTAAAAATGAATTAAATGCAGATCAGTTAGGATGTGAAATGGTGTTTCTTACACTGCAAAATTATAATGTTACACAGTGATCTAAATTACCAGAAAGCTATGGGGCAATCCAAGTGTTTTTAGGCTTTTTCAGATCACAGTATTTCTGAATCAATAAATTCCCATAAAAGCAAATTAACAAACCAAACCAAGAACACCTCAAAATCTTGTAGTTAGTGTTTGCTTTTTAAGCTCCAGGGTTATAAACAAATTTATTTATATGAGGGTGGGAGGGTTTACTGAGCAAGTAATAACTCTTCAGTTAAACCAAGTTCAACATTTAGGTAGATTAAATATGTTCAGATGGTCACATTTGAAAAGGTAATTTTTAGAGTTCACTAGAAATGAAAACATGATCAGACAGAAGACCACAAATGAGTTGAGAGATGTGGTGCTCTAGTCAATGCTTGCAACAAGCACAGAAGTGGCTGGGCAGAGCTCGTTGCTACCATTGTATTCCTGTCCTACAACAGGACCGTTTGAAAGGTTGTTTGTCCATCCTGCAGGTGGAGGTGGCTAGAGCGGTGATGCTCCAGGCTTGACTCTTGCTGAGGCAGTTCTTCATTCTCACAGGCCACTTCACAAGACAGGCTTACAGCCTCGCTTACAAGTTTTCAAGCCTGACTTATGGTCTCAATTATATTGCTTTCTTATCATGACAAGGAGGTTTCAGGAACTGTCTATTGATATCAAGACAAACAGGCTATTCTTACCAGCTGATGGCAGAGCACAAAGTCGTAGTGCAGCTGTTTCGGCTTTGTAAAGAAATGGAGGTCTGAAAATTTCTGGGAAAATTACGATAGTGGGCAACAGCAGGGGAAATTCCAGGCCTGATTCAGAGCAGACTACAGACTGCCAAAATACTTTCAGCATCCTTGCCCTGGTCTTTTAAGAATTCCGTAACTAGGATCAAGATAAATCAGTTTGATTTAAATCATGCAGGGAAAGGCTCAAGCTGAGAAGCAGGTTTTGGGGGTTCTGCTCTCTGGCTCTGTAGGATTATAATAAACCTTTTTACTGAATTTCCTTCTTAAGCCTGCCTCCTGTAAGTAAGACAAAGAGCACAGTGGTTGGTAGCACAACAGACATCATGTGTTTGGAATGATGACATAAACAAGCTTGGCGAAATAACAGTACAAACCATCTACTGACAGAGGGAAGAAGGGGAGGTCTCTCACATTCTGCAGATGTACAAAATAGTTTCACTGTCTTGTGCCAGAAGCAAATGTACCAGGAATGTCTTCACAGAGTTAGGTCCTGCTACAGGAATTCTTTCCTTCACCAGCTCAGTAACTTTCTTTGTGTAAGAGGGCAGACTAAGGTCCTCCAAAACTAATTTGGCTAAACAATAAGCCATATGAGTTGTGTCTTTATTGTGCCTAGCCCTGCCTGAGACCTCTGAGTACCAGCATGTGATTTTCCTTCATCATAGCAGTGGTATATGTGAGATTACGTGCCCTGGAGTGAGAGCTGGGGAAGGTACTAACGTGTATGGAATTACACAATACAGGAGAAATGTCTAGAGGAGACATCTGCCGTGCAGAGTAGGTGACAGCAAATGTAAACAGCAACAGAGAGTATCAGAGGATCTTAAAAGTTGAGACTGTATGTTTCTGCCTTGTGAGACTGCCACTGCCAGCTAAGCTGCATAGTGGGGATGAAAATAGCACATGTATGTACGTATGGTGCAGCTCTTTTTGGGACATCATCATTAAGTCAAACTCTGTCTTCTTGCACGTAGTAAGAGTAGTTATACAACCACTGCAGAGACAGCAAGAGGCACAAGACAGTAAATGCCTTCTGATGAGGATAAAAGGTGAGTTGAACTGGCAGACAGGAGCTCTTCTGGATCATAACAACAGTGGAAGAGGAGACCTTTTAGCATCAACATGAAGAATGTGAGCAGGAAAGGGAAATGGGAAGTTGGACGAAACAGACAGCAGAACAAGGAGAAGGATGAGACCCAAGGCAAATTAGCAGGAGGTATAAATTAAGCCTGGAGAGATGGCCCAGTTTACATTAGCAAAAAAATAGCCCAGGAAACGTGAAGCAGGATGGAAGAAATCTGTTTTGGGCTGGGCTGAAAAATAAATACAAAATTGAAAATAAGATTTAACAAGGCTTGCACGTTGCTCTGTGTATGTGAGTATCTGGGCAGTGAACTCTTCCACAATAGCCAGGATCTTATACACAGCAATAAATACTATCACACCTACAGGTTTTCTATCTGTTGCTAATACAGAGGACACTATGTGCATACCTTTCGCCAAAAGCAGCAGCAGCTCTTGCAGATGATTAACACTTCTCCATTTCCAGGCATTGATCCTCCGGTGAGGGCAGTAAAGTTGAAATTACAATGATTGGGATTTCATTCCCGGTCTTTGTAGTTTTGGGGGGTGTGTTGTCATTGAGGTGTTTTTTGCATTCTTGTATCTTCTGAATTTTTTGTATTAGTAGTGGGTTAGGCAATGGGACTAGCAGTTACGGCTTGTCTCACAGAATCCTCTCTCCAGGGAGTGAACTGTGGCAGTGGAGGGTTTATTACAGATTTTTGTAATAAAACATTACTGGTTTGTGTAGCACAAGGCAAGGCTAAAGAAATTCATTGTCCTTTGGGGGTTTGTGATGCTCTGAATTTCCTGTGGAAGTTTATCCTTCCATTCTTAGACCAAGACCTGAGAGTTGTGTTTGTTACAAGGATCTTTTTTTGTATAAAATTCCTTTGTGTTAGAGGACCTTGCTTGTTCCTTCTGATTACTAATCACAGCTGGCATTCTTGATACTCTGGTACCGTACTTGGTACGGGGATTACTGCTGCTTCAGCATTCCTAGGAAACTGATGCCACTCCAGGGATGGGCAATAACCTACTACCAGAATCATCTGCACTTGCATACCTCTCTGGAAATCTGTAGTAGTTCAGGGACTGATGCAACCACTCAAGTTCTTTTATTCAGCCTGTAAGTAACAAACACAATTCTCTTTTGCTGTTCAAATTGCTCTGAGGGATGTCTGGACAGCCATCAGACAGATTTCTTCCCTGTGTGTGGAGTTACTCCTGTGTAAATATTTAACTAGTTCTTAATTTACCTGATCACAGGTGTTTCTTGTGCATTTTTAGCTGGCATATTATTTTATCCATGGACTAACCGTACACACAAACTTTAATCACTGTCAGCACCGAAAAAGTAGGCCCAAAGCATAGGAAGCTTGTATTCAGAATTATCAAAGCTGTGCAACTGAATGGCTTGAGATTGTTAACTGATAAGCAGATAAGTAATGGACTAATGATCAAGATGTCTGTAGAATATCAAAGAACTATCAGAGGTTTACTTAAGATACCTTCAATGTGGCTTGTCTCATCCATTAAAGTGTAAGTACAATAAGGATAACAGACCAGAAAATATCAGGTCTACTTTGCACTACTGTAACAAACAGTTGTGAACCCCAGTCGTCATCCTTGAGCTGGGACCAAGCCACAGAGAGACCTAAAGATGATGACAGATCTAACCAGTGTTTGGGAAGTGGGACAGTGAGAGTGAATGACGGATTCTGTCTGTTCATGTCAGAAACTTGCTCAAGGAGATAAGCTGAATGTACCAACTGGATTTCCAAAATGCAAGCATCCATTAATCCTGTAATCTAGATGAGTTCTGATGAAGGCATGAGCTACACAAGCATCACTTGTTGGGCTGGAAGAGAATCCTCAAACCAGGACAATTTTATAGCTGACTGGGACAGTAGCAAGTGTAACCTATGGTGCTGTTGTGTGAAAACCTGCGTTAGCTGTGATTAGCTGTGGATGCAGGAGTTCTCTGAGATCACACACTGAAATGGCCAATTGTGGATGCAAGCATGAATTGCAACCAAAGAAACGGAAACTATTTTGCACATTTTAAAAAATACTTCTATCTGCCCGTATCACCCACCTCACCTCTCCTTCCTCACTTTCAGCTTCAATATGAAGTTCTTGGTGTTCATGATCCAAACCAGGCAGTGGGTCATGTGAGAGGCAGGGGTACAGTCATGTGTCAGGGGGCAGTATAACTGAAGAGGCAGCATGCTGGACTGTGTTCTTCTTTTTCAGTTTAGAGGTTAAGAAGGAGTGTATTTGAAGTAGCTTACTTTAGCTTATTTTGTGCATGCAGGAGGAAGACAAAATTTCCTTTTCGAACAAGGCATTGACTCTTTGAATCATAGAGAATGCCATTTGCTTAAATTTCTCTTCCACAAGCCAGCAAAAGCACACATCACAGTCCTAAGTCTAGTAGAAAAGAAGTCCTTTAAGTTATTTAGAACTTGTTGATGAATGATTTCTGGAAATGTAGAGTGTTGATTATCCAGCAATCCAGGTTGTTTTGGAGGTTTGGTTGGTTTGTTTTTTTTGTTTTGTTTTGTTTTGTTTTTCACAGGTATAATTTTTTCAGCAAAGTTTAATAATTCTTTTTCTGGTGCCTTATTTTGCTACAGGCTTTAGGTACTTATGACTGATTTTAAGCACTCTGCAGAGTTTCTTAGAATGTAATTCATCAGCTATAGTAAACTTCAGAAAGGTATTTGTCACATACCTATACCTTCTTGCTAGCCTGTCAAGTAGCCCAGTCCAAATCACAAAAAAATGCAGCCCTTATAATACGTTTTAAATGTTATCAGGATTTAACAAATTATACAAAAATTATTTGGTTTATTTCTTTATTAAAGGAATCCAGAACACTTAATCGTTTTGGCTGAAAAATATGTTCCCAGAGACCCTTTTCTAGCAGTGACAATGGAAAAAGGGATGCTAGGGTAAGAAGGATAAAAATCTTTTCCAAGGAAGTGATAGAAATTATTTGCTCAAATGAGAGTTGAAATTTCTGGTGATTATAGTTCAGCTGATAAATGTGCTTTGACATACTAATTCTCCATAGGGTCACAGTCATCTTTCTAACACATACATTGTCATTTACTTAAACTCAGTTCAGCTGCTGGTGGCATTACTAACCTTCTAAGAACATTACACCAGATGCCTGGTTTCAGACTAGAGATATTTTGACACACAGGTTCCCTCTTGCACATACTGTGGAGGGAAGGAATAAAGCCTTGCAGGCAAGGAACTGAGCTGAGCTGTGGAAGGTGTCTGTGTTCACCTCCTGTAGCTGTTACAGGAGGCTTCCTCTATGGCCACAGGCAAGCTGTTCTATCAAAAAGCACATCTACACCTCACAATCCCTTTTTCCCCAGTGGGTCTCTCTGCCTTCAGTGACATGATGGCATAGCTCATGGATCTTCTTTTGCACGTGCACAAGCAGGAGACTTTCTGCTCAGTCTGTGGAAATTCATGGCCTTGGGTTAATCCTCATAGCACCTCAGCAGTAAAGCATTGTACAAGAAAAAATCCTGACCTTCAAAGAAGTTTCAGAAAGGAGTGGGAAGAAAACACAGAGTTGGAAAGTGGCTTATTTTAGCTCATCTACCAGATCAGCAATAGGGACAGGAACAAAACTAGTCTGTGATGCCTGCTGTTACTGATCTCACTTTAACAGCCTTTCAGTTAATGCATGCCTTGTTCCCTTCCATTTGAATTGTCCTATACACATTTGGTTTTTATCTAGATGACTGGTTTTATATGTTCTTCTTAAACAGAATTTTGCTTTTTGCAGCTACTCACTGATGTGCAATTGGTAGACACACAAATAAATACAGTGTAGGAGAAAAGAGCTGGTGTGACTTTATGGTAGGAAATCAAACTTCACAAATATAGCAAGGTAGTGGAGTCAATGAGTGTATGAAAAAGAACAATTTGATTAGTTCAGCATACTTGATTTCCAAAAATCTTTTTATATGTTCTGCCTTACCCCAGGGTCTTTAAGTAACAAAGCAGTCAAATAACTGATAAAAAGGTAGAAATCAAAGAGTTATGAATAAATGGTCAATTTTCATGATAGAGGGGTAACTATAGTCTGATTTTTTACCTGCTGGCTCAGGCAGTGATTATATCAGTCACACCAACTACAAGTCTTTCAAAGACAAATCAAAATGACCAGAGCATCCCACTGGGCACAATGAACCCACTGACCTCAGGCTTGGTCACTGCTCTTGGGTTAGTTTGGGATAGTTAGGAGAGAGCAAATGATTTCTTACCTTAACAAAGACATAGCCTACTGAATGGGCCTTTAGAGCTGGACCCTTGGGTCATTAGATGCATAGTGAGCTAGACAAATGTCTCTATGAGAAAACTGACTGCAACTAATTTTTCTCTTCAGGCTGGAAAAGAAAAAACAGAGTGAGGGTGTAACAGAAATCGATGGAGTTGTGAATGTCATGCAGAAGTGGAGTAGAGAACCATGAATCATAGAATCATGGAATGGTTTAGGTTGGAAAGGACCTTAAAGATCATCTAGTTCCAACTCCCCTGCCATGGGCAAGGACACCTCCTGTGAGAACTGGTTGCTCGAAGCCTCATCCAATCTGACCTTGGACACTTCCAGGGATGGGGCCTCCACAACTTCCCTGGGCAACCTGTTCCAGTGCCTCACCACCCTCAGAGTGAAAAAATTCTTGCTAATATCTATTCTAAATCTACCCTTTTGAGTTTCAAGCCATTACCCCTCATCCTGTCACTACATACCCTTGTAAAAAGTCCCTCTCCAGATTTCTTGTAGGCCCCCTTCAGATACTGGAAAGCTGCTATAAGGTCTCCCTGGAGCCTTCTCTTCTCCAGGCTGAACAATGCCAACTCTCTCAACCTGTCTTCACAGGAGACGTGCTCTGGCCCTCTGATCATCTTCATGTCCCTCCTCTGGACCCCCTCCAGCAGGTCCATGTCCTTCTTACATTGGGAGCTCCAGAGCTGCACACAGTATTCCAGGTGGGGTCTCACGAGACTGAAGTAGAGGGGCAGAATCACCTCCCTGGACCTGCTGGCCATACTTCTTTTAATGTAGCCCAGGATGTGTTTGGCTTTCTGGGCTGCAAGTGCACATTGCCAGGTCATGTTGATCTTCTCATCTGCCAACACCCCCAAGTCCCTCTCCTCAGGGCTGCTCTGAGTCCACTGTCTGCCTAGCCTGTATTTGTACATGGGATTGCTCTGACCCTTGCACTTGGCCTTGTTGAACTTCATGTGGTTGTCATGGGCCCACCTCTAATGCCTGTCCAGGTCCCTCTGGATGGCACCCCTTCCCTCTAGCATGCCGAACGCTCCACACAGCTTGGCGTTGTTGGCAAACGTGATGAGGGTTCACTCAATCCCAACATCCGTGTCACCAACAAAGATGTTAAATAGTACCGGTCCCAGTACTGACCCCTGAGGAACACCACTTGTCACTGCTCGCCACTTGGACATTGACCCGTTGACCACAACTTTTTGACTGCGGCTGTCCAGCCAGTTCCTTATTCACTGGGTGGTCCATTGGTCAAATCCATGTGTCTCCAATTTAGAGACCAGGATGTCATGCAGGACAATGTCAAATGCTTTGCACAAGTCCAAGTATTCAAGTGTCCATGATTCAGTATCCAATGAAATTATCAGCTATCAAGACAGAAAAATAACTAAGACTAAATACTTTATTATACAGTCTCATAATTCAATTGTAGAACTAGTCATCACACAGATGCTGTAGTAACCACAAATGTAAATAGCTTTAAAGAGTAAGTAGACAAAGTCCGAGGAAGAAGGTCCATCAAATATTACTAAATACAAAGACACTTAAATAACTTTGGCTTTGGAAGTCCCTAAGCAAAGATTGCTGAAAACTGGAGTGATCTATGAAAAAATTATGGTAAACTTGACCTGATCTTGACTTTTTCCTAAGTGCCCAGTTGTGGCTACTCTAGGATGTTAGAGGCTGGCTAGGCAGACCTTCATTTTGTGTCTGCTTCTGCACTTTTATGGTGATTGCAGATTCAGGCCATTGGTCTTCTGGTTGGTTTTGGTTTTATGATTGTATTCATTGAAGGCTTCTTGAGACAGAGATTTCTCTTGCTCTGTGGATGTACAGTATCTAATGGAATGGGATGGGTCCCTGATTGCTCCCCAGAGCTCCATATGCTACTCTCATACACATTGTAATTAATAGTTAGGTAAGAGCCAATTGAAAATGTGCACAGTAAACACAGAATCTAGTTTGACACGCTTATCCCACAGCTAGACCCCTGCTGTTATTTGCATGAGAACCTGCCACGTTTTTTCCTTTCTCTAACCCTTCCACCTTTGAGGCTCTCACTTAGAGCCACACAGTTCTTCATTGCCCACAAAAGTAAGTACTGACTAGCACAAGACACCCTGACTGCAAGCTACTTCTTTCAAAACCTCTCCCAGAGCATGTTTCTTCCAGTGCCCCAGAGATACAAGCCTCACACATGCCGTTCAGGAAGGGAGAACATCCTTCCTGGCACAGAACCATTCCCTGGCTCTCCCAGGGGTGCATTCTCTGCTTATTTCTTGCTAGCTCCCCCAATTCAGAAACGTCCCTGCTGCTTTCTTGTATAATGTGGAGCACCCTTTGTAGTGAATAATGGCTAACGCTGAACTGATGTCCAGAAAGAGTTTGAATCACTTGGTAGCAGAGCCTCAGCAGTCAATCCCAAACCACTTTTCCCCCAATATTCTGAGTAGGCTCCAGACCAAATATTAACATTGAGTTAAAAAAAAATCACTTCTTAATGTGTGAGATTAGGTTTCTTTTGGTACCTCAGTGATGGTACCAGCCAGGCCATATCCTAAAATCCACACTAACATCAATGAGGGCTGTTGACAGGAAAGATATGTAGATTAGAAAAAACCAGAACTATTGTTTAGATTCTGATTTTTTTTCCCTTAGTACTGTGTTTTCAAGTATATATTTGTGGGCAAAAATGGATTGATTTCCCTTCAGTTTATACTGCATTGGCTTTCAACAAAATCTGGATTGCAAATACTTCAAGTGAAGTTGTATACATGTTCTGGATTGTGAAGTTCATTTAAACATCTGTCTCATTCATTAGTTTCATAAAATCTTGGTTTTTACCAAGCATAAAGTTTGGTGAAAGTGTGGGCAGACTGTGACTCTGTTGTAATTTTAAATAATGTTTCTTTTGTTGATTTAAGTTGATGCTCTATTCAGCAGTTCACTTAAGCAGACTCTAAGGCAACAGTGTTCCAGCTGAGAGGGGTTGTCGCACATGCCCTGCTGGAGGTGGGATGTGAAAGATCTTTTCTGGAGCCTTCTGACAGCAGCCGCGAATGTCTCACCAGATAAGTCTTAAAAGGACCATCAGATAGGAAATAGATTTGTAGAGCCCTGACAGTGAATTCTGTTAATTAAAAGCAATGCATCATTTAGAAACAAGGCTAGGGACTGCTGCTTGTAACTCCCAAGGCAATGTTTTGTTTGGATAGATGGGGAATGATGTAATGTTACTCAAATTGGCTGGGACAGAATGCATTCCTTGTAAATGCCATGTGGTTGTTACTCTTTAAGAGGTGAGCTTAACCTGGGCAGTCTGAGGATAAAAGGAAAAAACAAAAGCTCTTGGGCATCTCAAGTCTGTTGATCAGAGATGTTGTAATGTGTTCTTCCTCCTCGAAGGAGGTGTTCTTAAGCCTGACCAAAAGTACATTCATATTGCTAGACAATGTCCCTCTGTCTTCAGCAGGTTTGGATCAAATCCCTCTCTTGTAACTTGATAATTTCTTCAAAATCAGAATCACTGGCTCTGAGATGTGCATTGCCAAATACTTCATTAAGGACTTATCTTAAATTTGCTGGGCCAGTAGCCTAGAATTTGTGACTTCTGCCACTTTTCATCCCATCACCTTTCTTCATGTTTCTTTAGTTACCATAAGGAAGAAAATTCACAGCAATGTTGTGGTGGAATGGGAGGAAAGGAGGATTTCCTAGAAACCTTGTCTGCTTTATGACAGTAATGTAGAATACAGTTTTTGTGGCATATTTCTTGAATCATAACTTTAATATTTGTTTTACTCATGGCATAACTTCTAGTTGTTGCTGATGCATATAACTACTGAACAGATTGTGTATTAACGCTGCATTACTGCGAGCTGACCGTAATCAAGCATTTTCTTTCAGACCACCAGAAGGAGCTATTGAATTCAAAAAGCCTTTCCTTCAAAGCAGGAAATCCTTGTACAGCAGGGCAAGCAGTAGGATAATGGAGCAGGCAAACTGTCTCCCTTGCAAAGTCCTGTATTGAGCCATAGAGCAAATTTTCATTCAGAGTCTGCATCTTTTTCTAATTCACTGTCTTATAGTAATAAAAATTGACTTGACAGGGTTTAATATGCTTCAGGGTGAGATTTCAGGCATCATTCCTTAAACATGTACTAACAAATACTAACCAAATACAAAGAGATGGGAAATTCACTGGGGCAGGTTTAACCATATATTTTCAGAGCACATGGAGTGTGGAAGCTGCCATTTTCCATTATGTCAGCTGGGAGATGTTAGGCTAACAGATGTGCAAAACACTTGAGAGCACTAATGGCAATGTCCATAAAGATAAATGAAACCTGAATTCTACTTACACAAGCTGACTGGCAACAAAATGCACCAGTCACCTGTTACGTGTTTTCCGATATGAAGATGTGCAATTATTTGTTGTTAGCCCAATACAGGTGTCTTATGATCAGATTCATAAAATGAGGTATTGAGATTTATAAGTCTCTCTCTGAGATTTGCCCTTTTTATTTGACCAAAGAAACTTTATACCAGTGGAAGGCAGACTATGTTGCTTCTGCCCATCTTCCATTTACACTTTCTTTCATCTGACAGCAGCCTGAAAGTTTGTGATGGTGGTTTGCGGGTGGCATGTTCTGTGTGAGTGTGTGCACGTGGCTTTAAATCAGGACAAGACCTTAGTTAAGCCTGTCCACTGCTATTCACAGCTTACTGTGCTATTATAACATTGACTCTGGTGTAGAGTCACACTGCTTGTCTGTAAGACACTATTAAGATGCAATGCTACATATATTTCACAGAATAAAACCTGCATCTATGGGAGGAGCAGGTACTAGCACAAAGTGTCAGTGTCTCGGTTAACTTTTGTTGTATGCTAAGACTGATAGGAAATATGACTCTCTGAATGGATCTCAAAAACTATGTCTACAGTTGTTGCTGTGTTGGGGTGTGCTTCTGGATCTGCTCATTTCTTCAGGAAGGAAAAAAAGTGTGGGGTGTCATGGAAGAAAAGGATGTATGCTGACACATACCGGTTGCAGGCAAAGGAAAGGGAAGTAATGATCAATAGTGTTTATTTCTGAGTATGCCATAAAACAGCACTTGTCACTAAGCTGCCAGTTGTGATGTCCTACGCAATTTACTAAGTCAGAATATTAAAGGAATATTGGTTTTAAACATATGTATTATGCATGTCTGAATGAACAGGAGAAAAAGTGTCTGTGGAATACTGTTAGGTAGTAGTTCAGACTGACTGATCTCAGCACAGACTTTTCTTAATACGTTGATTTATAATGCATTTGTTCTCAAGAGACCCTGCTAGTTCTCAGACATAAGTTGGGGGCTGTACGTAGAATAAATCAAATGTTGCTCTGAGGACCTTACAGTCCAAATGGTAACAAGACATGAAAAATAGGTATAAATCACAAAGTAGGAGGAGACAAAAGAGCAGAGAGAAGATCAACGATAACGTGGAGGGGAGGTATATAATGTTGGTTGAACATCTAATCTGGAGGTTTCATATGTTTGGCTCTTTTCTTATTTTTATTACCACAACAATTTCCAGTAGCCCTTGTCAGAGGTGAGGATCTTGTGCTAGATGCTTTGCTGTGCAAAGATGGAAATTGAAGGTGGTCTTTGTCTCAGATTTAATCTGTATGATTGAGATCCAAGATAAGCCAGTTGGAAAATGATTGCAAAGAACAGGTGTTACAGACAACGAGTTACATGTCAAAGACACTTTCTAAATATAGCAGTTCCAGAATAAAATACATTTGTTATTTTATTATGACTCAAATCCTATTTATTTATGCAGTGAGACTACTCCCATAAGTAATTTGTGCATAATACTATATAAATGTAAAAACTTTTGCTTTTTCTTTGTAGCAGTATCTCAGAGATTTCTTTTTCCAAAAACGGCTTAATATTCCCTGTGCTGTTTTTCTTGGGAAGCGGGAATGAGTTACAAGCTATGCATCTGTAATGACCTTGAACACTGTTTATTGTAATTTTCTGGAGTTATGAGACTGTTGCTTTGTTTAAAAGAATCACTAATCTCTGTGCTCAACAACACAGGGGGCACTAAGACCATATCATCCTAAAACTCACTTGTCTTCATGCTACAGATTTTCATCCCCAGAGCACTCTCTATCAGTGTGGCACAAACCACCAGAGGACCTGTCTCAACCTGAGCCCAATTTCCTGTGACAACTACATCTCATAGGAAAAGCAACATTGCTGGCACTTGAAAGACAGTTTACAGGAAAATCATCTTGGAAATATATCTTTTCTCACAAAGGAAACTTTCTACTTCAGATTCTCAGTAAACCTGCACTTCAAAGAAAAGAAAAAACCTAGCCTTTATAAAACTGAAGTAAGCAGTTACTTCATATTATTTTGCCTCCACTTCATCAACTGGTGCTTGAATAGTCCTAAAAGAATCTAAATAGGCAAGTAAATGAAAGCAGACTGTAGGAAGTTAGTTACCGAGAGGAAAGAAACACCTTTCACTGTGCACGAGTCTCTTTAGAAATATACAAATATGTTACTGTCAGTATATTATTTACAGGGAACTGAATCTTATTTTCTCTTTGTGAAAATAATGAAGCCCACTTACGACTTTATCCCAGCAAACAGATGATTTCTGTCTGTCCAGTCAATCCTGGCTTAAGTGACAGCACATATCATTCTGTCCTTTAAAGGTGCACATCAGATCTGTATGGCTGTGTTCAGAGTGGGCTTCCTACAAAATTCTCATTTGTTACCTTATTCAGGTTGAAGATCATTGGACACCGGCTGGTTGGTTTGTTGACCTTGTTGAGAGGAATCCTGGTACTGGCAGTTGAGCAGGTTGCCTTGTTAGAATTTCAAATAATTTTTTTGTGATGGGGCTTTTGTGCCCTTTAAACACTGTGGGCTTCAGTTCTGCCAGTGCAAGCACTAAGGTACAGGAATCCAGCCAGATGCTGTCATCAAAAGGTTTGGGGCATTCCTTACCTTTTGCATGGTGCATGGCTTCTTCTGGGCCACAAGAACTAGATTACTATAATAAATGAATTCTTACAGAGTCAGATTGTCAATGTACTACTCCCCTTGGTGAGCTGTTGCATGTCTAATCTGTCCAATGTCAGTACGACTTTTGTATGAGTAGGTATTCACTGGCAAGAATAAAGGGTTTTCAGTCTGGCCTCATTCCAACATTGCGAATGTGTTACTCATGGTACAGTTACTGACTAGTAGAATGAAACACACTCAGGACATTTTCACGGCCTCCTCATTCGACAGCAAACATCTGTCTAGAGTCACAGACCAGACCCACAAAGCAAGTAGAAGAAAGTCAATGCATCTTCGAACTCGGTCTTAACACTCAAAAGAAGTTTTCAAGAGAGGTATTAACTAACCTCCAGTCACATCAGCTTTCTGAAATGTCAATATATAGGCTCCCTCTCTCAGCCAGCAGTGAGACAGAGGCAGTTTCAGAGGGCAGTTGATCCCACCTATCTTTCTCCGTTGGCAGGGGAGGAAATTAGGTGACTGACAAACTAGAGACCTATTTTGGAAAGGTAAATATAGATGAGAGACAAGTTGCGAAAACTAAGTCTGTTCTTTGCATGCTGGTACTATTACCTGATGGCATCCATCAGAGCTGACTGCATCTGCTGTGTTCATGAGGGAAGGGTCTCCCACATGCAGCATCTCCCACATCACGTAGTGCAGTCTGCATCCAGTCAGCCACTGTTAATGGTGGCTATTATACTACTTGATTTCCCTTTTTCCCTTCTTCTTTTGAATTTTCCTTCCTGTGAGGGTAAATCTGCCTCAGTCAGTAACAGAGATGGAAAAAGTACTCTGACATGGACTGAGGATCACGAAGTGGTACCTTTCCTGTCCTGTCTTGTCCTGTCCCATCCCTCTGACCGTTTTGCCCTAGTCTCCAGTTTTGGCCATCTGTGAATCTTGTTATCTAGTACTGTGCAGAGCAGGTCATGTGACTGATCTCTTGGCACAGCCACTGTGTTGCCTTGGTGGGTAGTGTGGGATGAAAAAAGCACAATACACGCCTTTTCTGTATGAGACTTGTTTATCTGCACGACATCCAGGCCTCTCTGGGAGAGCTCTCCTCTTGGTGATCACTGGCAACCCAAAACGAATCAAATCAAGGCAAAGTTAGAGAAATTCTCCTATACAAAGAGCTGCTTTAAAACAAAGCTGCATTTTTGTGGTTCATTGTCCTGGCTCTGTGTGAGTCCTGTAAAGAGACAAAGGCGAGCAGGAAGGAAATCTCAGCTGCTTAGTAAATGCCCTAATTTGATTTATTTACTGCTCCCTTCCCCCACCCAAACTGTTCTGCTAACCTGTTAGTCCCAACTCAGACAAGTAAAACCAGCTAATCTGATTAGTTCTGACACACAGGAGCAAGGCTGCTGGGAAAAGCTGGACCCTTACAGCTGTTTCAGGCTTCAGCTTCGATCATAACGTTATGGGTTTGCTGAATGTATAGTGCGGCGTGACAGGAGCCCAGCAGCATGTACACATGTGAGCAGTGTGACCGTCACTGAAGATTTCTACCCCACGTCTGAGGCCTCTGGAATACAAACCATGTTTCGTGTCACCTTCAATGTAGTGACAGAGAAAGTTACCTTCACCTTGGCAGCCTGCCCCTCCGTCACGTGGAAGGTAAGCTCAGATATACACCATGTAAAAAGGCTGATGGCACAGGCAAATGAGTATCTAAACTGTTTTCCCATCCACAGGCCGTGTTTACAAAATTTTAAGGGAAGTAACAGCATTTTAGGGGAACTGCACTGCAAAGTGACATATGCACCACTGGTTGGAGTTAGACTAAACGGATCTGGTTCTAGAGAATGTCTTATTCATTGCCTTTTAAAGCTTTTCTCATTTGACTTTTAAAATAGCCAAATTCATAGTCACTTTCCTCATTCTGGTCTGGAAATGCCACTGTATTTGTATTAACAGCAAATCCAGAGAGGTATATAAACAGAAGCTACTCATTTCTGTAAGGAAGGGACACTGGGGAAAGATTTCAAGCTTCCTAGATAATTCAGGGATTGCAAGGATTTGTGAACTGTATCAAGGTACAATAAATTAGAAAAATTTGCATCCCTATGATAAGGAACTTGAAGCAAAAAAAACCCTAGATGCATAATTTACCCGGCATGGGGTTGTGATAAAATTTGGCAGAAGCCAGAGGTGCTTTGCATGTCAGCCCCTTCTCCCATTCAGAGATTCAGTTCAGACCTTAATTTCCTTGAGACAAATGTTCCCATCTCATCTTGAAGAGATCAGTATTGTCAGGATGAGATGGGACTAGGTTCATTGCCTTTCCTTTCTCTTTTAGTGAGTGTGTGCTTTCACCATAGTGTAGTTTGAGAAGACAGCCACTATCTTCTGAAGTGTTGCTTTAAAAAGTTCATATTAGAATCTGTTACTTATAGCGCAGTTACAGTAGGAACCTCACCTCTCTCTGTTATTACACCTTTCAGATGTGAGACAATTATGAATAACTAGATACAGCGGCAGAGCACAGTAACTGCTCTTGCTTCTGCTGTGCATGATTCGTTATGCTACATAAGGAGTTGTCATGTATCTTTGCTGTATTGTTTTCTCGGTCTTGGACCTGTCTTTTCGCTTGACTTGTGAGGTAGGCACTGCCCAGAAGCTGTTATTAGAAGGTCTTTATAGGGCTTGGTACAGTGTGGCCCCAGCCCAGATCTGTGCTATTTGTAGCTTCATATGCTAAATAAAAACTCATTTGCTGGGGAAGAATGTCTTCTGAGTAAAATTCACATGAAATTATTTTTACTGGACACTGCCTCTCTGTGGGAGAGTTTATGGCGCTATTACTTCAGTTTCCCTATTTATTAGGAAAACTTGCCTTCCCAAACATGCATATTCACTAAATGGTAATGGAAAGATCATTTCAACGCAACATAAAAGGGCCTTACCTATGATTGCTAAAGGTGTGTTAAAGATTTTTCTGCCTTCATATCAGAGTTGTAAGGACTTACAACTCTCTGCCTTTAGGCTGCAAGGCACTTAGAAGAGGGGACTGAAATAGAAAAGGATACTGGATCTTATAACGCTGCAGTGTTCCTACCTCATCCTGGCTCATGAGCTCTTTGTACAGCAAACACGGATGCAAATATAACCCAGCTGGGTGTTGCATTTCAGTGCTTGTTTATTACATTGCTGAGGACTGTTAGACGTCAGTACATTGTAGTAAATCCCTCTGGAACAAACTGGCAAGTACTGAAAAGTGCATCCTGGCACACTTTCACAGTTCTCTAGCTCTTCTATTATTTGCATAATTTATATTATTTGATATGTGCAATGTGCAAGAATGATCAAATGCTTAAAAGTAAAAGCTAAAAGGAACTATGGTACAGTAGAACTTCCTGAAATGTAGTACATTTATTGATGAACTAAGTAAAAAATAAGTGAGAAAGTGGGCACAATTATATGGAAAACCAAGACGGGATGCGAAGCCAGCAGAAGAGGTGGCTTTGGAGTAGAGCTTACATATGTAATGCTAAGTTAATTTAAGGAAAGCTTTGTGGAAGGAGGTAATATTTTTTATTCACCAACTCTTACAGTTGGAAAAATCCAACAAGGTTTCAGGCCCACAAGCATTCCATTTTCGCAGTAGGGAGCTAATGAAAGATACTGTTTCCCTGCAACCTTACCTTGCTTGTGTCTTTATATCAGCTAGAACAGCTCTGGTACTGCAAGTTAATTTAAATCCTTTGAAGCTGAAAGAGGTCACATCACTGCTGGAGGAGGAAGGACAGAGACATCTACTTTCAGACTGCTAAGTCTTTTTCTTTAAAGGGTAGGGTGGCCCAGCCTGCAGATGATGCTGAGATGTTCTGCTTTTTCACATACCCATGGCATGACCACCCGATGAGTCTTGCGCAGTGCGGTGGGGCCAGGAGGACAGGGCAGCTCTGCAGCAGACATCCTGGGGCCAGGAAGAATGGTGCAAATTCTGTCCCAAATTGTTATCTTTCTGTCCTATGCTATGAAGTTTTTGTTTCTGTTAGAAATTAAATTCTCGTTAGAACCATTGGTGAAAAATATTCCAGCCAAAGACTACTCTAATTATATGTAAAATATTCATTTATATGATATTTCAGTGGAAGAAAGACAGGACTCCTGATCCAGACATTTCACAGTCTGTACAGCATAAACCTCATTGCTTTTGTCAAAACACTGTTTTATAAAAACTGGTTTAATTAGAAGTGGGGGAGGGTACAGATACAGGACAACTAGAGGGCAGTGACAGCTGAAAAGGCTGTTGACAAGTGCGAAGGGCTCAGAGTTGAACATGCCTTTTCATGTGGGCACCAGTGCTTGAAAACCAAAGCAATAAGCATCTTTATTATAAACCATAAGCACCTTTATCATAAAGCCTAGAGGAGGAGAGTGGGCTGCTCTTTCTCACCTCTCTGTGTCAGTCTGCCTCAGCTCATTTGCCTGCTCCTTCGAGAACAGGCTGCTGGTACTTCTCCATCTGTTGACAGGCGTGGAGCTGGTCAGCTGAGCAGAGGGCTGAGTGCTCTGAGATATGCGTGGGTTACACAAATCGCACTGTGGCCGGTATCAGCTTGGCCAGAGTCCCTCTTCAAAGGCCTCTTCAGGTTTCACTCACGTGAATTACTGTTGCATTTTCAATCAGTTGCTGCTAACTTTCAGGGACTCCCTTTGTGTCCTATACCTGGCTTTAAGAACAGATAACGAGATCGTGAAGCTATTTATATACCAACAAACTCCCACCACTCATTTCCTAACGTGTGAATAGATGACACGCTGCTTAGATGAATGCTATTCAAATTCGCAGGGTACAAGCAGATTTAGTTACAGAATGTACTCGCTCATTGAGGATTAGCTATGCTTGAATCTTATTGATTTTCTTTTACCGTTGATGGTTCAGTTTTGTTGAATTCTGCCTGAACTGTATGGAGGAGAAGCAGCAAAAACTGCTGGTTTGTGGCTTTCTATTCAAGGCCAGGAAATTCACTTCATGGGGATCAACCTACCTCGGGGCTTTCTTGCCAATTGATGCTGCGCTTTATCTCCCTGACACGGACAGATAAATGAGCCGGGGGCGGCTTTGCAGGCAGTTGGAGCCCGACCCAAGCCTGTCGTTGCCAACTTTCGAAAGCTGCACAATGGCCCTCTCTCCCTGGCAGTTACAGCCGTTAGGGCAGGGACCTGTTGTCTGAAAGGCTGTTAAGAAATAATGATGTAAAATCCTCCCTGTGGATGTGGGAACAATGTTCGAATCCTACGAAGGGAGCAATATCTGTGATAAGGAAATCAGAAAAATCCGGACCTTAGTGTTCATTCTCTTTCTGCAGCAAGTTGAATACAGCGCTCCTGCTTGTGAAGGGCTAGTGGGGAGGCAGGAGGGGAGGCATGGGAAGCAGGTGGCAGCTTGCAGCATTTCTGGCTCAGAGTAACTGCCCTTGCTGCTGTCTTAGGAACCTCGGTTAGACTTACATAGAGCTACAGTCTGCCGTGTTCAGCAAGAGTAAGTGCATGTTACTGAACAGTTTGTTATTACTTTGTTGTGGCATTGCCTAAATACAGCCCCAGTGTCAAAACCTGTGGTGGTAAATACAGTACAAACAGAAATAGGCCCTTGCCAGAAAAGTTCACGCTCATCATCTATGGATTTCATGCACACTAGCAAAGGACCAGACCGCGAGTAGGACAGTGTGTTGATGACAAATGTCATCCTCATATGATGGCACCTGGGAGAGAAGTGAGTGCAGAAGGAAGGCAGCATGACTGTGGCACATGCTGCAATGGATTACTCAAGGACTGAATCCAGCCCAAGGAGCTGCTTTGCTCTCCAGATCCTGTTAAATCTGGGGAGGTGATGGAGCTGAGGATGCTCAGCACCTACGGGGAAGAATTTCAGCTTGTTCTTTACTTGGACCTTGTTTTCAGCTTACAGAACAGTGCATTTCTCCTTGAACGGTAACCACTTCATTTCTAACTGTTAAATACGGAGCTGCTAAATGCTTCCAAGTGTAAGTTCCCTGAAAAAATATCCAGAAACAGCTATTGCTTTCAGTCTTCATTTGAAATGCTTTCTTTCAGCTTGCTTTTAAAGAGCTCCCCAATATATACACCAGATATTTGTGCATCAGCTTCTATGAACCTTGCTCAAGGCTCACAAATATGTGTGAGACTATCTTCTTTCTCCCTGCTCGTGAATGCAGATGCACTCCATCTCGTATATTTGTTAGTTGATTCTGTTACTTTTTGATGCACTCAAAAGACAGGGTGACAAATTCCCTTCACTCTTAAGAATATTCACTGTTCAGTAATAGTCTCTGACTCCAAATACTTGTCTCTGCAACTCTGAACCCCACTGCACACTGCCACAACCTTGTTTGGGATTATGATGCCTGATTTGGGAGCTATAGCCATAGAAGCAAGTACTTTTTGAGGGGATGACATTATCTCTAATAGCAATCTTAGAGGCTTTTTACCTTGAGACATGATGATAGACCAAGGTTTTCTTCCTGTCATTACACTTTTGGACGTTCTGTAGCTCCCACATGTCTCCCCAAAGGTCTTGTTATCAGAGACATGTTCATCTGTAGAGGACTGAAATCCCTTTCTCAATCTCTCCCCGATTATTTGCTTAAAATATAAGATGCCCACCTTTGTCTGCTTCTTGCCACAAAACAGTGTTTTCTTAGTCTTGCACCAAACCCTTAAATGAATGTGAATCAAAAGGATCAGCAGATTCGTGCCGGGAGATCAGGTAATAAATGCAGAAAATCAGCTCTGTGATGCTCGTTTGATCCCCGACTTTAGTTCACCAGCAGATGGTAGCAAACATCTCCTTCCCTGTGCGCTTCATCTGGGGTTATCTGAATGCGAAAGGGCTGGAGTGCATCATTGGAAGCATTTGTGAGAAGAAACAAGCTGTAAACACAGTAGTTGTGCAACTCGGAACAAGGGGGAAGAACCACGGAAACCACGGAAATATTGCTGTAATCGGGACAGAAGAATTAAGTAGAGGCCAGAACAAAATCACTGCAGTGACTTGCACTGAATGACATGAGAAGCATTTTGGTGTCACTGTTATTGTTCTTGTGGTGACAAAAAGGCACCATTATTTGCAATGTAGCAAATGAACAACATTCAGAGCAACACAATAAAATCGAAACTGCTCTGGGTAAGCTCTGCCAGTGTATGTTGACCCTTTGTCTTTGCACTGAAGACATGGAAAGTTCAGGATGGGTATTTTTACTAGTTATTTACTAGTTTACTGTTTCTAGTCATTTTTTTGTTTTTCTTCTGAGCTGCACCAGCTCTAGTTCTTTTTATATTTGATATGGGCTGTTGGTTACCACTTTCTCTCACTCTCTTGTTGTGACAACACTTCTCAGCTTCTTTTTCCTGATAGCAGCTAAACTGAGAGACGGGAAAAGAGAGGGAGAGGATAAAGTGAAAGCTGCTAAACTGTGGTGTAATTCCCATAAGGGAATGTCTCTTCACTTATAGGACAGTACTGGTCAGAGCTGAGAAAACTATTTGTGGCAAATCACTGGATAAATTTTGCCATTACTCTTTTCAAGTGTACCACCTCTACTTTTAACTACCTTACTGGAGATTTTGAAATTTTTTGACTTCTTCACACAAACAGTGTTCAATTCTAGAAGCAGTTTCTGGGAAGCATTCCCTTTGTGCTCATTTCTGCATTAATAAGTGGTTGATGACCAAAATTCTAAGAGTTGGTTCTGTTGTCTGACTGGACACTGAAACTTATGTCTATGGTTATTTGCTGGAAATGAAAAAAACCCCAACATTCAAATATTATTTGAAACAAGACAATGGCTTTTTATGGGTATAAAAATGTATTCCTTCTCCAGTGCTTACATATTCTGAGCCAGAACAGCTTTCTTGGTTAAAGTTTTACCATGGAAATAGAAAGGAAGAAAAAACAGTTACCGAAATTGTGCTGCTTCTTTCGCAGGGCAGCTTGCTCTGGAAAGCAGTGCAGAACGCAAGTGAGACTGGCTATACCACTCTCCGTGCTTATGCCATGTGTATGAGGATTTGAGCTGAAGTTGTCAGGATTCTCCTTTGGCTTTAAATCTTTCTATTTTCTTGCAATTATTAGAAATATCAAAATAACTTCTGTGCCTTTGGCAGATATAGCTGGCCTGAGCCTTTCAGCTCCATTAGCATCAGTCAGTGGTGTTAGCGTTCATGTATGTTGTGTTGAACCACATGGGCAGGGGATAAAGTCCTTCCACTGTGGCAACATTTGCCTCATACAGCTGCACTCTTGGCAGAGGTGATGATCAATTAGTTCCAGGGACAACCCAAGATTTTACTTGGGAGTTTTTGGTCCATATCCTTCAGCACGGAGATGTGCTGGGAAAGGCCTGGACATTAGTGGACCTAATGACTTAATTTGACAGAGCTAGAACTGGAAGAGGGCATGTGTCAGTGGCTTGAATGTCATGGTTTGGCAGTGTGGTAAACATGACTATAGGGATCATAGAATCATAGAATAGTTTGGGTTGGAAGGGGCCTTTAAAGGTCATCTAGTCCAACCTCCCATGCAATGAGCAGGACATCTTCAACTGGATCAGGTTGCTCAGAGCCCTGTCCAACCTGACCTTGAATATTCGTTTCCAGGGATGGGGCGTCAACCACCTCTCTGGGCAACCTGTGCCAGTGCTTCACCACCCTCAGTGTAAAAAATTTCTTCCTTATATCTAAGTCTGAATCTACTCTCTTTTAGTTTAAAACCTTTATCCCTTGTCTTATCACTACAGGCCCTACTAAAAGTCTGTCCCAAATCCTTGTGTTTCATTAGAAATGCCTTGGCTATCAGAAGACAAGCTTTGATTTAACATAAACTCACTGCTGATTCAAATCTGTTCAAAACCACTGATGGATCTATTTTGTACTGTTGGGCTTTATGACCAATCAGTTCTAATCTGTCTGCACATTTCCATTTTTATGCTAGATCAAGGAAGATCTGCCCTCCCACAGCCAGCATAAAGCCTCCACGAAAGCATGAAAAGATTACACAGCTTAAACTCTCCCCTGTACAGTGTCTTTAATCTGTCTGACATGCAGTCATGTTCTCATGTCTGACTAGGTCCATTTTATACCAGATCCATATGTTGGTGGTATTTAGATAAGCTATCAAGGAACCACAGCCTATATGCATAAATGCAGCCGTACAAGAAGCTGATGTCAAATGCAAACTGTGGTCAAATGCAAACTGTGAAGGCAAACCTCTGCTTGATCACATTTGGTTTCCCAAGTAGACAAGTGCTAATTTTTCCTCCAAATAGTTTAAAATTTAAGCAGATAAGTAATGTGCAGGAGGTCTGTTAAGAGAGATGCAAACAATACAGCTGCAGAGACATACAAATGCATGAGCGCTATTTCAAATACTAGACTCGAAATCTGTGCAGTTACTAATTAACATCAGCTCTACCTTCAGTCATCCTTTACTGGCCTGATGAGATATTAGGAAAGAAGGACAGAGGTGACAGCCTTGCAAGATGAATCTGCATACAAAATAGTAGGGAAAGAGCAAATACATGGGAACTGAATGCTGTAATTTGAAGAGAATGCCTCGAAACCCAGTAAACTGCAAGTGGGAATTGCAAGGTCCTTGTTGAAGACAGAGGTGTTGATTTCAGTAGTACAGGAGACTGGAAAAGATGATGGCACAGCACCAAAACAAAGAGGTGTGTGTATGGAGGAAGTTTAGGAGTTGTCTTGTGGAAGTGAAATTTTGGATTCTGACCAAAAAGAATAAACCTGCTGTGACACACTGATTTTGATGATAATACATTATGAAATGATAGAGCAGCTATATATTTTGCCCAGGGGATTCAGTTTCTGTTCCAGTGCACATGTTTAATGCTTGGTAATTGTGGTAGAACTTGGGTATTATAACTCACTCAAACACTTCATGCCTTATTTAGCAATATCTGAAGCTCTTCCCACTATTATTATTACAAAAGGAGCAGTCACAAACTTAGGGCAGTGTGCAGAAATCTCCTTCCACAGCAGTGATAATTCATTCCTCTTTATACAATATCCATTGTCTTAGTGCAGTTTAAAGTATCTTAGGTGCTTTACAAAATATAAAAAGACATGGTCCCGGGCCTAAAGTCCTTTCTGCTTTAGTTCAGACATGAGATGTGAGAAATGAGAGTGAGGTGGTGCAGGGATGTGAGACCCAGAGAGCACTCTGGTGTGATGTTTATACAACCTGAGCATTAAACTGTGTCCAGCCCCCTGCTCCTTTTTGAAGTTAGCCTAATTTTTTGCAGAAGCAAGGGATGTATGACATCAGCTGGCATTGAAAGAGTTCTGACTGATGACAGTTTTGTTATTTACTTTTGATAAGAGATCTTGTGAATCATCACAAGCTGGGGCACCAAAGAAATATGTGTCAATTTATCTTAATATGCCACACTGTAAATCATAATGATTTACCTGCTGCTTTAGAACTGCAGCAGGGACAGAGACCTCCAAGCGCTGGGGGGTGTGCAGTTGAGAAAATATGCAATACATACATCATTTAGCTCCAAATGTGGCCACAAAATGTGGTAGAAATATTTCCTGACCTGTATCCTATTCAAGTTTCATGTAAGACCAGCAACTTTTAATCAGACTTGCAAATCCCAGTGGGTCTTTGCAAAACTGCTCTCAGCAGCAGGGAATGTTTAGCAGCGTCCTTGGGTGCTACATTGAAGCTAATGGTGCTTTTCACAAAAAATGTTCCCTGGCAACACCTCCTTCCTGAGCACCAGAAAGAAAAGTATAGTTTAAAAATCTTTATTTAGAACAGGAGAAAAATAATCCTCTGCTTTAGTGAGCTTTTGGCAGTTACTGAGGCTCCATAGTGCAATATTCACCTGTTTCCCAAGGAAACTGACCAGTTTATCCAAATTATCACAGATCAGACTAGCTCCACAGCTGTTACTGGTCCCGAGGGTTAGGAAATACAGGATACTGCATAGTGTTCCTCAGATCTTAGTACTTTCACTCCAAGATGGAAATGTGTCCTTCTTACTAGCCGTGGTGATCAAAGAGGAGGGGTAGAACAGCTTCCTGAGGCAGGCACTTCGCGTTCAGGGACAGAAATGACAGACAGGCATGTATCTCTCTGGAAAGACCATGCTGTTTACTTCTTTTCGTGCTTTTAGGTATCCCTCCTTCTGTCCACTATAACAAGACAAGTTTATCTGTCTCTGATTTAGATGTAATCACATCAACATCCTAACCTAGCACTTCCCAAGGGGGGATTTCAGAGGCCCATATTTATGATGGCAGTGGGTATTTTCTTAATGTACATTAAGAGAGATTTACATGCTACAGTGTTCAGCAAGTAGCTCTGTAAGGACATTGTGTTGGATCCCCCTGGTCACTACACCTCCTCTGGCTCTGATTTCCAGCACCCAAGCTGAAGGAAGAGTCAAGGCAGGGGCCCAACATATTTCTCAGAATACAGTCAAGGTCCTGTTGTTTGACTCCATACAGAATTTCATAAATTAGTGCCTTTGAACATTATCCAGCAAGACGCAGGGATCAGACGTGAACTGTGCCATCTGTTTGAGCCTTAGCCTCCACTGGCCAGCCCTGGGCTTGGCTTCTGCCAGGCTTTGGAGGCTTTGTCCCTGCCCCTTGTGCCCGAACGGTGGCAGGGAGCTGCGGGCAGAGCTGAACTTGGGCACAAACAAGCAGGAATTTTTAGCAAGTGTTCTCCAATATAAACTAGCTCTCTCTTGTTTTCCTTATTTCCCAGCCTCAAAGTGGGACGTTTCACCTCTCTTTTATTATCTGTTGTTTCATTTCCAGGCTGGACAAAGCTAAGAGGGGCTGTACACCATCCACTAGTGCTGTCTGGGCCCTATGGCAGGGAAGGGGCCCTGCTGCTCCTGCTCACATGGTGCCTCTTTCAGTAAAATAGTGCTGGAACAAAAAAAATAGTGTTTAAAAAGAGGGAACTGGAGTGAGCAAAAAGTTTTCCTTTTAAAGTTTATAAATCACTAGATAAACCCAATCAGTGAGCTGTGCACATAGCCCTGGGTATAGAGTATGTGCTATGACAGATTTCTTGTTATCTCTCTAACCGTCTTGTCACCCTTCAGGGAATAATATAACCAAGCTCTGGATGAACACTATAACTCCAGGTAAGCTCAAAGATAAGCTGAGAGGCTTTCGCCATTTAAATCTCTTTAAGGTCCTAATGCATTAAGAAGAGATGTACATAGAGCAAAAGTTACCAAAAAAAATCACTTATGAAAATGTTCTCTTTCATTTGGGTGCCAAAATTTTACTTGTCTCTGAAAGCAAAGGTGTTGCACTGGCATTTAACACTATGTATGCCACTTCCTTCCTGTGGTGACAGCATAGTCAGCTCCTGCAAGCACAGAGCCCTGAAGGTGTGTTTTGGAAGATCAGTAACACATCTGTGTGCAACCTGTAGACTTTGCTTTGTTAAAGAGTATTAAAATATATGGGGTTTAATACTTTCTTTGGTTCAACATTAAACCAGTCATGTCTTCACTTTAAAAAGCTGCCATTTTAACCTTTATCACTATATTAGAAAGCAATGACAGGCTCAGCTGTTTGTAGGAGTTGTTTGCCTTCTACAAACTCAGATTAGCCATTCCAGTAACACACTATTATTGTACACTATTATAACCATTAACTAGTGACTCCTCAACACAATGAATCTCAGTACTCTGAAGAAACTAGAGCACTCAGTGGGTCCAGTGCCCACTGCCTCAAAGGGTTTTGGACCAGGGTTTGTCCCTGAATTACAGAGAACATTAACCACCCTGAAACTCATGCGTCCTTTCCTTCAGTTACTGAGTCCTTGGACTATCTACTGATTTTTTGACAAGATATAAAACTTCTTTGAAATTTCCTCTCAATATTTTTCAGGCTTTTAAGTGATCACTGATGCAGACTTTAATGACTGAAGAGTCTTATTAAGGGAGATCCGTAAGGACCAAGTTTCTGGATTAGGAAGTACCTGGTATTTTCACTTCTGGAGGAAGGCTAAGGAGGCCTGTGTGTGTGCCTAGCCCTCTCTTACTACACAGAGTCATTGCCATTTCCAAACTGTGGCCCTGACATGCTCTACACATGTCCCAAAAGACCTGGTTCTCCAGTCATCTCTCTAGGGAAGCATGTTGAACTGTGCAGTGGATCCCACCTACTCATATTTTTCCAGTGGAAGTAGGGTGATAGTTCAGGGCCTGGAGGGGCGGTGGTATACATTTGAGTCTTATCTCAATGAACATTCAGTACTCAGCCAGAGAATGGACCTTGATGTAAGAGGTGGGAAACATTCCCAGATCCCAGATTAGATATTGTCAAATGTCAGATTTATAAAGCAGAAGGAGAATAACATTTCTACCTGTGAGCAATGCACAAGTTCATTTGTCCAGTAACTGAAGGACTGGTTGTCTAAGCTGATGGATAATCTGAGCTGCTGTGTTTCTGAGCTTAAAAATGTTACTAATGGACATTAGTCATGATGGTGACTAATGTTCTTGTTTGTGCCGATGTTTAGCCAGTCTGGAAAGATGTAGATTTAGTAAATGATCTCCAGACTTTGAGATTCTGCCCAGTTCTACATCCAAAGCTCACCAGCAAGAAGGAATAATTTATACCACATCGAAGTAACAAAACAACAGAGTAAAACCGTTAAAGCAACAGGACAAAGGCCTGCCTTTAGACAGGGTACAGAAAAGTATTCAGCCGCTTTTGAAAGCTGCCACTGCCGCCTCCTCTCAGTTGCACTGCATACACTGTGAGATAACTCTTGCTTTAAATGGAGGGGACCATTTATAACTTACTGAATCCATAATTTAGAAGAATTTAGACATAAAGCATCATGTATAGCTCAAGTAACATGACCTGAATCACTTCGAGTATTGTATTTGCCTTCTTTCAGCTGTAAAACTCAGAATCCAAGATTGCAGCCTGAACTCTACTGAGGAATTAATTGTGTCCAATTAGAGATCTCATTGCTGTCCTTGTGTTGTGAGCAGTTCAATTTGTTCCATTCACTGTTCTTTCCAGTTTTGTCAGCAGGACAATTTACTGCAGTCTGTCAGTGTGTAGTGAATCCATAATGAATTATGGAAATTTGCTGTGAAAGCCTGACCTTTTTCGATGTTTGTATTAGGATTTCCCAGTACCTCTGTTCTTGTACTTTTTAATGCTCTAAGCAGAAAGTAGTCATTTCAAATATTGCTGAAGAAATTAACTTTAAAGTCTACCCAGACGAATGTTATTAACTGAGAGAACTTACTGGAGGACATAACAGGCTCCTCATTAGGTTTCCACCAAGGCAAGTAGAGTTATTACAAACACAAAAAGAATTAAAGTTGTCTGTTGATCAGATATACACTGCACAGCACGCAATCACGATTAATGTGGATTTCAAAAAGCTCAGAAATGTGGCTCAGTTTTCTCACACATCCAGAAAGATGGCTTTTTATCTAAATAGTTATATTAGTGACATGCATTTGCAAAGTATTGTAATTTCTCGTCCCAGCCAGGGATAATGCAAAGCTGGAGCAAGAATGAAACATTTCATCCAAGTTTTCCAATTACTACCTGATGTCCATTATTAGTTGGATGCCCACATGTTTCGTAGCTCTTACAGTATCTTGACAGCTTTTCCATTCTAAAATCCATATTCTTTATACAATAAAGAGCACGTTCCAGGAAGGGTACTGAGCTCATCACATCCAGCCTCCCACAGCTACTTTACTGTTACATGACTTTGGAAAGCAAAGCAACCATGACCGGGAGTCAGAATTAGATTAATCCAGTAAAAGAAAATTCCGATTTCAGATGATTTTCATCATTTTAATTCCTTTAAAATGGCTAAAGGCAAAGTGAGGGAAAGTTTGATTCTGAACCAGCCAGTTAATCTGGGAAAGGCACCCTCTGACAGTCATTAACTAGTATGGCCCCTGATGGGCACACGGTTGAATATGTCAGCTGGTGAAAGGATACAGTGCGCTGGACACGTGGGGTCTAATCTAAAGCCTTATAAAACTAGGGAGAAGCTTTCCAGGCTTTGGATCACTCTTTTGAGATCTAATTCAATGTCAAGTCAAGCTGGATCTGTTTCCCAAACAAAAACGCAGATGCAGGCAAGTAACAAAGGAGCTGCTGTGTTCTTTTAGGCAAGCAGAAAGGGAGAAGATTTCTTTCAGAAGGCTCAAGATAATTTCTAGTCCAAAGAATCAAAATGGGTGTGTAGATATATCCTCTTAAAATTTTTACAACCACCACATGCCTCGATTTACTGACGGCATGGTCAGACAAGCAGCACAGGTCCAGCCTGTGAAGTTGCGTAGTAACTGCATGCAATTTCAAATCCTTTGCACTTAAGCTGGTTTAAGCACACATGCTTACAAGGTTTTGTGAGGGATTAGAAATGTATCCCTTGGCCACTCTTTTCTTCCAGATAAAGGGATGCTCTTCTTCAGCTTTAGGATGCCCAGGATGGACTATTTGTGCTTCTGATTCCGAGTGTCATAAGACATTTAAGAAGCTATGAATTCAGACCTTGAAAAGAAGCAGAAGTTACAGAGCTAGTAATGGCACAGGAAGACGTAAAAACCTACAGCACCATCTGCACTGAAGACCTTTGTTGGTTTCAGTGTAGCTATGTCAGTGCAACCTTTTGAGGTTAATGAACCATTCCCTGGTGCTGTTGCTATTCCAGTAACCTACAAAAGCAGTTTGCAGCATTGAAAGTTTTGTTTTGCCCATTGGTGAAATACATCTATATAGGAGGTTTGTGTTAATCATAGCTTCACAAGTAGGCAGGGATGATGCTGTTTTGGTATTTGGGCTGGGTCATCTCCTACCTTAAGACTCCCTGTCTGTAGAACGCATTTGTGTTTTAAACTTACAACAGTTACCTGTTGAATATGGGACAAGAAAGCAAATGGGAACTCACCTGGTCTGCTTCCAGCATTACTCATTTTGCAGTCTGAACAAGATAAAACTTGAATATTACAGTATTACAATGAAATATACCTACCAAATTGGGCAAGACACATATGTGTGTGTAGATAGAGGGATGGATACCCCACTGCACTTCCCTCTCACTTCAGAGCTGCAGACTGAGTTCTGATGAGCCATAGTAACACTGATAACAGGGGGAAATAATATTTTGGGCAAAATGCTGACCTTGATAGCACATGCTGCTTTCTGGCATATCTACACATAGAGATCTGTTTTAATATTTAGCTACCATTTTACTGTGTTTTACATCCATAAAATATGTTCATAATGGAGCTGCATTCTTTTAGATATTATCCATGCGGGTGTAAAGAATTTCTGCCCCAAAGGATTTATAAATCAATAATTCTAGTTCAATTTAAACAGAAGTTACTTAGCAAGCACAGCCTTTAGAGTCTGTTTTCCACTTATTCTGTAATGACTTCTGTATTTTTTTACATGCTTGGAAAGGAATTGCCTGAGCTAAAACAAGGCTTGATCTGAACAAGCTACTGACCTGCTTGACTGATAGATGTTGAATATATTTAGTTCTGAGTGACCAGGATCTGTTTCACGTGGGACTGGAAGTTCAGGTGCTTGCAAGGCTGGTGCCTGTGTTCCTGTTAGCAGAGCTCCACTAGATAACAAAGAGAGCTCTTGTGAAAGTCAGACTGCATCATCGTGTTTCACCTTTGCTATCCAAGCCACCATCAAATTCATTTGGTTTAGAGGCAAGAAAGATCTTGTCTATGGTGGGGAGTGGGAGCTTGTTCTGTGAGTAATTTTAAATGGGCTTAGGGTCGGGGCTTTTTTTTTTCTTTTAAGAAACTATCCCATGGTCTTTGTTTTTAGGTAATTCCCTTTGCTATTTGAGCTAATTTTTCCTTTACTGAGCTTCATCATAATGTCTATACCAATAACGCCTGTATGTGAAATGATAGTAAAGCACCTTTTCTGCAGTTTATTTTCAGAGAACTTAAAAAATAGATTTGGAATCTACATGCAATCAACTTGGCAGATTTTATTATTGAAATTCTAGAACTATTCAAATCAGTAGCAACTCCTCATGACTTTAACAGATCCAGAATTTTATCTTCGTAAGGAAGATATTAGTGGGTTTTTCCTCTATGATCTTTAGAACTAGCTGACACTTAAATAATGCAATTGCATCACAGATTGTGTAGAAAAGTGCGGAGAACATTAACAAAGATCAAGGGACAGCTTACTCGACTTCTGGTAAGAAGACATTTTGCTACCAGATGTGTTCATACTCTTTTTAAAAGTACTTTGAGAGCTTACTAAATATTGCTTGCTTTAGAATGATCTAGTATTATGTTTTATGAACTCCTGAAACACTGATTTCCTGTAACAAGCCTTAGGGTCTCTTTCAGCAGAGGCGTCATGGTCTTTATGACCTTCTATGAACTTCTGACATGTGAGCTTCTCACCACAGTGGGGATGGCTCAACTCCTGTCACAGAAATATATGTCTGGCATATAAAGGTAAGCCAGCTCTGATTTTATCTGTTCTTAATACAGCGGGCTATATGATATGCTAGTATTTGTGAACTGGGCCACTGAAGTATCATTTTAATGAGGGTGATTTGGATGCATTGCGGTGGGAATTACTGCAGCCCAGTGGTGCAGCAGAATCCTTAAACAGTGTTGCTTCTACTGGTACAGCAAGGAATATGACTACAGAAGCATCAAACTACTAAAGGCAATAAATCTCGATAAAAATTTTTGCTATGGTTAGGACTGTAGGACATGATGGCTTATCATAGACTTTACGGAATATTTCCCCTCAGGAAGTGTTTTGGATGCCTTTTGAGAGCAGGTGTTCTGCAGGAATTTTGTTTCCAATGTTAAGAATAAGCACACATTTTATTTTTGAGGTGTTTCAATGTTTCTGCATTTTTTTTTGAATAAAGTCAGAAAGTGTGGAGGAAACTGGAAATTAAACAGACATAGTATATAAACCTTTCTCTCCCACCACACTATAAAAATAGCTGTTTTAAATCATGTTACAAAGCATCTTTTAAGACAGATTATTAATTCAAATGTGCCCAGTCAACCCTGTTAAACTGTCATCTTATCCAGAGTGGGGTTAGGTGCAAATCAAATGCACAGATTGGAATGACCCTGGTCATTGTGTGGGAGTTGAAAACTCATCTGATGGAGGGTTTGTGAATGACCTTTCACTTTGTACCAGGCTGCATCAAACTCTCCAGTCAAATATCCGCTCAATTGCTAAGTGTCCTTAATGTAGTGCAGGTGAAGTACTTGTTTACATGCAAAATGCTAAACATATGTGCAAACCTAAATTCTCAGGCTATTGCTAACTGTGCTGACAAAGCCTTAAGCTGCAATTAGCTGGTGCATCGCTAGAGGTCCCAAAAAAGACATCAGTGAGACGTGGTGGGGAAAGCGCTTCACAGCCCATAGCGTGGGATATCCAGAAAATGTTTCTTTTGTTTTTCTCCTGCCTTTGGCTCCTCACTTAGATCTGTATGCGTTACACTGCTAGATGTGAAGCTTGGATTTGTTTCAGAACGTCTGAAATATTTTTTTCTGGCATTAACAGTATAAATAAATTCTTCATGAAGTTCTCATGTTTGGCTTTTCAAGGAAGAGCTGATGAGTCACAGGTTTCTGAAGCATCTTGTTCCCGGCATTATACTTCTCAGACATTAATTAGAAAACATCAGAACAATAACAACATTTCCCCTGCTGCTTTGGGAAGAAAACAAAATATGAATCTAGTTAGTTTGAACAGTTCTGTCATTAAATAATTGTATGGGTCACAGGCTTTATTTTCTCCTTGGTGCCACATTTTGTAAAGTCAAGTCAAGCTGAAACAATAGGAAGACGGAAGGAAGAAAGTAGCATGATATCCTGTGAACACCAGCGGTATCATTATCTTCTCTTTGTTTTCAGAAATAACCTAATGAAAAGGCTCCTTCAAAAGCTAAATGCCTTTGTTGAATCCTTTCTCTTTTCCTGAAGCTATTTACCAGTACAAAAGGCTTCAGCCTAAGAATCAACACAAAATACTGAAGAACAAGCATCAATGGAACAAATGTTCTGCCAATCTAGTGCTATAACCCAGCATAACTATTAATTTCTGCATAGCCATGGGCTGAGGTTTTTGTGTTGCTAAAGGTCAGGATTTTGATACTTTCTGAAGTTCTGAAGATCCATTTCTGATCCCTTTATGTAGCACTTACTAGGAAGTGATAAATCTGTAGAATTGGCTTTAGAAGTACTAGTACACTTTTAAAGCACTCTGAAAATATTTACCTTCTCGGCAAATTAACTGAACGACATTTCTACTTTTCTTTGTGAAATTGTTCCCTGCAGTTAAAGGACTATATTTATTTTATGTGATCTCTCTATCTCTATAGAGTTTGTACTTTTGATGCTTTTAGACAACTTCTTAAGACAACAGTAGCCTGAGCCTTATATTTTTGATCAAACTCCTGACGACACTGTGAAAATACAAACCTCTACTAATGCTGAGAATAGGATCCATGCACGTTTTTCAGGTGGCAATATTAACAGTCCTTGCAGAGGTGACATTACAAATTCAAAGCCAGATTTTCAGATTCTACTGTTCTACCTATACTGTCTGCATTATTTGTTCTTCTTTCACCCTGTTCCTCAATGATGGTGAACAGATGCAGCGTGCTTCTTGTGAGCAGCAATTTCCTGTCCGCAAAGGACCTTGTGAAATTGCTTCTGCTTCCCATTTCCAGATGCTCATTCAGAGGTTCAGTTGAATTAGGTTTCAAAAACATTGTCTAAATATTATCCCATTCTGTTCCCTGTGATTATGTATTCCTTACCTTTATGAGAAGGACTTGCAATGTGTGCTCACAGCAAAGAAAGCCAACTGTATCCTGGGCTGCATCAAAAGAAGCATGGCCAGCAGGTCGAGGGAGGTGATTCTGCCCCTCTGCTCTCGTGAGACCCCACCTGGAATACTGCATCCAGCTCTGGAGCCCTCAGCACAGGAAAAATGTGGACCTCTTGGAGCAAGTCCAGAGGAGGGCCACAAAAATGATGAGAGGGATGGAACACCTCTCCTGTGAGGACAGGCTGAGAGAGTTGGGGTTGTTCAGCCTGGAGAAGAGAAGGCTCCAGGGAGACCTTATAGCAGCCTTCCAGTACCTAAAGGAGGCCTACAGGAAAGATGGGGACAAACTTTTTAGTAAGGCCTGTAACAGTAGGACAAGGGTTAATGGTTTTAAACTAAAAGAGCGTAGATTCAGACTGGATATAAGGAAGACATTTTTTACAATGAGGGTAGTGAAACACTGGCACAGGTTGCCCAGAGAGGTGGTCGATGTCCCATCCCTGGAAACGTTCAAGGTCAGGTTGGACGGGGCTCTGAGCAACGTGATTTAGTTGAAGATGTCCCTACTCATTGCAGGGGGGTTGGACTAGCTGACCTTTAAAGGCCCCTTCCAACCCAAACTATTCTATGATTCTATGATTCATCTGAGCACATGCCATTGTTGCCTAGGACTGGGATGGCACTGCATCCAAGTTGTCCTTGAAATCTACCCAATATTTTTGCAGCCAAATTTGTCATAAATGATCTAGAAATGTAGAATTTATGAGAGAGTCTTTTTGCTTCAGGCAACTTTATCTTACCATATCTCTCAGAGTCTTCAGTTCTGCCTGTCACAATCCAATGGATATCTGTGTGCCGAAGCTTTGGTGTCACCTTAGTAGCAGCAGATCTAAGACATATTGGGTTGTCCAGAGGTTTGTTTTGCATAGTGACTTGGAGAAAGTGACAGCAGCAGCACCCCATGGATTGTCCACTAGTAAGAATGTCACCAGCTATCAGTTTTCTAAATTTCTTGTCAACACAGTTGTCCAGAGAAAGTTTGAAATGTGGGTCACAAGAATTGTCTGTTTTGACAGGCCTCCTTCTTGATGTTCTTCAAGTGTAGAGAAGTACAGAGGTTTCTATTTCTCAAAATATTTCCATGGATCATGTTCTGATTAAAAATGCATGCATCTTGTTATATGCATGAGCTGCCTCCCCTGAGATGTGAAACTTGTGACCTACTTTGAAAACAGCACTAGTGCAAAGTTTCCAAACTTCTGCTGAACTGTTTTTCTCGTTATTTGCACCAATTTCCTGCAGTATGTTGGAGTCTGCTTTGGATATGACCTGCTGCCCACAGTAACTCCTGCTGTCATCCATCTTTATGTTGGCAATCTTCCACTTTATGCCAGCATTCCTGCAAGAACAACTGAAGAATGACACTGAATCATGTCAAGTCAGTGTAATGCTTTCTCAGTTAAAGAGATTTATTTTGATAACCTGGGGCTCTGGACTCTGTGGAGCATCTGGATGACTGGACCCCTGTTCCTCTGGCCTTTGTTAGCTGGCAGCAGATGATTTCACAACTCTGCTAAAAAGCTGAGCTCATATATCTTACTCTTCCTTGTGTTCAAGGATTGGATTGCTCTGTGCTACTTTGCACTCCCATTAAAATCTTCTCTCCTTTTTTCTGTCATATGCAAACTATCAGAGTACTTCTGGAGCCAGCGTGATGCTGGCTCCTACTGCCCTTGTTATAACAATGTGCCTACTAAAAGAGGTGTCTGTCTCCCTTCTCTTAAAAGGAGTGGAGTCTGCCTGCCTACCTGCCTGTCTAGATGCTGAGGTGACTGGATGGGTATTTCTGTAGGTGCAAACAAACCATATTGGGGATATAGAAGAGTGCGAATGGGGCTAGAGGAAGCCTGGGGAGAGGTTTAGCAGAACACAGGGAGACTGGGGAGAGAGTGGCTGTGAGGACTTATGAGTGGACTAAGGATGAGTAAGCAGAGAGCCTGGAGGTGTGGTGTGGGAATATAATCAAAGGGAGAGAGAAGAATGAGGAGCTAGTCTGAAATGGAGAGATTTTTTGGTGAAAAAGAGGGCCAGAAGTAGGTGCGAATTGGCAGAAGTGAGGGAAAGGAAGGGTCTGTAGAGGATGATGAGGTACAGAAATCATCACACTGCATGGGCAGAAGGAAGAAGATCCCATCTGTTTCTAACCTCTCCCTGGACAGGAGATGGTACTGGAGTCCCTGTCACCTCAGCCAGGTAGAGCAGGAAGAGTGCCCTTGCATGCATGTATTATCTGCATGTCTAGACCTAAAACTTGATTATGAAATGATCTTACAGTGGGGAAGTGGGGGGCCTTTCATTTTAAAAGTTCACTGTTAAAACATGGTGCGATGTGATGATTCTGTTTTAATCAGAAATTGGCAGCCACAGCCTGATTTACTTCACAGTGCTTGCAATTTCTTGATGTGCACCTGCAGGAGAAAGACATTTTGCACCTATGTACCCTTAATAAGTTTACTTTAAATTAAATTCTAGGCTCTCCACAGATGATTAATGAGATTCTTCCATGCTTAACAGAGCTTTATAACTTGGGTCCCCAAACACATGATCATATTAGTTAAGATCTTTTGATTAGACTTGGCCTTCAGTTTAATCATAGGCTCCTTTGAGAAATATAGCTGTAGCTAAAAAGTTTCACTTGATACTGAGACTATAGTCTGTCAGTTTTATGATAAAAAATTCTATGTGTGCTATAAATTTTACTATCCCTAATAAAATAGAATAATAATAAACCATGAAGAACTTAGTCTACAGTTGATCATATCAATCCCAACACAAAATTATTACATTCTTGTAGAGAAATATTTCCAGTGAAAAACTCTGTTGATGAGATGCAGAAGAGATAATAATTTATCTTCTTTGCATGAATAGTGAAGGCTTCGTCACACTTGTGTTATTTAAAGTTTTAGCCACAGTAAAGGATTGTTCAAATATCCTGCTAGAAAAGAATTAGTCTATTTGTGGAACAGGATGAAGCTAGAGTGTTTGGAGATAATATTTTTTCTTACATATGCTTATAAATTATATATGTAAGGAAAAATTAGGGAAATCTACTGTTTCCAGCAGACATGCCATAAAATGTTTTGCATCTCATCACCTGGATTGCAAGAAATGCTTTCAGTTTAATATATATTTTATGAAAGGTCTCATTTTCTATTCAGAAAATGGGTGATTCGCAGTATAACAATGAATAAATTCAGACTAAATGTATCTCCTAATATACATAGTTAAAATGTTTGTACATTCACCTTTTAAATTCGTGGATCATAATTTGTTTCAGGAAATATAGTGTTAAGTATTAGAGATACTGTGTGCACAGACATACCTGGGACCATGGTTTTTTGAGTTTTCTTCAAGAATGATGAAATCCTTACGGGTTCAGCTGTGTAGGTAATTGACTTTTTGGCTTTCCAGTCAAATGAGAAACTCAGGAAACTGCTTCTGCTACTTCTTGAAAGTATAATTTAATTTACAAAACAGCAGTTCAGTTGACATAAAATTAAAGGAGTTATATTTGGTTTGGTTTTGCCTCTTTAGAATTTAAATGTAAATAGAGTTCTAAAGAAAAATGGTAGTGAAAAAAAGAAATATAAACAAGACTTCTGAAAGTTTCTACATCAAATGGTTCAAGCTTTTTTGCTTTTGCAGACTAAAAATTAGATAATTTTAGAAGAATTTACCAATAAAGATGCATTTGTTGGTACGGTAAAATAATGTTATTTTGCTTACTAGAGAAGAATCACCTGTACAGAGTAGTTCAGGTTTGGATTTGAAGTGAAGAAGTGTTTGTATGTATGTGAATCTATAGTTCTTTCAGATGCACCAAATAAGTTCTAATGTTATCTCTAGCCCAGCAGCTGTCTTAGCACTAGCATGCCACTGAGCTCCAGCTCATATGGCTGCTGAGTGAATGGGACACTAAAGCACTAAACTAAGAGACTGAAGCTGTAAAATCCACTTGTGAACGTTGTCATTGTGTCACACCCATTTATCCCAAAATAACAGAAGCAAAGAAATTCTATGTAGTGTAGCAGCATGAATGTGCCATTCTTTCACTGGGTAGCCGGTTATCTCCTGCCACTATCTCCACTGTATGCTTTCAGTCACATTTTGCAACTATAACTCCACTGGTTTTCCACAGCTCCCTACCACAGCAGCCCTCCAAGCATGCTGCAGAGCTCCTAATGACTAACAGTGTACAAGTGGGGACAACATAGTGAATGGGTCAGCAGAGGGAAATTTGAGGAATGTTTAGTAAATCAATGCAAGACAGCAGATGTTTCTAGGAGGTGGACTTCAGAATGGTCTTCAGATCTGGTCTGCAGTGAGCAGTGGCCATCTATTTGCTTGGGCTGGAAGATGAGAAAATATGCACTGTTGGATTGCTTAAATTGTTGCTTTATTGCTTACCATCTTTACCGTGCCAGCACCAGCACTAGTCTGTTGCTTCTTTCTGGGTTCTTATTTTGGAAAATACTGACGGAAAGAGCTATTTGCCCACTGTCATCTGAATGAAAACCAACAAACCAGACCCTGCTTACCCAGGTGAGACTTAGCAGAGTCTCTGCCCATAGCACAAAGGTTATTTATTAAAGACCCAAGTAGCTGACCTGACAGGCAAGCGAGCAAGGTGTTAGTAAAGAAAAGCACTGTTGTGTTGAACCATTTGGTCTGAGTGACCACATTTCCCCAAGAGGTGCAGGACAACTCTGTGAAGACACACTGTGTCTGATCGCACAGAGGTACTGGAGAAGTATTCAATATCGGAAATAAAAAAGATGAGGCACTTTTCCAGCACAGCACATGGTTGAACAGGACCATGGCCTTTCACCCTGGCATTCTCAGCAAAAGTTGCACTTTGTGTGCATGAGTAGCTCATAAGACATGCCAGCTTCAGTAGTTAGGAAACGTGTCTGTGCCCTCTGGCATCGTTAGAAACCAATAACCAGAACAGTAAACAGGCTACGCATTTTTGGCATTTTGGGTAAAGTTGCTTTTAAAATGTTCCTCTGTATTTGAAAGGAGGACATGACTCAGTTAGCAGAGTTACATTATAAATGCTGTCTTGAAAATGTCCCATAATAGCTCTTTTCATTGCAGGCTCTCTGCTCACAGGGGCTGGGGAGAGTACACCCTGCCATTCAGACCTGTTGTCCTTTTTTCCCTTGTTAAAGCGATGCTTTGATGCTGGCATAGAGACAGCTGCAAACTTAGTGTGGCTAAATGCCAGCTTTCTCTGATCAGATTCTTTGCCAGGGTCTTTGCATATCAGCTCTCAAAACACCCACAGGAAAAGGTCTCTGGAACAACACGAGTTATTAGTAATAGTCGCCATGAACCAGTACACTGCCATTGTCACTTTAGACCACAGTAATGAGTTTGCCAAGGATGGAGAGAAGTAACAGCCTCTTTTTTTTTTTGTTCAGTAATCACATAAAAATACAACTTAAATCTATAAAAAATCTACAGGGTTAAAGTGAAGGTCTTTAATGAGAACCCTTTGGTGGCCAGTTTCTGACCCAGTACAGTTTTTAGTTCCTTTCTATGCACCCGTGCTGTTGCAGACTGCAAACTCCTCTGGCTTTTCCTGTGGAGGAGTGAGATTCATCTCCACTTTGCTCTACCAATATATTTAAAGGCTTAGATTTAGAGGAACTGAGCACTTGAAGAAGGCCCTAAATGACATTCAGTGATCTTCACCTTTGCAGTGATATTTTCCTGCTCTGAAAACCTATTCTTTTAAATTACCTTTGAATTATCAGATGACTTTATTGAATTTATATCATTAGGAAAATGGTTCTGCAGATTACCTTCAGTGAGAAAACTAGAGGTTGTGGTGGAAAGCAATGGGCAAAACAACCACATAGGAGGATCAATATTACCATACATTTGACGTGAAGATTGCTACGATCTGGAATTGAAACACATCCTATTTACTTCAAATCAATAGTTATACTAGAGATACCACTAAGAACAGAGCTAAGACAGTTTTCCTTATCTAAGGTAAATCCAATACAATTAGCAAAGTTAAATTAGCATATTTCATTTCAGTGGCCAACACTGAATAGAAGCAACAAATTACTTCATAAAATGCAGACAAACTTATATCTATAATGTGACTGTAGAACCTAATGAGATAAACAACAAAGCACTAATTATAAATGATTAGCAATATGTCAACATTATAAATTAATTTTGAATCACATGGACAAAATTTCCTTAGCAAAACTTGTTACGTAAGTTTCGTATTCCCAAAACATGTTTATTTCTAACCAGATGCACAGTGTTACTGATGATGATATGAATAACTAGTAAACCCTTTGAGGGAATATGGGAATAATACAGTTAAGAAAAAAGGAATAATTTACAGTGCACGCAAATATGGGTTTTTTTGTTTTTTTTCTCTTCTGCTGTTATGGCCAGCTAGAGGTTTTGGTGGAGATTCAGGTATGACCAGAATGATGTATCTGTTCCCACTGAGATTCAGTATTGAAGGGAAAGTATGAATGTAATTTCTGATCTTTTGTTGCCTGTGTTCAGAACAGTTTTAATGATAATCACATAGCATCACTGCTTGTAATACAGCAGTAAGAAAATTAGGAAAATATTTGGGATGTAAATATTTTAAAAGTGTGTCTCCCCTCATTGTATCTACCTTAGAGATAGGCATTATGAAAATGTTTCGTTTAATTTGAGCAGGCATTCAGGCAAGGTCTTGAAAAAATTCACTACCAAAGAGCACACTTGTGTGAACCACTTGAACAACCACCTTATTTTTAAGGGGATATCATGGATGTATTAATATTTTCCTTTGGCTATTTGGCTGCAGAATCAACTTTTTTTCTTACCTGGGTAAGAGCTGTACAAATGCAGGATGCTTCAGAAAGTGTCTGAAGAGACTGTTCTGAAAGGATTGGAATTAACTTAGATCTTACAAGGTTATCTTCTGTTTGGTTCCTTTTCCCTTTGCCTGATGCTGTTATAAGCAGAGATTAAATATTTTTAATTTTGAAGTGAGTCTCTTTCTCTTACAGCATGTAAGTAAGTGCTATACTGAGTTGTGCAAGGCACCTGTAATATATTAAGAAACTGGATAAAGATAACAAACTGGACTTATTAAATGTATCATCTTTACTGATTGTCTGCAGAAAAATGATTAACAATCCCAAAGTCCCGAGATGTGTGTTTGGATCTTGAATAAAACCTTGAAATGAGAATAGTGTAAGCAATTTCAAAATGAGGCACAAACCCAGAATATTTCTAGGATATGTACAGAATTTTGCTGGCTATTTGATTTACTGAATGAAATATCTACATATGCTGTTGTTCTTTGACATACAGGACATGTACTTTCACAAAATATCTACAGCCAAATGTCCCTTTTTCTTTAAAAAAAATTGACATTTTCTATTTCACTCAATTTATATTTCACTCTCATTAAGCTGAAACAACATACACCTCTCTCTCCTAAAGATATAAATCAAAAGAGTGAATTGCAAACTTTAAAAAAACAAAATATATAAAATATCAAGGGTGGAAACAGTCTATAAAGAAGAAGGTATTAAAAAATGTATAATCAGTTCATATAACATAGTTGAAAACTCAGTTCTCTAGCATTAGTTTCCTGTTTGCCCTTGTTTTCTACTGACGTTTTGGTTACAAGGACTGGAATACAGCCTGATGGAAATCACAACCTGAATTTACCCAAGATTCCCCAATGAAAACTGTATTGGTACAATTAAATGAGAACATGGTCTGAAATATTGCTTGAAAACAAATAAGACTGGATAAAACTTCTCTCCCTTCTCTGGGGAAAAATTGCTCAATTAGGATATGTGTTGAGTAATACCAAGTGTGTTGTGGAAGCTCAGAGAAAGTCATTCTGAGCTTCTGGCTTGCTTTCGTTGCTGATCTCAAAGTGAAACTCAAAGGCCTCATACCATTGTGAAGCCAAACGAGAAATCTGTTTGCTCAGACCTAAAAGAACTGAAACTACTAGTTCTCATACAGCCGCTCCACCACTCTGCTGAGTTAGTGGTTTTGCAACCTTGATAAACAAAGATGGTAACTGATTCTTTTTGGGTACTGTCTGTTTTTCTGCCTGTCACAAATAATTTCTTTCTACTGATTTGCTTATTTTCCTCGTGTTTTCACTCAGCAACATGTGCAGCAATCAAACAGGGAAAAGGACGATGTACAGGGCAGGGTACTGGATCAGCTGGGAACTGGCCTGTTGTTGTGTGACCAGGGACAGCATGCTGCCCACTGGCACCTCTCCCACCTGCAACTGGGGCTGTTCAGGAGACTGGTGAAAGTCATTCCAGTTTGGCCTCAACCAAATGGAAGATTTTGACATTTAGTGTGTCACCCACCACAAGACTACTTGTTTTGCCAGCAGCTGTTGAAAGGAAAACACAGATCCTCTAAACTCATTCCTGGATCAGCAAAAGGAAAGATACTTTTAACTGACTTTATTTTCAAGGGTAGTTAGCTAGGCATTCACAGACTGCTGTTTTGGACATTAGAAAGCTCCACGGTGCTCTGCTGTTTCGTTTAACCTTGCTGTTAACACTTTTTTTTGTGAATATCCTTTAATATCCTGTCCTCTCTCAATCACTCCATGTTTAATGGAGGCATGAACTCTGACGTATGAAATTGTCCTTAAAGCCCACCAGAAGGTAGTGTGGGCAGAGAACATCGAAACTGGAGCTTTCTACATCACTAGAGACTGAGTGCAGCTTCAGTACATACCAGCTCTCTTCTTGCTGCCTCTTATTTTGAAAGTGGGAACACACCAGCTGTCTGTCAGGAAAATGCTGCAACTTATGACAGGAATTAATAAAACTGTGAATACTGAGCTGGAGGCACTGACTGCAAGCTAGCTAACACATTTGTCAGGGAAATCTTCTGTTTCACATCTAGAAGAGCTATATATGAAGTAGCAAACTTGTTTCTCTGTAGATTAAAAAATAATTTTATGACCAAAGAACTGCATGAAAATCAAATGAATGGCAACTTGTAGCACTTGAAATAACAGTAGCTTTGACCTAGCAAAATCCCAGGTTACATGCCTGCTTTTCTTTTCAGGGAAGTTATTAAATATCTTGCTAAAAACTGTTGTCTACTGCTACTGAAAGTATGCCCTGTTTCGCTCCCCAACATGTTGCATTTCATTGGGAGAATAATATTTTAATACAAGCCTTCATTTATAGTTTTCATGTTGATAGTGCCTATAGCACATCATAGAGCTAAACTGATACAAAAACTGTAAGAAGGATCCATTCCCACTAGAAATATATATGCTTTTGAGGTTAAATTCCACAACAGCTAAGCAATTTACAACATTTTACAGTAGGAAATGAGGAAAACTCATTCTACATTAAGCCACTATAAAAAATGCCAAAACTCATTGTTAAAAGTGGTCTTCTGGAATTAAGGTGACAATTTTCTCATTAGTATTCACATGACTAAAGGAAAGTCCTTTTCTTCCCTTTCCATTCCTCTAATGGTGAAGAATATATGACACAGAAACACCTATCAACACCAAAACTAGACTCCCTGAGGAAGTACTGAGCTGGTCATGCCTTCCCATGCCATCATGTTTCTGTAAATAAAGGTCAGAAACAGCAAGATGTCTTTGAGATTACATGCTGAATTGAGCTATAAAAACATTTTGTGGTTGCTTAGCCATGAACTCTGTATTGTAAACAGAGCTAAGTTGTCTCAACTCTTGGCAGCGATGCTGCAGTAGCACTCCGGTATGAGCTGGTGGCAACCATATCACTAGGAGATCTCTCAATATTGGGTGAGCAGGGAGCCTAGTTTAGGTATGCAGTTCTGACTGTAGAGGAGCCTTATGTGTGTCACGGTAAGGTATTGCTCTTGCACAGCCTTGTGGATTTATATCTGGCAGTATCCACCACGCTTCCTTGCTCACCTAGCAGATTTAAGAGTCTTCCTGGCACACAGAGGAACTGTGGGAGAAGGTAGTGAAAAACAACCCCCAACTCCCAACCACCCACCAAACCTTAAGCAAAAAAAAAAAAACTAACTTAAAATTGTCTGAGAATGTCCCGTGGGCACTGGCATTATTTGCACAGGCTTTTCTTGTGAAGGGCCCAGATGAATTGTAAACACCTGGGTTTGGTGGTGACTTTTTACATTTTTTGTATTTTTTAAAATTTTTTTGGTCAATGGGATTTGATTCATAGAATCATAGACTACCAGGTTGGAAGGGACCTCAAGGATCATCTGGTTCAACCTTCCTTGGCAAAAGCAAGGTCTAGACAGGATGGACCAGCACCCAGCTGAATCTTTGCTTCACTTCTAGACACTTCTAGACACTTCTAGATTTTCTTAATATCAGTCTCAAGCTATCCAAGATAGCTATGCAACCCCACCTTACTGTGATTGTGTTTGTCCAGGTATTTTTATCATGCACAAAGACATTTTGCAAGCAGCTTATACACTGCTTAAGAGTATCAATTAATTATTTATTGGCCAGTCAGTCAACAGTCAAGTGGGGAAGAGTTGGCCTGTATTGTTTCTTGGAACTGTCTGGTCCTTGCTGTTGCTGAGTTGCCATCTGCCAGTGCTCTGTTTCTTTCCTCAGGGTTTTATATTGGTTCCCTATTTTTCCTTTCGAATACTTGAGTAGTTAACTATTACATCTCTGCCTGTGTTTTCATCTTGCATTTTGTTCTTTTATCTTTTCTCTTTTTTTTTTTTTTTT